>JACTOM010000051.1:1728577-1821314 GCA_015832385.1 Elymnias hypermnestra
TGCAGGTAATATTCCTTATTGACCGTTCTTCCCTGTGGCAAGAACTCATGATGCACCACGCCCCTGCAATCAAAGAAAACTGTCAGCAAAACTTTCACATTCGATCGAACTTGGCGCGCTTTTTTCGGTCTTGGTTCGTGCGGCAGCTTCCATTGAGATGATTGAGCTTTGGTTTCCACGTCATAACCATAAACCCACGATTCGTCACCAGTTATGACCCTCTGGAGCAAATTTGGGTCGTCGCGGACAGAGTTTAACATCTCATTAGCAATGTTCATGCGATGCTGTTTTTGGTCACAATTGAGCAATTTTGGTACGAATTTCGCGGCGACCCGTCTCATGCCCAAATCATTGATAAAAATCGAATGGCACGAGCCAATCGATATGTTTAGGTCCTCAGCAACTTCTCTAACGGTGATTCGACGATTGGCCAATACCATTTTCTCCACTTCATTAATTTTTTCGTCTGTTGTTGAAGTGCTCGGGCGTCCGGCACGCTCTTCGTCGTTCACATCTTCTCGGCCTTCTGAGAACATTTTGTACCACCGATAAACGTTGCTTCGGTCCAAGGTAGCTTCTCCGTATGCCACAGTCAACATTCGGAATGCATCCGCGCACTTAATTTCGTTTTTCACACAAAATTTGATACAGGTTCTTTGATCCATTTTTTTGAATAGGTAAAAATCGAAGACGATCCAAAACACGTGCAAGCAAAGCAGCTGTCAACAATTAAATGAACATTCAAAATGGCCGAGCTTGTCGGCATAAGTGAGAGACATGAGTACCAACATAACGCCACAAAAAATTCGAAATTCGAATATACGTAACCCGCGAAAATTCAAAATTCGCGATACTTTTTGAACACACCTCGTAGGTGTTTTCCTAACGTCAAAGGGTCAATTTGCAGTTTATTACAGCTGGGCACAGTTCAAAATCAATTGAATATTCACAAAATGTAAGAGCTATAGATATTTAGTACTGCTGTAATTTCATTTCGAAAATCATTCGTAAAACTGAAATCTGCCACATTCCAAATTTTTTTGACAAAGCGAAGTCTGTCGGGTTTGCTAAAGCCGACAGACTTCGCTTTCGTTTCTAGTTTGCTGCGTTTTAATTTCTAAATTATTTTTCCGTGTTCATCTTGGATATTTTAATAGTTATTCTGCTATTTGGGACGAAGATTTATTATATCAGTGAACATTATAATCAGCTCAGCCATTCTTGAATTATAAATAGTTAATATATAGATACTAGCTGTAAATCTAAAGCATTGTCGAATCTACTAAACCAGCCCAAACATTTATGAGTTCTGTGACCCACACGCATATATATATATATATATATATATATATATATATATATATATATATATCTATGTGCTTGTGTCAAACAATGAAATATATTTATTCTACGATTGATCTTAGAGATCTTATTTAGGTTATTCGTACAATTAAAGCATTTAGCCATTGACGTATAATTTAGTAAGAAGATACTTAAATTTTATCGTTGCTTTAAAATAACAGGCAACCAAAAAGAACAACTTTCATAAAAGGGGCGTTTCAAAAGTAAACAAACTATTTAAATCTACCAATGACAATTATATTTAGTGGTGCCGATGTACGGGGGTGGATCACACCGCCAACTTTCCAACTTCGGGCAAATGTTGAGAAAATCTTGATATTGAGAAAACTCAATATCCATTTTCGAATTGGCCCGACTCGGGACTCCAACCCAGAACCTCTTGTATGTGACCAAACAATCTAAGCAATAGACTAATGAAGCAGTTTAATTCAAATGGGTGAGGTTTATTATACCAACAGCGGGTTGCAGCGTAGTTAAAGCTACCCTAAATTTTGCGGAAGAATATGAAGCAAATCTATGGGGTGCCTTTGTTTTCCTTATACTTGAGCTCTTTCGATTAGATTCGTACTGGAAACCAAATTTTTTGCTCAATGGTACGTCTTTGCAGGTAGGTTGGTACCTAGCCATGGCCAAAGCTATCCATCAGT
This sequence comes from Elymnias hypermnestra, assembly GCA_015832385.1. Lineage (NCBI taxonomy): Eukaryota > Metazoa > Arthropoda > Insecta > Lepidoptera > Nymphalidae > Elymnias > Elymnias hypermnestra. The sequence goes on from JACTOM010000051.1 coordinate 1,730,587, forward strand.
ACAGACTAAGACAAATAAGAAAATTCAATATCCAAAATTGGTCCTGGTCTGCTGCAAGTCTTAATAGTGACGTCAAACTCTAGACACGTCCCAGGATGTGCAAGTAGTCTAAATTGATGTTTGAATTCCTAGTAGATGTAGGCAAAAGACAATGTGTATATAATTTGTAGCTCTGTCCAGAACTTCTAGTACTTTACTATCATTATCACGTTTAAAATCAGTCGAACACTTTTTCTTTGTGCGGTGATCTCTTATCTATATAGATGTCAGACAAAGAAATTTCTTTAAATATATTGTGCTCGCACTTATAGAGCTATTATTAGCTATTATATTAAACTTAGATTGAGAAATGAGGGTATTCATCAAAATGACAAAAAATGTCTTAAATGCAAGATAAAGGGAGGATGTAAACTAATATTCAGCATTGAAAAACTGTTTTTTAAACTTAAGTATCTGTTAATTTTTAACGATATAGGATTTTCTTTGTCTTTCATTGATTAATATTAATTACTTTACTGTTAATTTAATTATAATTGAAACAGTATAACCTACTTAATGTGCAAATAAATATCGTAACTTATTTCTTGCGCAATATAATGCTTAGATGTTTTTGTTGAATATAACGCAATTTTTCAACGACTCTTTTTGCTATATCGTCAGTTCGGCGTTGTAAATATCTAAAATCATACTTTTGACGAAGCTAAATTGTATAAATTATTTGAGAGATTAAGTTTAGTACTAATTATTTATACAGTAAAAAAAAATGTTGTGTGCAATACACGAGAATTGAATTCTTTAAAAATTTCGACAGGGGGATTTGTAGGTTTTTCTACTGATTTAAAATATGAATCTATCATGAATTGCAATATTTTGTTAGACGGAGAACAAGTGAAAGAGAACAATGAAAAGCCAGATGGTGTCCCAAAGGGCCAGACTGGCTGTGCATGCAGGAGTGTTGGTGCCAACACTTATGTGTATGGTAATGAAAGTTGGGTATGGCAGAAGAAGCACAAAAATAAAATAAATGTGGTAGAGATGAGAGCGTTTAGAAGTATGAGTGGATTGAAACTTGTAACAAAGTAAGAAATAGTGTGATAAGAGTACGACGTGGTATAAAAAATGTAGTGACTAAATTTGAGAAAGGTATGCTTAGATGGTTAGGGCACTTCAGAGAAAATGAATGTAAGTAGACTAACAAAAAGGATTTATAAGTCAAGAGTGAACGGGAACGTTGAAAGCGGAAGACCAAAGCGAACGTTCCTGGACATTTTAAATAAGGGCTAGTTCAAGAGTACTCTATACTGTCGAATTTTTATGAAAGGTTTAATGAGAATGAAAGAAGCGAAGAAGATGTGCAAGGATCGTGGCAAGTGGAAGGACGTGGTCTCTGCCTACCCCTATGGGAATGAGGTGTGATGCTATGTAGTATAACAAATATTAACTCCCAGTATGTCTTGGTAGACATGAGTGGAGGTGGCACGAAGCAAAGCACGAACAGAACCACGAGCATAATAACTTATATCTTTTTACTGTCGCTTTTTCGTTTCACCAATGTACAACGATGCTAAAGAAGTTTTAATTTCAAAACTCAGTACTCCTCACCGCTTTCATAGGAATAGTATTAAACTCAGTCCACTGCCACATTATATGCGCTTTCACTTTAATAAAGTGATTCATCCCATTCCTTTCATAATTTAGTCGAAAGTTACGAAAAATGGTTAAATCGCTGATTTCCTCATATTCCAATTATTGAATTACATTAAAGGACACTCATTAAAGTAATTCTCTTGTACGTATTGTAAGAAATACTACAAAAAATTCTTGGGAATTTGTAAGAGTATCATTACCAAGATAATATATCGTATTAAAACAATTATTATTTAGATCTCTCTAACGGAAATTATTAACATTGCATACAACTACAGAGCAAATTTTATAATGACGATCGAAGCTGTCCGGGCAATGCCCCTAGATGTGTATGTGAATAAACTTTTCACAGACTGCACCATTCCCCGTGGTCGAATATCGATGGGTTCTACATATGTATAAATTTAAGCAATTTCGCCTATTTCAAGTTAATTTTGTACACTTAAACATGCACTTTTAAAGTGAAATTTTCGTTACGCGGGATACGTATGGGTGTAACTAAGTGGGTGACACTTTAGTAAGAAAAAATACGACAATCCCTATTTATACAAGGAGGTTAGGAGACCGCTTCCGAAAACGAAGACAGGCGATAGTACTAATGACGCCTTCCTGGTTAAATAGCGCGCCGCGCCTGGGCGTATTTTGATCAGTTCGTTGACCGTTGCGTTCGAAGATCAGCAGTTTAGATTTTGCGTTTCATTGCTGGTTTTTTTGAAGTAAAACTTTTTAGGCGAATGAGGGTAAACTTTTTACGGATGTAACGCGTGATTAGCGTCACGAAGACGTGCAGCGTTTTTATACAAATACGTTTAAAGATTAGGTACTTTCTGTATTTTAAATTAAAAAACAAAATAATTTCTAATATGTATATATTTTTATACGCTGCTGAGACGTGGACATTGCGAGAAGTGGAAAGATAGAAAATAGATGCTCTAGAAATGTGGTGTTGGAGAAGGATGCTTGGGGTTTCGTGGACCGACTTTCGTACGAACGTCTCGATACTTCAAGAACTCGGCATTAAGCCGCGTCTATTTTCTGTAGTACAATCTCGCATCCTGACTTTCTATGGACACGTCTCTCGGCGTGGAAATCAGTCCATCGAACGCCTCGTCATTCAGGGTAAGGTGGAAGGCGACAGACCGCGTGGGAGGTCACCTACTCGATGGACTGACCAGATCAAATCTGCTCTGGGAAGTTCGTTGAACGAATGCAGTGCAGCAATGACCTCGAGCAGGGAGAAATGGCGAGCCGTCGTCATGCGCACAACATCTGCCCACTCCGTGACTTCATAACGATCAAGACCGCTCTGTCATGAGCGTAACGGCTAAGAAGAAGATAATTACAGTATTTGCGAAATATTAACAACGACATCTTTTCTAAGTTCACGTTAAAGGCCTCTAATGCAGATATAATAATCTCTTTTTATATATTGATTAAACAAATTTTATTTATAGCTTTTTATCTTATCTAAAGTCTACTGAATCAATTAATAGATTCCAGTTACAATGAATCATAATGTCACGATGTTTGTGGATCTGATAAGGCAAGATAATCAAGGAAAAGAACCAGATATATATATTTTAATTTATTGAACACCAACAAAATACATATTACATATATTAACACACTTCATTCACAGTTTTTTGGTTAAAGATGAAAACTACATGAACAAAACTTTATAAACAACGTAATTTACTTATTTATATAAATTACAAAAGCTGAACCGACTTCGTCTGCGTTGTATGTTTTTTTCATTGGTTTCAATGGGTAGCATTTTCATTAATTCAGGGAAATTGTTTTACAAATAAAAAACATACGTATAAATACTTCAATGCGTTATTTCCTGTGTATTACTGCAAAGAGCTTATAGTCCTTTTTCAGGCTCTACATTATCGCTGTACCAAATTTCAATCAATTTCCTAAAATCCGTTTTTAGTTGATCTCTACTCGGAAAAAAGAATATTTCTACCAAATTTCAAGTCTCCTACGCCTTATGTGATGAGTCAACAGTTTTAACACCCCCGCAACCCCCCTTGCGGGTGAAATTTCGTAAAATCCATTCTTAGCTGACCTCTACTCGGCAAAAGGAATATTCCTACTGCATTTCAAGTGTCTACGCATTTTAATTTGCCACTTGATTTTTTGAGCTCATCAGATCGGATGACCCGCTTAAATCAACAGCCTAAAAAAATAAGCTTGTAAGTTTTAAGCTCGACATTGGCAGAATTACTGCTATTAATATAAAGCCCCCTTTTTTAGTATTAAATAGAATCTTATATCCTTTCTCAGACTCTAGACTATCTGTGTACCAAATTTTATTAAAATCGGTTCAGAAGTTTTGCTATCAAAAAGAGACAGACAGAGTTACTTTCGCTCATGATAATATTAGTAAGGATTAGAGACTTTAAATGACCTATTTTAATTGCAGGCGAATACGAAAATCTATCTAATAAGGCAAGAGAACGAAGAATGGATGTACGGAAGACTACGAAGAGGTCTCCAGGATGAAGAAGGTCTTTTCCCGTCCAACTACGTAGAGGTCAAGGTACCAATTACCATCAAAAAGACCACTTGTATCGGCAAAGCGGTTGCCTTGTACGACTTCGAACCTGTGCAATCTGGTGACCTACGATTCAATATAGGCGATAATATCACTGTACTATCAAAAATTAATTCCGAATGGTATTTCGGTGAATGTAATGGCTTAAAAGGACAGTTTCCATTCAATTATGTACAAATGTGTTAGTTATAATTGTAGTTTAATATGTATTTAGTTGAAAATCTCTTATTACTGTCTTCGCTGTTTGAAGGCAACTGAATTATGTAAAGTCTTATGAGTTTTGTCTGTGTGAAGATATATAATAGGCTTTCATAATCATGGTCTTGTTCCAGCAGTGGATTAACTGCTGATTGAAGAATTGCGTCCCTATAAAAAATATTTGTACAGCTGCTTTATAATAATACGAGCCAAAATATTTACATCTTGAAATCTGCAAAAGATGACCTTCGAAAACTTAATTTCTAATAGATAAAATCGTTAGCTAGCTAGTGTATCGCTGCTTTGCCTGAATACTAACTAATGATCGGAGTAGGTAGACCTATTTGAAGAAAGAAAGAAAGAAAATAAATTTATTCTACATTGCACATAAATAAACAAACAAACTTAAATTATAATGAAAGAAAAATACTAAACTTTCTACCTATATATAAACAATGTAGAAAAGGTCTGCAGCTCAGCAATTGCTATGCGTCCGAGTTAGAAAATCCGGACGCACGGCGCTGATTTTCAGCTGCAGCCTATAAAACTAAAACTAAGTAAAGATATTTAGGATCATTGACCTTATCATTGATGTTCATATGGATATTCCAAGGGATTAAAAATAATTTATTTATTTCGGAAGCACCAGTAGTTACTACACTTAATGTATTTATGATATAAAAGCTTACAACTAGATATTTGCGATCTGTGCAACTTTTTAAGGTAGCCACAACATGAGTGAAAGATTAAGTTAATCTAAAAAAACACTTAATAGAAAGAATATAAAAGAAAACTAAATGGCTATACGTATTTTTGCGTTTAGTCTGAAATTGCATTCTTCAAAAATTCCGGAACTAGCTTCCGGAAGTTGCTATATGAATCATATAGCAACAATAGGTCTAGCTTGTTAGAAACTTTATAATATTGAGGTGAGATACGGGGAGTAGCTGAATTCCTACCAAGATATATGTGGTTTGATGAATCATACTTCTATCTTTTAAACCGTCCTTAGAGGAAGTATATGTTGACTCTCCTTTTATTAATAATAAAAAGCTATCTACGCCTTAGGGAGTAAGCTCTTAGCTTTTTATTATTTTTCTACTTAAAAAAACAACCTGAGATTCGGGTAATATCCATATTATTCTATCATATGGCAAGTACATAAAATAGCTCTACCTACTCCGGACTTTGATAATAACTCAATGCAAAATTTTCATAATTAATATATAATAAAATTATTGTTTGCTTAATGTAAACCGTATATCGCAAGCAAATGCAGTGGGGTATTGTTTTGTACATTTAAAAGCTGATACTAAGAAGTATCATTGAATGTGTTAGTTTAGTTTGTTTAAAAAGTCTTAAAAAAACAAAAAACTTTAAAAAGTCATAAAGTAAACAAGCACTCATAAAGTAAAAACCCTTTTCCTATGAGTGAGGAGGCCTGTGCCCAGCAGTGGGATGTCAATGGGCTGCTACTTACTTATTTAAACAACCACGAATTATTGCATTTGACATGGTCATATTTTACTGAAATTTGGACAGTTTTATTTAAAGTAAACGAGCTTATCAAACACAATTAATAATACTTCTTAATAACAGCTTTTAAATGCACAGAAAATACCCCAATTATTATCTTGCTTGCGATATATAGTTTATACACGTAATCAATAATAACAAAATAATTAAATCAAGTTCACAATTAGTTTGAAAATTGTAAAAAAAGTAATTTATTTTTTGGGACTTATCTACTAAATGTTTTAAGAGTGTTTATATTCAATGTAATCAGTTAGATATCGAATAGAACCACTCGCAATTTAGTATGTTAAATGTAAATAATGTTTTTAAAACGCGATAGAAAATAAAGGGGGTATAAAATCGATATCCGATTATATTTGGTTAATTTTAGTTCAATTTATAACAATGAAGTTACTAAGTCATTTTTATGTTTATCAAATATGTAAGAGATGATATTATTCATATACAAATTGTAAAATTATATGAAATGTTGTGTGAATTGCGCGAAGACTGATGTTTTTCGTATTTTGTACTTTTCTAACATCGTGTTTAGGTTTACATTTTTATGGGATGGTTGGTTAAACTAACTCCTTTTTAGTTCCCTCCCCCTATATTACGACACATATATTCTTATTTATAAAAAAAAAACTTGGATAGATCAGTAAATATCAATAACGAATTAAGGAGTTTCAAAATATGAGTCGGCACTACAAATTCTTAAAAAGTAATAAAAAAAATCGGAAGATTTGTAAAACTGACTATGTATTCCCTCAAAACGCCAATCCCCCATTCCACAATTATTATGTCACGAAAGAGTCGCACAAACCCCTTCCCCCCAGTAGATTATTTTTCATAACATGCAACTTGCCACTACATAGAAATAAATAGAAAACGTGAAGAAAGATTTGTAAACGTTACGTTTCCTCAGACTCCCTATTTTATTATCACATTTATTAGGTTTGACAAACGCGTGCAACATGGCGTTGCAACATCTTAGAAATAATACGATGCGATCGTCACGTTTTCATAGAATCTCCCATCTTTTTAGTATGTTAGAATTACAGAAACCTCTCTCCTTCCTATAACGCTACATTTTATATCATTACAAGACAATTTTTTTAATAATTGTGAAATTACTTATACTAATATGGTCGTCACACACTTCTTTCACATTCAGTACATCATACAAGAAAGAGTCACACAAACCCCAGCCATGCAACGTCTTAAACATAAAAAGCGTAATAAAAATTTGTGAAATTGCTGGATACAGTTCGATCGACACGTTTCCTCAAACCCCCTCTCACCTTTTCGCAATTATTACGTTGTATAAGAAAAAGTCAAACAAACCCCTATCCCTCTATTAGACTTTCATTGCATGCGACATCCTATAATAGAAAACCGAATGAAAATATTGTAATATTTCATGATACGACACGTTTCCTTAAACCCACTCCTTAAAAATCGTATATTACTAGCGGTCGCTATTATGAATCATGCCAGCTTTTATAAATCACCCGAAAATGAACTTTATGTTAATGTAAACAAATGTAAAAATCCCAAAAATATCCTATAAACGTTTGAGTGCAATACTTAACGCCTACTTAAGAATTTACGTATATATTAAGTTTTATGTTGACAATAAAATCTTTTATATATACAATATTTGGGCCATTTATGTGCATACCATAAAGTTATAACGCCTACTTCACCTGAATTTGTTAATAGCAATTTTTGGATCCTTGTTTGCTTATTTTATAAAATATTACACTGAAATAATCATATGTTAGCATCATATTCTTTAATGGACTTTAATACTGTCGTTCAATTGCATAAAGTTGTTATTTGGACTAATTTTGCACGTCGTAACCTAATGTCTATATAGACTATCTAGAAATTATGTTAAAAATATACTTAAATCTAATTTCATATTGAATATGTATAGTATAAATCAGAGGTTTCCAAACTTGTTTTTCTCAAAGACCCCTTTCCAAATTTCCCTCGTTCCTGTGGACCTCAGTACTACCATATTCCCAAAACTCAACTGAAAATAGACCAATTTTATTAATTGTGCACCCCCATTCCCCATTTCTTTCTCACGCCAACGTACACCTCCGTTGAGTCCCGTGGACCTCTGGGGGTCCATCTGGACCTCTTTTTGAAACACTGGTATAAACCCTAACACTATTATCTCACATGCAATTAATATAAAGATGTCTATAGACGTTGCGTACACATTTAGAGCTTTATACTTTCATTTTTTTTAATTCCCCCCCAGAATATTTAAAAGAATATATAATAAAATTGTTTATTTTTTTATCATTCGTTTTTTGAATTGCCTCCCTATGGATTTTAAAGACGTATTCACGTCAAAAATCCTTTGAGAAACTCATCTAAGAAGTCGGCGTTGCCTTAAACACATGAATTCTGCGTTTTATGCCATAGTAACTGTTAAGTATCCTTAAATAGCTTTATTAATATTAAAATGATTATATGTATTATTTAAACAGTTCTATACTAGAAGTTGACAGTGACTGTAAATAAAGTGTTTTTATGGTATTGTTTGATGTGTCCTATGTTATATTACGTCATCGTTATGTGATTTATATAAGATCTGAATCTGTATAAATGTTTTATGTATATATTATGAAGTATTTTATTGGTAATGGCGAAAATATTTTTTTATCATAAATCTGAGACGAAGCTGTGAATTCTTTGTAAGGATAAATATATACTGGATGAAATAGTGGTGATATAGTTTATGGGATTTCTCTAATCAATCAATTAATGAGAAAATATTTAACATTACACTACGTTTTTGGGCCGATGATTTTTACGTTGTTAAGCAAAAATACAAATCACACATAGATTGGTGGTGGGTGTAAATAAAATATATGTTTCTGTTAACATGTTCAAACGCTAATTTCATATACCTTTCTCGTCTGGCTAAAAGATTGTTTCGAGTTTTCAAAAAACTACATCGCAAATAACATACGCGTATAATCTTGTTGGTTACACGATATACATATATGTACGTAAAAAGAACTATTTGTGGGTGTCATATATTGCATTAATATTTTAAAATTTATTCGAATTATGTGTTTCTAATCACCGGTGACACCCGTAACGTTACGATAAAACTCGTCGCCGTTCACCGGTGACACCAGTAATGCTACGGAAAAACTCATGGCCGTTCACCGGTGACCCCCGTAACGCTACTAAAAAATTCATCGCCGTTCACCGGTGCCCCCGTAACGCTTCTAAAATGAACGGTGACACCAGTAATGCTACGGAAAAACTCATCGCCGTTCACCGGTGACCCCCGTAACGAAAATAAAAAATTCATCGCCGTTCACCGGTGACCCCCCCCTAACGCTTCTAAAAAAACTCCTCGCCTTTCACCGATGATACCCGTAACGTTACGATAAAACTCGTCGCCGTTCACCGGTGAGACCAGTAATGCTACGAAAAAACTCATCGCCGTTCACCGGTGACCCCCGTAACACTACTAAAAAACTCATCGCTTTTCACCTGTCACCCCCGTAAAGCTACTAAAAAATTCATCGCCGTTTACCGGTGACCCCCATGGCATTTAATGTATTAATAACTTTTTATATTTATTCAATTCTACTATTAGTCCCTATACATATATATCGTTTTCAAAATTCCAGTCATTATTAAAGTACTTTATCCATCCATTCAAGTTCGAATACATTTTCATAAACATATATTGAATGATCGTTGATTTTCAACTATAAATGCGTTAATTAAATTTATTTTGCAAATAATATTACATCACCCTCTATTAAAATCAGGCGTTAAAGGTTTCTGTCTATATGAGTTTGTGAAATTAAAATGGAATGAGGTCTCGTTACATAAAAGGCTCTATTTAACATAGCACAATAACTTTCTTACAAAGACTGTCTGAATCTTATATAACATGAATTACTATTGATTTCTGGATAAAATTACGAATCAATTGGGAATAATCATTGTAAATTAGAGAGCAATAACAGTTTAAAAACTCGTTTTAAAGATTTTTTCACACAACCTATATTATCTTTTGTTTTTTTTTTTAATAAAATCGTTAAATCGAGAGAAGATATTAATTTTTTCTTTATTTATTATCTGAAATTATTAAAAATTCGCCATTAAAATCTTTTTTATAAATGTATTCAATACGTATACGTATTTTTTGCATTAGCTTGTAAAGTGTAAAAAGTCGTTAAATCGAGTTTCGTAAGAGGGTAATAATATTTTCTATGTACATTCTATACTGATAGAAAATTCGTTTTAGGGTACAGTAATGCATGAATGGTTTGCATTGGCCCTTACGGGCTACAGGATTTTGAAAAATACGTTAAATCGAAAGTCGTTATTGGGCAATAATACTTACTATCTACATTTTGAAATGATAAAGAATTTATTATAAAATATTTTGCATTGGCTTCTACAGGCTGTACTAACTGATTTACAAAAAATCGTTCAATCAAGACTCGTTAGAGGGTATTAAAATATCGAAGCATTCGTTATAAAACGTATTAAATGAATAGTTCCCATTTGCCTACGGGCATTATTAGAGGAATTTGAAATTTCAGATATACGTTATATTAAAGTTACACTGTATTATATGTTTTACAGAGGTGTGCGAATAATTCGAACTTACAAATTATTCGTTCTGAATCGAATATTAAAATATTCGTTTCGAATCGATTATATGTAAAATTCGATTTATTCGTAAATTACACCGGCAAACAAAAAAAAATTGTCTATACACAAGGCGCCTCTTATCATGGACATGTTTTTCGACCCGAATACGAATTTCAAGTCAAGAGTAAATTGCACAAACCCCCAAAAATAGCATGAAATCGATGTTTTGGCAAGAAAAAAATATATAACTGTTTTCTGTGGCTTAACAGCTAATGAAACATTGGCGTACTTCTATTCAATGAAGTAAAACCGGCAATTTCAGTCATACAGAAGTAACAGTTATGCGAAATAGTGAAGTCCAGATCATGGGAATTGAAAATTTCAAGTTTTCGCTGTTTTTAATTTTATCCCAATGTGTTACGGTAATGTTTCATCGACCACAAACAAAGTGTGGGATCCAGGCTAAAGTCAAACTTGTAATTTGAATGCAAAAGCATTCTTCATAATTTCGTTTCAATATATCTGAGAACGTTTTGCGATTTTTTACCAGCTCAAACTCCCCACAAACGTAATAAAATAGATCAGGGCCCGTAGACCAGTTACTTTCGCAGATTGCTAACGCTCAAAAAATGTATGGGAATGACGTTTAATTTTTCGATTAGATTCGACAAGAAATGTCATTCCCGTACATATTCATACATAGTCCCATACTTAGTCTACGGTCCCAGGACTCTTATTGCAAAGAGGGGAATTGCTTGCTGCAAGTTTTTTCGAGGGTGTTGTTTGAGAACGTACAATACCCTCGAAAAAATTTTCTTCTTGCCAAAACATTAAATTCTTGTTATTTTTATTAAATGTTTAGTGAATTTTCGACTATTTTCAATGCAGGTCCTCTTCTGTTCAATATTCAAATATAAATTTAACAGTATAATCTGTCGTTCTTTCGACTACTTTGTTGCATAATAAATTGCAAATATATTTCTACAATTTGCAGGGAAAGTAAGAAAATGACACCCTGGTTAAATCTTCTTAATAATCTTGACAATATTACCATGTAGTACCTTTGACAGAGATGAACATATATTGAAAAAGGAGCAATTGTATTAATCTGGTAATTGATTTTTAAATGAAAAGTATATTATTCGTAAATCGAATATTTCGATACACGATTTAAATAGAAACAATTGAAAATCTAGAGATTAATTCGCGAATTATTCGAATATTGATATTCGATTCGATTCGAACGATATTTGCACACCCCTAATGTTTTATGTGTATATGTAATACAAAATAATGTCGCCAAAGGCTTCTATTTTCATAATTTATTGTCACCTTTTATATTTAAATTAATAATGTGCGTATTTTTTGTAAGTTGTTCGTGTCATTTATTTGTAAGTAGTTTGTATATTGGTGGGACCATAATGTTAAGTGCCTTAAGTATTCTGAACGTAATTACTAATGTATAGAACTCATGTCAATTTATTTATAATAAAATATTAACATATAATTGTTTGTTTTTATGGAGTCTCAAAAATAATAGATAATTTTGGAAGTGAAACTTCATTGGTCACGTCACGAAAATATGCAGCGATTTTTATGCTTACTCGTTTAAGGTAAGGCAGTTATAATATTTACCAATAAAATGTGGCATTTTAATTTGCCACTCGTGCCATTGTTAAAATATTTTATTAATTTTCTTTTCTAAATTTTCAATTCAAAAACAAAATTTAATTAATAATTTCTAATATTGACAAAAAGCACGTGGCATTTTTATTTACGATTCATATGACATGATAGATATTTCAATAAATTATTTGTGTTAATTTTCGACACTTAATATTTTAATGACAATTAAATTCATTTTTCTCTCCCTCTTAACTCTCGCAAATGTAAAGCTTAGATTTGTGTAAATATAAACAACTTAAAAATTAGTTTGCCAAGGAAATATCACTTCTGACATGTGTACTTTGTACACACGCACTTTAAATTTTTTTTATTTCCTTTGAATGAAAGCGAAATCAAAGTCGAATTTCCCGTCAAGAAATGCTCAGTATTTCCTATATTTTTCGTGTGTTGTGTAATTGCTGATCTGCTCGACCCCGTGCTTCTGAGAGCACTGTAATCCGTCGTTCCTGCGCCTGATCTCTCATCGCGAGTGTCAGATTGCCATCACATCCCATGAGAGTTAAGGTATAGACATCGCACTTGTGTACTATGGCTCCCAACTCGCAATACAGCTTCGTGGTAGATCTTTGCTCCAAAAATCCTCTCTTCTATGAGTGAGGAATCCTGTACTCAGCAGTGGGACATTAATGGACTGCTTGTTTACAGTATTATCTATTGAACCTCTAGTGAGAATGGGCATCTCTGTAACTAAATAAGTCAGAAAAGCGGGTAAAAGAGATACCACTTTAAAGGAGAGAGATATATGGTTTGAACTCTTTCTTTTACTGTATTTATTATAATGGATTTGTATTTATATGCTATAATGTATTCGTGGAAATTATCTTCCTTTCTTATATCAAGTAATCTCCCTATATCCTAAGGTTGCTTCGTAGAAATCTCTAATAAGCCATACAGTTGTTTAAATTTGCTAGTCCTGATCACATCCGATGGTAAGTCATGATACAGTTTAAGATGGAAGTGCGCTAATCTGTTCAGAGACACTCTAATTCTCATGGTTTCTTCACAGCATCGTACTGGAATACAAATCTTTTGCTTACCGGTACTTCTTTGCTGGTAGGGTGGTAACTAGTCACGGTTGAAGCCTTTCACCAGTCCAGACTCAGATAAACTAGAAAATCCTTTATTTGATCGGTGATCGAGTTCGGGATCTCTACAAGCAAAGTGAGTACTGGCACCACTGCAAAGCAAGGCAAGGTACAAAATGATTTTGTAATTAAAAAAAACACGCTTTCACGCCTATATTCCTGTCAATGTCCTTAAAATGTTGTAGTTGCAATTAGAAATTGTTGGTTGTCAATGTCAAGAACAAATAAAAAAAAAAACAGAAGTAGTCTTCTAAATTTAATTTGATTTCTGAACGACGAGACCAACATCAAAGGTTTGAAACATTCAAAACGAAAACTTTTAAATTTAATTCAATTTCTGAACGACTTTTAAATTTGATTTCTGTACGACGGGACGAACATCAAATATGACAGGTAGTAAACGTGCCCAAGGGAAAGCGAAATTCTTATTTTCACTATATTCCAAGCATTCTTTTAATGTTTTCTCACCTTTTAAACCTTCTCTGGACTTCAACAAATAATTCAAAAGCAAGCAGTTCAGCCGTTCTCAAGTTTTAGCAAGACTAACGAAAGCAATTGATTTTTCTATAGATTGAATTTTTTTTTAAGACTTATACTTACTAAAAAACCAACCATCAATAAATCCAAAATTCCAAAACTTTCGCTCAATTTAGTCTTTTCTTTTACAAGTACACAAGATGACGGCCGTATGCGTTCGTTGACCCGAGCCTCAGCTGATTGTTTCATAGTTAGTTTTTTTTTGTAATGTATTTTTTATGATACTTGTATTTCATTTAGCTGTATGATGGAGTGTAAATAATGCTAATAGAAAGTTTTAAAATATGATTTCTTTAATCAGTATCGATTTTTTTCCGTTCCATCATCAAAGGTGTCATTCGTACTATCGTCTGTCTTCGTTTTCAGAAGCGATCTCCTAACACTTTGTATAAGAAGAGTGTGAACTAATACTTGAAATTAAATAATTAATTAGGTGTTCTAATAAAACAATTATATCATCACATAGTGAGATTTATTATTTGAACAAAAATAATCTATATTATACGTACTTAGAAATATTTACATTCGCTTAATATACAACTTAATGTCAACGTACCCTGTTCGCTTTTCAACCGTTGTTCAATTAACGTTTCGGTGGCAAGACATTTTAATGCTTTTAAAATGAATTTCATTGATTTATCATACGAATATACGGAAATGACTGACGACCGCAAGCGTAACTGTGACGTTAGTTTGAAAATGGCTGACGATCACAAACGTAACTGTGAATTATGCTTGGAAATGACTGACGATCATAACCGTAACTGTAACGTAAGCTTAGAAATGACTAACAATTATAGCGTTGACGATTACAAACGTAACTATAACGTAAACTCTGAAATGACTGACGATCATAACCGTAACTATGACGTAAGCTTGGAAATGACTGACGATCATAACCGTAACTATAACGTAAGCTTAGAAATGACTAACGATCATAATCATAACTATGACGTAAGCTTGGAAATGACTGACGATCATAACTGTTACTGTAACGTAAACTTGGAAATGAGTGATGAACAATGATTTAAGATCATAAAAGTAACTACGACGTAAACATGGAAATGACTGACGATCATAGAGCAACTGTGAATTAAGTTTGGAAATGATTGACGATCATAAGCGTAAAAGAGACTAGAAAAATACTATACAATAAAATAGTCAGTATGTTGGTAATGAATTTACCATCTACCAGAGGTTTGTAAGACACAATATTAGTATGAAACTATGAGTGAAATATTCTTCATCCATATATGCATTACTTTGGCGGTGTGTGTACATATAAAATTTATATACAGACATAATTAAATTCATTATACATTTTCAGAAATATTATTTATATACATACTTTTTAATTAATGTTATAGATGGCAACCTACAAGTCTTGTTTATTTTTAAAAAGACAAAATTTTAAAAATGGAATATCGAATTGTCAATGAAATAGTTAATGAAATTTTCGGGGCTATTTGGGGAGGGCGCGGTAAAATAGACAAGATGGCGTAAGATTTTCTCTTGCATTCAATTTTGTTTTATCACTTAAAAATGGAGTTCTGTGTTATTTTTTAAAATGGTGAGTACATAAAAAGGGACTGGAGTAAGATATAATAACATTAATATTGCCCCTTCAATAATAAGACAGTAAAAATTTAGGATATATTACATTATTCTAGTAAAGGGGGAATATATTCTTTAATTAAATAGTCATTAGAAACCCCATTAAGTCAGTGCGTTAGTAGCAAATCTACTATGACGTTTTAGAAGTTGTTGTAAATGACCATTTGAGTCATATATCTGTCGTCTATTAGTAGCAAATCTACCACCAGCTCCAAACTGAAGTTATAACAAAGGTAATGTTCCATAATTTAACCTATTTTTGGATATACGAGTATGTGAAAAGTGAAACTTCTTTGGAAAAAGAATTTTTAAGACTTGTTTATATTGGTAGGGAAAAAAATTTAATTGTCATTAAAATATGTCGAAAATTAATACAAATAATTTATTGAAATCTCAAATGACAGTTATAAATAAAAATGCTCCGTGTTTTTGGTCAATATTACAAATTATTAATTAAATTTAGAAAAGAGAATTTATGAAATATTTTTCTTTAATATTTCATGAAAAATAGTATATTAAATGACTAAATGACGAGTGGCAAATTAAACCTACAAAAATTTTTAAAAATAGACTAAGATATTTTAGAAGATTATGGAAATTACAATTTTCATTAACCTAATCTGTTAGAGAAGCCTTTTTCAACCTGTATTCATATGTATCCTTTTCAATCAAGAAATTAGTGAGAAAAATGCATGTGAATATATTTTATGACAATGATAATATTATTGATATTTCTCGAACATATACGAATCTCAGTACCGCTTGCGGCGTTTTATATAAAATCCCCAATACAACTTGTTGAAAAGGGAAAAGAGGGTGAATACATCTAACAAATAGTCTACTATAAACAATTAATTGTCTAATAACACAGTCCCGAAATATTTCCTAACATAAGTTTGCATCACCATCTCCACCGATACATTGTAGCACGCCTTTATACGTGACAAACGTGACACACAACCTCAACGTGTATTAAAGAGATGGCAATATCAATAATTTGCTACAAATAGTTATAAATATGACTGCGTAAGCTTCAATTATAAAAACTCGTTAAAAAATTTAAGCAATATCTAACCCAAAGGTTACCTGGTAGAAATCGCTGTGTAGCGAATAAGGCCGCCTTTTTGTACATTGTTTAATTTTGTCTCATTTACCTTGTTTCTGTTTTATGTTTCCTGTGTGGTGTACAATAAAGTGTTATCTACCGATCTAATAAGAACTTTTCACCAGAGCCACAAAAATTTTCTAAAATCGATAGCATAAATCTCTGGTTTAACATGTTGATCTCTGGAATAGCGAATAAATACTAAACTTGATTATACATTTTCTCACACCGATACATTTTAAGAAATACAGAAATATATAGAATTCTCTGGGTCGATACATAGGCTGGCAACACTGTGTTCCTCTGCATCAAAAGAACCTTGGTTGCTTGTTATGTGTGACCAATCCATCATCATGCAATGTGCTTTTTGGAGAAGGAAAATATTTTTTTCTTGAGGAAACCTGTATATCCCAAGAATAATTCTCGGGTATGTGGAGCCTGCCAATCCGCTGTGGAGCGTGGTGGGTCTTTATACTTATAACTATTTTCTATGGGGGAAGGGGTTTGGATCAGCAGTAACGCTTCAATAGGCTGCTACATACTTTTACTTGCCGTAATAGGTGGCCTTCGGAATTATCCACCTTATTTTTTCAATGCATCGATATTTTTGAGCGATATTAAATATCTTGATACATCGATGTATCGACGTGAAATACCACGTATCGGAACGATATAAAAATCGATATTATTTCAGACCAATAAACGTTTATAAATTCTAAGATTTAACAAATCTTAAAAAGAAATGTTTTTATACTTTTTACAAATTGTATTTTATCTATTTTTTATTTTTGGTCAACTCGATTTGTTGTTTTATAATTTGGTTTAAAGTTGCCTGACTCGGTCTATTTAAACTGTAATTGCCCATCTCTATTGTTGATATGACTGATTATGTGTTATAACTAAAACTATTATTTATTTCTGCACTTAATTGAGTACCTAGTTCTAAAACAATCAACCAATAATCAATTGAAAATTATGTATATTGATTAATATTTATCGAGCAGTATGAGATGATTGAAGTAGATCAGGCCAAATGAATATTTTTTTAGAGCACGAATATTCTCTGTTACCTCATACCGATATATCGACATTTTTTTTGGTGAAAATATAAAAAAAATCGATATGATAAATATCGATACTTTATTACATTTCCGACATCCATAGTTTGATGTATACATGACGTAACGTTGGCTTTATTAATGGAAATCATTCATACGTCATATTTACATGTTGTATTACGTTAAGTGTGAAATAATCACTCGCATCTTATGTTAACTTTGACGTAAATGTGATTGAATTGAAATAAAATGATTGATATAACTTTATATTATATATAAATATTTGTTACAAATGATTAATTTTGCCATCTTTAATAGTATTGACGCCTATGGACTTCTTGAATGCTTTAATGTCAGGTATTAATGGAAAAGAATACATAATATATCGTAATCTTCAGATAATATGCGGAACTTCAGATAATTTCATTTAGGCCACAAAACCATACACTTGAAAACCATTCCATCGAAGTGGAATGGGACCAAAAATATACGGCTTATTTTGAAGTGAAACTTCTTTAAGCGCATGAGGTTAAACTTTTAAACGGATGAAACCAGTGATTAGAGTCACGAAAATATGAATTTTCAGGAACACTCTTTTCTGAATTTTAAATGCAAAAACAAAATTTTATTTAATAATTTCTAATATTGACAAAAAACACGTGGCGTTTTTATTTACAATTCGTCACTTTCGAGATTTCAATAAGTTATTTGTATTAATTTTCGACATTTTTGATGTTTTAAAGAAAATAAAATTCTTTAAAGTAACATATTTTCCTTTTTCCTTCTAGAGGGAGGGTCAGAAATCTAGTTTTAGTTTTATATAAATAACACTAAATTTGTTTGCCAAAGAAGTTTCACTTCCGACATGTGCACTTTTTACGCACGTATTTTTATTTATTTTAAAATGTACTTTACATGGTCGCCTACAAGGTTTGATTTAGAATAAATTCTGTCAAATTATTATAATCTTCCATCTATCGGTTGGATTGTATTGAAACCATTTAACGCTTATTGTGGTTTTCAAGAGTACGGAACGTTAAAATGGGATAGCTCATTTTATGGAATGGATTTCAAAAGTAAGCTAGTTCGAAAAAAAGGCAGCATAGTTAAGCCCAATTACAGTCCAATATTCACTACGTCAGAACGTCAATCCGAAATGTGTTTTTTATGATTAATAAAGCTGTTTATGTTGACATTCAAGAAGTTTGGCGTCTAAATTTTATGAGCACATCGACACATGAATTATTTTATTTATTTAATTTCATTTTCATTGAAATGTGAAATATTTGTGAGGAATTATTTAAAATAGATTATTTCTTAAATATATGGTTACAATTTGTGATATTTTAATTGCTTTTTGAAAGTAAAATGTATGATTTTCGAAGATATATACGGTAAAAAACGAAAACGCTATAACTCATAAAACGCAAAATTATCAAAAGAGACAACAAGGTTTTGAGCTTTAAAAACAAAAACCGAATGTCATAATCTATATATAAATTTTCACCGGAGACAAAAAATATTAGGGCTTTTATAAAACAAATCGTAGATTTATTATGAAACCCACAAATATCAAACCTTAACTTAAATAAAATATAACCTGCAAATTGGTCCTCGACTTGATGAAATTTTAACTTATGTCTCGTCTTAATCATTTTGTTTGTAATTCTATATAGTTATTTGAAAAAAAACTGGTTTGTGTGTGGTTTGAGTGTTTTCGCTTAATTCCGTATATATTGCTGAGAATATAATATTAGTTCCGCTTTAATGTAATAAAGCCAGTCTCTCACGATTAGTGAGGGTAGTTTCAAAGTTTTATTGTTTATAGATATTCAGGTACATAATATATGAAAGCAATACATTTTGTGTTCATTGACATATAGAGAAAAAAAATTCGGATTATAATACATGCCAGATTATCGCCTCGTTACTTCAAAAACGTGGTATTTCTAAAAGCGACTTAAATTAGAAATAATGTGACTTTTATTGTCGATTTGCAATTTATTCGCAATCAAAGGTTTATTAATGAATTTTAAAAATATAATTTTTCAGACTTGTGACGTTATTGAAGTAAAGAGGCATTAAATGATAAAAATAAATGGTTTTTATGTAAATAAAAATACATCTTTTTATACATTTTAACG
This sequence comes from Elymnias hypermnestra, assembly GCA_015832385.1. Lineage (NCBI taxonomy): Eukaryota > Metazoa > Arthropoda > Insecta > Lepidoptera > Nymphalidae > Elymnias > Elymnias hypermnestra. The sequence goes on from JACTOM010000051.1 coordinate 1,750,383, forward strand.
TCCGCCTGTTTAGAACATTACAATTTATTTTATCCACGTATGTACAAACAAAATAAGGTTTTATTTTATTGCATAATATAAAAAAAATATAGGATACCATGAAATATATAGTAAATTCATTCAATTTCGCCTCCATTACTAAAATAACCCGACTAGAAAGACACATTTCACCTTCATTTTACGTGTATGAGAGTGAGGTGAAACATTTTCCGCCATCTTTATTTAATCGGGCCAAGTGCCTACATTTAAAGTATTAAGTAAATTTTGCTTATTAAATTCGTATAAAATAAGGGGCAGTAACAATTGCACTAACATAAACATTCAGATAATGACAATCTGAAGCAATGTCTCAAAGCGAATCGGCTTTGTGCGAATTGTATTAGCTTCATTTGCTAAATAGAGAAGTTGTATTATTTTTTCAAGTATAATTCATCTAATTATATTGACATAGTATTTGTTTTATAAACAATACCATTATAAGTAAGATGTAGTTACATTTTTAAATAAAAAGACGACTCGTTATTGGTTGTGACGTCATTATTTCCGTTAGTTGGCAGCCAATCAGAATCATGCTAAATTTTCATATTTTCTATCTACAGATCCAAAAGCATTTACAAATAAGAAGACGACTCGTGATTGGCTGTGACGTCATTATTTCCGTTGGTTGGGAGTCAATCAAAATCATGCTGTATTTTTATATTTTCTATCTACAGATCCAAAGGAATTATAAATGAAAAGACGACTTGTGATTGGCTGTGACGTCATTATTTCCATTGGTTTGGTTGGGAGTCAATCAGAACCATGATACATTTTCATATTTACTATATATAGATCCAAATGCATTTTTGAACATAAAAGACGAGTCGTGATTGATTGTGACGTCATTATTGCCGTTGGTTGGCAGACAACTAGAATCACACTATATATTCTATATTAGGGGATTTTGAAACAATCGTGAGAATTATCTCGATCCCCCTCTATCTAAACTGTATGAAAATGGTTTAAGGCAATAATTATATATTTTGATTTTCAATCGTAATCACATACTTTTTATATATTCATTCGAATTGAAACATTTTTCATTACTTTAGTTAAGTAATAATCGTATTTGCGAAAAATAGTACCGCCATCTAACAAAAAGATAAAGAAATATTTCAAGGTTTCTGTCTATCTTAAGAGTTTAACGAATTCATGCTAGATGGCGTTTTGACAACATAAAGGTTGTTATATAATTTCTCTAGTGGTTTTACTAAAACGATATAATGACGTCACTCGAGTTTAAATTTACATTTCGTGAAAATCCATTTCCAACGAAGTACACATATTTATTTTCTTTGAAGATTTAATTGAACTATTGGAAAAAATCCTGCAACTTCTTTATTGAATCTTTAACAAAAATTCAATTTACACATCATCCTAGCCTCGGTCTCGATAACAGGCCCAACAACCTCAACAACTTTGCTTTTACATCCAAACTGGAATATATGGCTTTCCAGCACAGATGTCGCTTCAAATACCGCGATCTTAAAGCTAAATTACACATTAAGATAACATCGCTTAAGCAACCGAAGCTTACAAATTTAATAGTGTGATATCTATACACAAAAAGCATAATATAATCGAGCCTATACACCGAACTCATCGACTCGCCGACACAACCCCTATAATTTGTTGGCGTTTGAACATTTCGTTGCGATACGTATATCAAATTAAAATGTTAAAGATTTAACAATTTGTCATGGTTGTTAAAAGTATTGAAGTAAATTATTCGGTTTAAAACACATGTTTATGACGTGATATACGCACTATAGATAGTGAAATCTGTTTTAATGGGTACATACCGGGAAGGCGTTTTTGTATTTTGTCGATATTTCGACCCAGTTGCACGGATGGTGGTCACGACGTAACTGCTGTAGGTGGTAATCTGTCTACCCTAAGTCTAATCTTTTTATTTTTCCCCGGGCCCACAGTATGCTCAAAAATGGATGTTGGTCCGGTGAAAAATAAAATGATTAGACGTAGGGTAGACAGATTACCACCTACATGCCCATGATTCTGCCCCTGACAACTTGACACAACCACCTACTGTAGTAACATCGTGACCACGATCCGTGCAACTGGGTTGATATATCGACAAAATATAAAAACGCCATCGTGGTATGTACCCGTTAAAACAGATTGCGATATGTCGCTAAACCAAGAAAATTTAAGTTTAAAACATTGTTATTTAATACTATATTACTTACCTAGGGATGAAAGTATGGCATAGCCGCCCGTACGATAATGGTACGTATTAAATTTTTTATCAGACCAGGATCGAATGTTCGATGGAAATGTTAAAAATAAATATGAAATAAAGTAAAATATTCAATCATATTAGCAATCACTAGCGCGCATGATTCGACTACGTAACTAGGCAACAAGTTGTTTACTCATTTATTTATGACAATTTCTAAACACAAACTGTATTGTAGCCTTAAAATAAGTTTAGATTTGCAAATAATATAGATATACTAAATAAAATGAGTTCTCATGAATCGGAAGAAGTATTAAGTGGAGATGACATATTAAAAATTTAGATAACGCGACAAAACAATATATCATATATTTTGATATTTAAAATAAACACGAATTTAGTTATGCGCCGTAAATTTAAAGCATGCGCACTAAATTACGCATTTATTTCATTGGGAGGCAAAGTGGTGCTTTCGTCACTTAAGAAGTGCCAAGAAACGAACTTTCGATCGAGGTATGATAAAAAATTTAATTATATAACACTATAAGTACCGTATTGATGAGTTGGTTGATACGCATTATGCATTTCAAAAATAGTGTTAACCAATCGTGAAGTAAATTGTCTGTGTTGATCTCAATTATAATCATATACTCTTTATGGACGTGTATAACCATGTTTTTAAATAAACTCACCAACACTATGTTGGATTGTGTCGATGGGTCGGCGAGTGTTAATGTATACACTCCTTAACAATTTGTTCCGCGACAAATAACTATATACAATATTGCCCCCAACGTTACATTACAAATAGCGTGCACTTTTTAATAGATTATATTGAAAGTTGATCGGAAATTCGAAGCCGTGTTATAAAATCGACATATGGAAGCACTATCGAGCCTTTTGCAAGATTTTAAAGAGATTTTTGTTAAAATTTGCACGCCATTAGTAGATTTGTTGACAAAGAAGAGCAACTTTGACGCAGTCAATGCTTTGTTACAATTGTTGTATATCTGAATAGAATTATAATCGTACTTAATACACTAGGATACCCAGAAAAATAAGTCACCTCATTTCATTATTTTAATAAAAACATTTTGCGTGGCGTACGTTTTTTTATATTAACAAATCAATATAGAGAATCTCTTTCTAAGAGACATAACAAAACTTCCTTTTATTTAAAATAATAAAATTTTGAGGGTAGTACAAAAACGTCGTTACGCATGGTAATGGCGGCGTAGTTTTCACGAATTCTAACAGATGACACTAGATTATTAATATTGACATAAGCTGTATTTCGCTAAATATATTATTTGCGTCAAAGTTGACCAACTTGCCAAATGTTAACAGTTTTGTAGATCTTTTTAATACATATTAATTTGTATCAATTCTTAGGGCTGCATAAATCGGCAGCTTTATTTCGAAACTGATATTAAACGAAATTCACGCCATGTTTGTTTTTTTAGGATGATTATATAACCTTCGTTTAATAATTAAGTAAATAACACGACATTTTAGGGAAACAAAGGTTTTGTTGAGTTTTTTTTTGATAGAGATATGCCAAAGTGGTGTAGCTGGGTAACCAAGGGCCCAAAAGTAACCTAGAGCCAAAACGAAACTATTTAAAATCGTTAGTATCGCATTCGTTACAATATTTATAAACCAGCCTAGGAATACAGGAAATTTTCCCAAGTTTTATCACAAAGATATTCGAAATTGTTGGGAATTCCATCGTAATTATTTAAAATAAGTTGCCATTAATTAAATATAGTCAATAAACGTGACTATATACCGAGTGTGGGACAACTTTTCACTCCTTCAATTTATAGTTCAAGTCGAAATATCAAGTAGACGAAATTTCAGGGAGTGGAGGAAAAAGCAGGGAGGGAGTAGACGAAATGTCTGGGAGTGACCGTAATGTCAAATGTCAAGGAGTGAACGAAAAGTCAAGGAGTGGACAAAACGTCAGGGAGTGGACTCAGGTAGCTACATCACTGCATAGACATTCATAGAACCAGAAGAACTGCATTACTGGTTGATAGGTTCAAGTATTTCCCCATTTTTTAGCTTCTAACGCATTTCATGTTAAATTACTGAATTAAGCTGATTTTTGGTCAATTTTGTCTAAAGACAGTTTCGAAATAATGCTGTGAATTATTAATGTTACAATATATTTACACACAACGTAGAATTAGCTTAATCGGGCCTGTATATTGGTATTTTGGGTATAAATTCTATGAGGAGCACGTATTCCATCATTGAGGAGGAGTCGCAGTGCTGCTTGGTGAGCCGCCAACGTAAACCGAGTTTGTGATATAGTCGACTGTTTTCCCATTCGAGGAGTTTGTTTAACGAGTGTTGTGTCTGCGAAAGACAAATAATTCAATATATATTTCTACGTACAAAGCGTCAATGAATATTAACTCTTCCGGCCCTAAGTATGTAAAAATTAGTTGTGATCCGAATGAAGATACCAAAAGACCGCAGATTTGTATGGGAATTCTGAAACACAGTCATCGGAATATCTTGCGCTTCTATTACGCGACTGAGAGAAAAACGCGGCCGTACAAAACGACGATAAGGAAACAGCGTCGTATATTTGTCTCACTCTTTTCTTACGGTTATACCACGTCTGTTTGAGAGAGAGAAATAACATGTGAGTAGCAGACTAAACTAAAACTTGCTAATTCACAAACGTCACGACGACGTTTGTGAATTTTGTCGATATTTCGACCCAGTTGTTTGGATCGTGGTCACGATGAAACTGGGTCGAAATATCGTCAAAATATAGTTTTCAATATGTCGTTAAACCACTATTAAGTAAGGGAATATGCCTCACAATTTTATTAAACTAATAATTGTATAAAATTTAAAAATTCTGTTCCGTTCTGTATCTTCTACCATTGACGACTATTTTAATGGAATCTAGCTATAATGAATAAATTAGTAACTATATCTTATAAGGGGTAATATTATGTAATGTATAATTTAATTTAAATACCTGTAAGATATTCGCAAACAAGAAATTCAGTTTAAAACAATTAGTATTTAGGTTTTTTTATCAATAACAATATTTTAAAAAGATTTGCGCTTTCGACAAAAAACCGGAATACGGTTTCTTTATAATGCTTTTGAGTTTACAAAAACTGAAGAGAGTAGATCTTTTAATAATCAAGTTATTAAATTAAATATTATATGAAGATATGGGCGATTTCAAAGCGAAAAATAATTGTTTATTCATCCCAGTATCTTCAAAATTAAAGTCCAATAAGATAAAATTTAGCAAAGTAAAAGCATTGTGAGCGGATTTCCTGATATTCCCACAGGATCGCGAACTACGCGGTTGATACTGTGAGGAACAGCTGCGGTCTTAAAATTTCTATATAGTGAAATATATATCGGTGCCCACTATTTGTAAGAGTAACTTGGATTTTATCTGTTTCATTGTATAGGTGTTATAAGACGACAGGAGGGGATGCTGACCACTATACTACCGAAGACTGCCTCAATGGTCTAGTGGTTAGCATGTTCGTCTACAGACATGAGGTCCTGGGTTCGAGTCCCGAGTCCGGTCAATTCGAAATCGATATTGAGTTTTCTATTAAGATTTTCTCAATATTTGCGCGAAGTTGGGAAAAATTAAGTGGTGTGATCCACCCCCCTCCCTCTCCGGTGGTCTCGGATTGCCGTCACGTTGGATTATGAGAGTGAAGGAACAGAGCGTACACTTGTGTACTATGCCTGCCAATCCGCAGCGGAGTAGCGTTGTGGGTCTATGCTCTAAAAACCCTCTCTCATATGAATGAGCCCAGCAGTGGGACGTTAATGGGCTGCTACTTACCTTTTTTTATAAGATGACGTTTACAAATACATATCATTGGTACAAAAGCTAATACTCGATGTACTATCTAAATAATTTAACTTTGAAACACTGTCTTTCAAAACTAGGATACTACTTTTACAATATCAGGCGAATCTAATTGTACATGTGTTAAGTATGATATGTGAAATAAATTTAATTTTATAACTCACCCGTTTACTTAAACAAATAACGGGCCATAGAGAGCATCCCAATGTACAACAACAACAAACGCAGCCACAAAACAACCACTTCACGTTGACTGGAAGCGTCTTCTTGAGTACGCTGTTAATCCTGGCTATCGTAGCCTGGTACTCTTCAGGAGCCACCCGGGACTGCAGCCCGGACGGGAATTCCCCGTTAAAACGGTTACTTAAACCAAACCTGAAATTGAAATGCAACAAAACAAAAATTAATGCGACAGTAACTGTTTGTTATATTATTTAATCCAGACGGGAATTCCCCATAAAATTTGTTAGTTAATCCAAAGCAGAAATTGAAAAGCAACAATACAATAATAAACGCGATAGTAATTGTTTGTTATATTATTAATTACGGACGGAAATTCTCTTTAAAATTTTTTAGTTAATCAAAAGCAGAAATTTAAATGCAACAATACAATAATAAACGCGACAGTAACTGTTTGTTATATTAATTGACTCGGACGGTAATTCCCCGTTTAATTCGTTAGTATAAACAAAAAATGAAATGCAACGATGCAATGATAATTGCGAGAGTACATTCCCCCTTGAAATGGTTTCTTATCACGAATTTGAAATGTAACAATGCATAAATAAAGGGGATGTTAAAAAATTTCATAAACTCTATTAAAGTGACATTGTAAATATAAAATAATGACAAGAAAGGACATCCGAGTACATTTATTGTAGGTTCTTCTCAAATCGCGTAGGAACTTCACAGCTGTAGTCTTATTTCCAACCAGGATCAGGTCCAAAAATGGAAAGAGAACCTCGGGTCCACAGTGGGCGCGGCTATTGTGTCAGCAATCCGACCTCATCTGGAACAATGGCTTTCCAGAGAGCACGGGTCGCTCTCCTACAGATTGGTGCAGGTACTGATCAGGTATGGGATTCTTCGGAAAGTTCCTGCGTCGAGTTGGCCGGGAGGAGTCGCACGCTTTTTGCCAACAGTGTGGTGCAGTCATTGACGCAACGCTTCACAAATCACAAGGTAGATTGTTCAGCCTGGGGAACTCAGCGTCACCTTCTGGTGGCACTGATCACTGGCGATCTCTCGCTTGGCAGTATTATAGGTGCGATGCTTTCCAATAAGAGGATGTGGGCAGGAGCATCCTTCCTCTGCAAGATTGTAGTCTCGAGGAGGCCCATGAGCGAGAGAGGGAGGATGCTGCGAAAGTCAGGGTACTAGGCGGCGCGTATTTGCGCACCTCTTTGTATCTACAGTTGGGATCATCCGAGGTACCAGGGACGAATTCGAAAGTTGAACGTCTGGTGCCTCACTTACGGATGAAGAGGTATCTTCCCGCGCAGACTCCCACACTCCTGACCTATTTGAATTTACGACTGATGATGATATTAAAGAATAACTTACTATCTAAAGTTACGAGGTTCCTTCGCGTCCTGTAGTGAGAAGTTTTTTCGTATCATCACTACGATATATATTTTTTATTTATCCTATAGCGATTAGAGCAATTCATTCACTCCCACGCCTTTTATCTTCTATGGAGTTATAGAGAGTAATAAAAGCTTTGAATTTTTTTAGAGACATTTTTGTAACTTCTTCTGGGAGTATGTTATAGAAATGTATACCCTTCAATGAAATGTCAATTTTATGTAGCGTACTACAATGCTACTAAAAAATATTCTCTCTCCAGAGTGAGGAGGCCTGTGCCTAGCAGTGGGACGTTAACGTCTGCTACTTACCTTACCTTAGAATTTACAGCAATTTTATTTTTATATCTTTAGTTATATGGGATACATTCACTTTTTTTCGTAAAAGAGTCAATATTTTTATAGACTTACAAGTTTTCCAATGTGTATACGCCGTGAAGTGTCATTATTTACACTGCTCTGAATTTGTTTCTCAACGACTCTCTTGGATATTGAATAATACGATAAATCAACTATTAGATGATTCAAAATTTTCTATAAAGCCTACTTAAAAATATTTTTTGATTTGATTTTGATTATTGTCAAATCAATATTTAAAATGTCGTCGTTTATCATGAATTTACAATTAATGATAAAATTCACAATATTAATGAAATAGATACTATTCTTCGATTCATCATTATTATATTACATACTTTGAATAATTTAAAACACAATACAAAGTAAGAACTGTCACTAGTCTAATATTGCTTCTTTCTCCTGTGCTACCTTTCTACGCCCCACAAAAATAATAAGTTCACCAATCACAATCGTCGTGAAAACGACGACTATACAGTAGTGTTGATTAAATTTGAGAATTTCCCGAATAGCGTTAAACCGGATGTAGTGCATGTAAACGTTTCACCGATATAATTAAAAAGACCTCAGCTTAATAAACAAATAATTTAATATAAATCCAAAGAACAAAATAATAATGATCGCTAACAATATTAATTTACAAAACACTTAAAACCAAGGCAAGGACATGAGACTATATGGTCTTTAAGTAGCTATACAAAGCCGTGTTCGATAACTGTGTGTAGATTAGTCTTGTTTTGTTTAAATGGCATGTTCATACTTTGTACTTTTTTTTTTCAGAAATATTTTATCTCTGACATTAGTATTTAAACAATAAAATGTACAAATATCTATGGACTTTTCGAAGGTAGTGACATAATATGTAAATTTAACGCGATAGTTGTTTTTAATTAACTCAATTCTCTTCCATATTGTTATATCGTAAATTCTTGATGGCTTTTGTTATATTTCTATAGATAAGTTATTTTTAAATGATTACTATATTTTTTTGGAATTTTGTAGAATTTGAAGTAAAACTTCTTTAGGCGCATGAGGGTAGAATTCTAATTCAGTTGCAGGTTTGGTAGTTTGAATATTTACAAATAACATGTGGCATTTCAAATTGTCACTCGTCATTTAATAATTTAATTGAATTAATAATTTCTAATATTGAAAAAAACTGCCTCATTGGTCTAGTGGTTAGCATGTTCGACTACAGGCATGAGGTCCTGGGTTCGAGTCCCGGGTCGGGCCAATTCAAAAATCAATATTGAGTTTTTCTCAATATTTGCCCGAAGTTGGGAAGTTGGCAGTATGTTACACCCCCGTGCCTCGGAGAACACGTTAAGCCGTCGGTCCTGCGCCTGAACTCTCTCCGGTCGTGTCGGATTACCGTCACATCGGACTATGAGAATGAAGGAATAGAGAGTGTACTTGTGCACTATGCCTGCCAATCCGCAGTGGAGCAGCGTGGTGGGTCTATGCTCTAAAAACCCTCGCTCCTCTCGAAGTGAGGAGACCTGTACCCATCAGTGGGACGTAAATGGGCTGCTACTTACTTACTTATTGACAAAAAACACGTGGCATTTTTATTTACAATTCGTCATTTGAGATTTCAATAAAGTATTTGTATTAATTTTCGATACAATATTTTAATGACAATTAAATTCTTTTTTCCCTTCCTGTAAGTCTCGGTAATCTAATGTTTTAGATTTGCATAAACAAGACTTAAAAATTTGTTTGCCAAAGAAGTTTCACTTCTGATATGTGTTCTTTATACACACGCATTTTATATGTTGTTAGATGTAGCTAGGCGTCTTTAAATATACAAATTTTGTCTCAAAACTTTTTGGTTAACCTATCCAAAGTGTCAGGTATTTGTAGTAACAATAATATTTAATGTATGAATCTATAGTAATATTGCAAAACTGAAGAGCTTGTTTGGTTGAACACGCCTATCTAAGAAACTATTCGTTCGAATTAACAAAAAATAAAAGCTATTTTAGTCTTAGATAGACCATTCGTCGATGAAAATAATAGAAGATATTATTAATTTATTATGATGTGGTCTTTGTGATTATATCAGTGAAACGTACACGCACTACACCCGGTTTAACGCTGTTCCGGAAATTCTCAAATTTATTAAACTCTGTTTAGTCGTCGCTTTCACGACGACTGTGATTGGTGGACTTATTATTTTTGAATGGGGCGTTTGTTATAAGAAAGGTAGCATAGGAGAATGAAGTAATATTCGCCTAGTCACAGTTCTTAGCTTGTATCAACTTTAGTATCGTGTTTTAAGTCATTCAAATATGAGAATAGTATTACTTAACCTGCAAATTAGTGAACGACTCTAAAAATATAATACTAGAATACGATCAATAAGAGCGGAGCAATAATGAAAAATGTTACACAAACGGGAAAAATTGATTCTTGAGAGCTTATAAAGCGCTGCATAAACGGTTCAAGTTACGCAACTATTACGTACGACGGAATTTTTCCAATTGAAAAGTTAAATAACAGTAGGCAATAGCATGTCTTGATCTTTTAAGATTAACCTACTATATCCTTTTTTGTTTCCTACTGTTTTTGTGTATATTTTAACTATTCATCAGAACAAGGAAACTTAACAGTATGTTAATATTTTGTTGTTAAACAGATTGTAACTTTAGCGGAATTATCCAAAGTGTCAGTCTCTTTGCTTTCCAGCATGAAAATAATAATTAGTAGAAATAAAGTCCGTATTAGAAATGAATTTAAGCAATATATTGAACCTTGGAATTAATAACATACTGACGGAACAAACTAACAAATTGATACGGTTCATTACAAAGTTTAATGAAGTTGCTGATAAAACTGTGCGTCTATACTTTACGACGTAATTATGGTATTTATCATGTCGCAGGCGACAATGATTCATTTAAATTGGAATACTTTGTAATTACAGAATTGATATTATGTTAGTCGATTGAAAAAGTGAAGCGCCACCTTAAATTCTTTGAAGTTATTTCAGTTAAGCTTTTAAGCAAGTACTCTCTAACTTAAGCTAAATTGACACAAACCATCAAATGTGATAGCAGTCAATTGTTTGTCTATTGAGTATAAAAAAATGCACGAGAGTATTGATCATTTTCTTATAGAATCAATACACAGAACATCAAAGAAATAAGACTTTTAAAGTCGTGAAATAAAAAATTAAAATCAATACAAATACATTTTTAAAATTGTAGTTGTCGAAAATTAGTACTCATACAGTGCTTTACATAATGCGACTTAACCCTTAGAATGCGTACCGTCGATATATTGTCGCTCTATGAATTGGCACTGGCTGCGCTGATGTGATTGGAATAGTTTATTATGCTTTATACACAATACAAAGAATTACGAAAATTTATCTACATTAGAGTATAATAACCAAGAGTCTGTACAGATTCAAATAAGGTAAGCAGCAAGTAGCAGCCCAATAACGTCCCACTGATGGGCACAGGCCTTCTCACTCCGAGAGGCGAGGGTTTTTAGAGCATAGACCCACCACGCTGCTCCACTGCGGATTGGCAAGCATAGTACACAAGTGCATTCTCTATTCCTTCACTCTCATAGTCCGATGTGACGGGAATCCGACACGGCTGGAGGGAGATCAGGCACAGGACCGACGGCTTAACGCGCTCTCCGAGACACGGGTGGATCACACCTCCAACTTCCCAACTTCGGGCAAATATTGAGAAAATCTTAATAGAAAACTCCACCAACTTTTCCATGTTTTAAATTCCAAATAAGAAAATCCACCAGCAACATTTTATCCTCTTTATATAACAATAAAGAGGATACACAACTGAGCTTGTAGTCAGTACTTCTTAGAACAGGAAATAAAGGAACACATATACAAAGATTTCAAGGATTCACAACAATCACACAATAGAAATAATATAAGAAAATTACTAAATGTAACAATTCAAATCTCCCATTAAAACTACTTGGATAAAGAAATTTTCATTTAATTTCTATGTATTTATCAGAAGAGAATACAAAATTAATTAAAACATGCATATTTCATTGCTAGACATAGTTTGTCAGGTTGAGCATACACATTTTGAATAAGATAGTGACATCAGTTTTGGGTTTGTCTATACATAATTTTAAACTATTGTTTAGGCATAACATATTTGTCAAAAAAATCCTTTAATAAACGCCTTATCATAAATTTGAACATTTTTGGACTTGATTCCAGTTGCACAGGGAAGCCAAATATTACACATCATAATCTACAAAATTATTGTTAAAAGAGTAACTGTGACTTTTCTTCTCAGATCAACATCAACCATTCATTCATCATCATTCTGAACTGGTGGTAGACTTGTTACCAACAGGCAGAAGGCTGATGATTCAAAACTGCTTTTTGAACCTACTTGTATAAAAAAAACTGTTTGATTATTAAAGTATTTTAACTGTCACATAACAAATTACTGTATTACGCTTAAATATTGAGTATATTTTAATTTATTAAAAAAAAACAGACTACAGATTCCTCTTCTATTAATTCTCAGCAGTATCATTTGGGTACTTCGTAATCTCCGGGATAAAATATTAATGACTTTGCCATTTATCAGATTGATTGAGTCGAGACATTCAAAATAACTTTCATCAAAATTATCACAGCCATTTAGGAGTTGAATCACATACACCTGAAGACTTATATTGTATAACAAGATAATATCAAAATAAATAAATTATGTTTTTTAGTAATGGTATTGTAGAAAGTAGTAATGTTGACATAAGCTGTGTCAAATCATGTCTAAAACAGACTGTCTTTGGTTCTATGCATAAGTTACTCTTAAGAGTGAGGTACAGTTGATAGAGGAATGTGCGAGTGCTCCTCTGATGTTCCACTAATGGCTGAAGAGGTTTTCGCTGGGTTTTAGTGGGTATAGCAAGTTCTCCCCATTGCCAAGACCCACTTCATGCATAAATGCATTTCACAGCGTAAAAAAAGGTACAGTTGATAAAATGAAATCTAGACTGAGACTAGCTGATGTGACAAACATTTTTTTGCTGTATAATTAATTCTAGTGTATATTATGGTGGTAAATTTAGTCTTGTATGTATTTGTAATGCTAATCAGAAAATAATTAAAAATTAAAGATTTTATCTAAAAAAGGGGGTATGAGAAATCAATGTTAACCGATTTCCAGAAGTACCCGAATATGCACAAAAAATTTCATGGAAATCAGTAGAGCCATATTGGATGAGTTGGGCAACAAACACAGTAACAGAAGGATTTTATATATTAGATGTGAACAATTATTGGGTTACACATCAACATCACTTGATACTCATTAATTTTACTGATTTCTTTATTATTTTATTACATTTATACTTGAAATTTACTATAGCTATTCTAATTGATTCGTCGTCATCATCGACTCAACCAATGGACATCCACTGCGGGACAAAGGTCTCTCTTAATGAATTCCAATGGGTCTGATCATGCGCTGCTTGTAGCCAAAATATCTAAATTATTGTATATAAAATGTCCAAATAATATATTAAATAGAAATGATACATGACATGTATATCATAATAAATGAAATAGTAAACCCTTTAATCTATTTGTTTTGTGGCAAATCACATAATTTTAACCTTTACAATTAAGGGGATAAAAAATATTATGTTTGGTTTCTTTTCAATGTCTCTGTCCAAAGTGACACAATATTTGTGATGCTTTTTATTACATAACATTAATATAAAAATTTACTGATGCTGTTAAAATTGTTCTTGTAATTATGTGCAAATTAAATAGGTTATTCAGTTTCAAAAATTTTTACTCCAGCCATTACAGCACTTTTGCATCATCAAATATCAAGTTTTTTGTCACATCACTTACAATTTATGACTGATGATGATATTAAAGGACAACATAGAATCTTAAGTTACTAGGATTTCTTTGCTCAGTCCTGAGAAGAGCCCACAACAAACTCAAACCCAAACAAAAAAATAATTCCATTAATTTAATATATTTAGACTCAATATTTTTATGAAATGTACAACTAGTTTTCTAATAAGTATATGCAGTGAACAGTCATTATTTTATATGAGATATACAAAATGTGTATCAAAATAATTAGAATATACCTAAGACAGTATCATTGTTGACATAAACTGTGTTAAATAAAAACAAAAAAGTGGTATCTTTGCTTTTCCATTAAAGGGATAAATTAAAAAAAAAAAAATTTTGGCGTCTGCTCAATGTCCCCGTCCATAACGTCCAACAAACTTAGACGACAAAGAACCAAAAATAGCTTTGCACCTAGTTACGTTAATACACTTGGGTCCGTCGATGTTTTCTACACAAAAACGGGTTCACTTTCAAGTGGAAGGTAAACAGCTGATAAAATGAAACCTACACTGTCATGTTACCAGCTCCTCGTACAATTATTGGGTCGGGCACCAACGTCACATGAGTCTCTTCTATGTTCTCCTCGGGCTCTGTCTCATCCGGGTATATTGCATCAAAGTCTGCCATTTTAAACACTAACTCAACAACTTAACCTTTCCCGTTTATAACACATAACAAAGCGCAGTGTTTGCTAGATTTTCACATTCATCACAAAAAAGAAATATGTACAAAGTGACGTTTTCATAAATATAAACTAAATGTGTTGCCAACTTGAATAAATCTGAATGGTTATGGATGACCATTATAATTATATTTAATGTTATTTATTTGTATTTAAGAAGTAATTACCATTTTTAATATATATAATATAATGTTACTAATTTACAGTAACAATATGTACTATGTTGCCATAACTTATGAAAGATGCATTAAATTAATATTAACATTTCTGATAGATGGCTCTGAAACTGAATATTGACTGTATTTTAATATAATTATAACGGACCATATATTACTGTTGATTAGTCTAATATTATTACATTTTCATCTTTTTTTTACGCAGTGTTTTAATTTTTTTCTTTTTTCTTTAACCGTTCAACGTTAGAGGCTAAGGTTTTAAAACATATAGCTTAGTTTTCAGTTTGAATCGTATTATACTTATAAAATAAAAAGCCTAACTTATGTCATTTAATCAATTATCCCTTTTATGGAAAATAATACGGCCTAACTAGACTTAGTCACATACTTAAGTCCACTACCGAATCTTTGGCATGAAAAGTTTAGCTATTTTCCAGTGAAAGGTAAAATCGTATCAGTAATGTCGGTGATAATTGGAACAATGAAATCTGACCAAATTAGTATGCATTTAAGGAAAGTTATTTTTTAGTTGATGTTACAGAGAGACTCTTGTCTATTTTATTAAAATTCTAGTTACCGTTATTTTCTTACCAAAAAACCTTTTTAAAACTCAGTCTATTTATTTTTTTCTTTTGAAGAGATCCACTGGTATATAGAGAATAATACAACAAAAAAATTAAGACTTCATTGCTGAATTGATTTTGGTGACGACAGTCCGAGTGTCACAGTTGTAACTATTATCTTGTCTCCTGGTATTATCAATAATAATGCCTTCTTTATTTCAACATATCCCGAGCAAATGGTACCCATGGGGTATTTCATACCTAAGTATCTGTTATACATAAGTCAGAATATTCTGGTTACTATTGCAAACAAATAAATGTCATTACTTTGTATAAACCTATTTAAAAGCTTGTATATTAATTCTTTGATAACTCTTGCGCGTAAATAAGAACGTTATTAGTTAAGCATACCATATAAAGGCAGGGCATTATGAATTATCTTGTGTGATATGAACAACCACACACGCACTAGTTAAGTCGCAGCTGTGACCCAAAAAAGTAGTTGTTTCACTGCCTCTATTAGTATAACTATAGCACGATGTCTGAGATGTAATCACTTATAGTATTTTATGTACTCATTTATAATTGTTACAAACCCACACACGCGAATTCGACGGCAATTCTGATTTCCCATAAACTTCGTTGCCTACATTATATTGATTGGGGTTAAAAACTCAGAAACATTCTTTATCGATTATCACGTTGTATTGATGTAGCAAAATTTCATACACTACTTCTCTTTTAAATATACATTTCCAAAACAGCCTATTTTCGTCTTAAAATCATGACCTGTCCGTCGAAAATGTATCAAAATTTATTCAATCTTACATATAGTTTACTTTTGATGTATTTATTAGGGGTTTCAGTCAGACGTAGTTACTTCTGCAATTATAATATTAGTAGATGTTGTATAGTTACATCTGTGTAAATAGAAATCAATAGTAAAAACAACAATTTCGCCCATATAAATTTCTTTCTACCTGTCAAAAGCTCGACGCTCATCCTGTCGTTCAGACATCAATTTGGACATTTGACAGCCAACAATTTCTGAAGGCAACTATAATATTTTACGGACATTGCCGGGAATCTGGACATAAAGGTCTTTTTTTATTACGAATTATACGATTTTAACACAAAACGTCAGGCTCCCAATTATAAGTGTGCAACTAAAATCAAAACACACATCAAAGACTTGATTAGGGCGATCACTGGTTTATAACATATGTTGAAAAGTATGTATAATCTGTACTAATATTACAAAGCTGTAGAGAGTTGATAAGTTATTATACTTGATCAAAAGTATATCCTTAAGAAGTCGCCAGTTAATACTAGTTCATATCATGACTTACGAATACTTATCACAATTAATGAAGTATTATATTAGTCCATAGATTTGCAGTCGACCTACAATGATCAAAGTAACTGGATCAAGTTTACAACCTTTATAATCAATTTTTTATTACTGATATTTACCGCTGATATCTTTAGTACTTTAAAAACTGCTATGTTGTGTTTTTTATTATTAAAAGTTTGTCATTTAATGTGATTTGTTAAAATAAATCAAGGAGATAACTTAGGAATGTTTTTACCCCCAATTTCCGATAGTATTACAGTGCAACATTAACTAGCTTGCCTCGTTCAGTTACAGATGTAAGATGTAAGGTTCGAATTCTAAAATAATTATTAAATTTTCTGTTAAGAATCGAAAAAAAATGACAGAAAAATGTACGCCATCTTGTGATTTTACTGCACATTCAAAATGGCAACCCATTTTTCTTACACTCAAACTAATAACTTCTCTTGACTGATCTTTATATTCCATTTTTAAAATTTTATCTTTTTAAAAATAGACAAAACTTGTAAGTTGCCAAATATCTTTAAAAAGTATCTATATAAATATTTTTGAATACATATAATGTATTTAATGATTTTTACATATACGTATGTCTGTACTTACATCGTATATACATACAGTATTATAATATTATCTTGAAGAGATACAGATGTTTGGAATTCATTCCAGTTGCACATGAAAGCAAACACGTTGCAACCTACAAATGCTTTATTTAAAAGAGTAACTGTTTAGTTCCTAGCCGGTTTTTTCTCAGTGGAATCAACTTTCCGAACCGGTGGTAGATGTGTTCCTAGCGGACAAACTAATGACGATTTAAAAGTGCTTTTTGGGCCTATATTAATAAAGAATATTTAGATTTTGAGTCCCCGGTCGTACGAATCAATATTGAATTTTCTGTTAAGAATTGTAAAAAACTTAAAGACGAAAACGTACGCCATCTTGTGTATTTTATAAAATGGTAACCCATATTTCACACACTTAAACTACTCACTTCCTATATTCCTTATATTCCTTTTTTAAATTTTTATCTTTTAAAAAATTAACAACAGTGTTATATGTTGCCAACTACACATATAATTAATGAAAAATTAGTATTTAAATAATATTTCTCAATACGTGTTACGAATTTAATAATTTTTATATTAATTATTATATTATTTTTTATTAAATTATTTATGTAATGACGAGTCGTCTCCATTTTGATACTAATTTTCAATTTTAGAACTAAATGCAACGTGACATTTGGTGTCGCTTTCTGTCAAATCGTCACAAAGTAATATATATAAGTCAATGCCCGTAAGCGATAGTTGTCTGGACGCATTAAACCAAAAATCCTTTATTGTCTTACAACTAGAATCGGATCAATAAAAGGTCAGAATAACTATGATGAAATAATATGTAGTTTTCGCAATCTCTATGTCTCAGTATCGTTAAATAAATATAAAGCCTTATAGGATTGCTTCGCTGTTTTTTTATCAAGATAGTTTGCATTAAAAACCATTGTGGCCTAGTGGCGAGATGCGTAGATTTCCGTTTAGAGAAATCGCAGATTCGAATTCACAGCAGGCACCGTTAAGATTTTCTCAATATTTGCCCGAAGTTGGGAAGTTGGCGGTGTGATCTAACCCCGTGCCTCGGAGAGCACGTTAAGCCGTCATTTCTGCGTCTAAACTCCGTCACATCGGACTATGAGAGTGAAGGAATAGAGATTGCACTTGTGTACTATGCCTATCAATCCGCAGTGGAGCAGCGTGGTGGGTCTATGCTCTAAAAACCGTTTCTCATATGAGTGAGAAGGCCTGTGCCCAGCTGTGGGACGCTAATGGGCTGCTACTTACCGTTAAGTTTGTCTTTATGAAAATGAAACTTACGTTTTTGATTGTTCTTTCCAATCCATAATTGTGCTTTTCGAAGAACGACAATATCGTGAGGCAACCTGCAAATCTATGGAGCAATCGCTGGGTATGAAAAGCTTGCCAAGCCGCGGTAGATCAGCGTAGTAGGTCTGTGCCCTAACAAAAACACTGTCCTATGACTGAGGAAGCCCAGCAATTTGTTAATAGGGTGCTTCTTATCTTTTTTACCTAGTTTGTATCACTGCTTTCGAAGTAAACTCACAGGCCAATCGTTTGAAAATTAAACAATCAAAACGTTCAATTCAAGCAATGATATAATGCATTTTGTAGTGACACAGCGTCATTAATGCCGATTATATTATGAATTTTTAAAATATGAAAATATAGATTATTCTAGATAATGCTGTGTCATTAATTAAGCTTTGCGATTGTTTCATCCTTTGTCCAAAATCTATTCAGTGTCAACGACTTCGTCTGCATAGAATTTGTATTTCACGGCCTCATGGACCTCTAAGCGAGTCTACGGTCTCGCAGAAGAAAAAGCTCCCAGGAGGTGATGCTGATGTGCCCATACTGCACAATCTGCAACAGTATGATGCGTTGAGTCGATAGCTGCACCACACTGTTGGCAAGCGGGTAACTCCTCCTTTTCGGGAGTGTCAGGGTGAATGCGCAAAGGAGCCTCTGACACTGCCAATTCAGGGTGAGGGGGTGTCGCTGGGTTTTATTTGGTTATTTGGTCTTGCCGGCGAGTTCCACACTCTCTGCCTCGTGGCAGGGGTGCGCAAATGCATTTTCCAGCGGAAAAAAATATGGTAACTCCCATGGCCAATTCGATGCAGGAACTTTCCGAAGCATCAGTGCTCGGTCAGAACCTGCACCACCCTGCAGGAGAGCGACCCCTTGTTCTCTGGAAAGCCATTGTTCCAAATGAGGTCGGATCGTCGCCGCAATGGCCACGCCCGCTACTGGCCACAATGGCGACCCGAGGTTCTCATTCCATTTTTGGCCCAGAGCTCTGATCATCCGGATCTCGTCACCGACCTCCATTCGCAGCTCCCACGGAGAATCGCCCGCTAGAAGAGTCGCCGATGTTAGCAAAAATCCTGGCTTCGATTTTAGGCATGGACGGAATTTAAAAAAATTATATTTTCTTATTTAAGATCTTAAAATGAAATAGTTGTAGCTGTAACTCGTAAATAGGCTTGACTCAAACGGGAATGTGCTATGTTCTCATAAAATTCTAGTGTGTAGTAGAAGTTAATATACATTATTTATTATTTCTTTACAACTAACTACAACGACTAAAACGGCTCTAAAACCCTCTCCCATATGAGTGAGAAGGCCTGTGCCCAGCAGTGGGACGTTCATGGGCTACTTACTTACTTACCTTTTGTTTTTTTCGCGGGGGGGCCCACTGAGGCAGCGGATGCACTTCGACCCGAAGTGCATCCACGTGAACAAAATTCAAACTTCATATTTACAAACAATATCTTGTATGGTATGTAAAACTTGGTCAGAATTTGTTATTGACCTAGTGGAATCTATCAAAAGTAAATTTTAGGAAACCCCACCCTCAAAGGGCAGTGCGGGTACGTTTCTTATTTGCAAAACAATTTGCCTAAATTAATGAAAATGCTACCAAAAAACCAATTCACGCAGACGAAGTCGCGGATTCAGCTTGTATTATATTTCATAAAATTTCAAGGATAATCAATTAAAAAATAAGAACAAAATTTAATTATTATATAATTTGTAATATTGAAACAAAACCTTAATTTTCGACACATTTAATATTTTAATGACAATTAAATTCCTAACATATCTTCCATTTTCCCTTTCTCCAAGTCTCGGAAATATAAAGTTTTAAATTTGCATACAACTTTGTACGCACGCACTTTTATTTTTTTTATAATAGTATTGGTATTATCGAGAATGTCATGCTCTACGAGTATACTCCAAAAAAGGATGCAAGAAAAAATTAAGCAAACAAAAACATATTAAAGGATAATTTATGCTTCTCCTTTCAAAGGTTATCAGTTTGGTAAAAGTTTATTTCTTTTCAAAATATCAAGATAAAATTATCTTTAATTTATTAAGGCTTTCGGGCACCTGAATGCGGTGAGCTAGTAGCTGATGTAATATTGAACCTACTTGCTTTAGAGCACGTGTATGCTTCGGACCGTCCATTATTTGTAGACACTTAAAACACTGTACGCTTACATCATTTTCGACAAATCGTGATGGCCTGATAGTTAAAAATATAGCTACTTCATTTATACATTACTTTTAATATTTATCTTACTATCATTATTTTATGTATACATTTTAAGTAATCGTGTGTAATTATTCATATGTAAGTTTATGTAAGTTCATCGCCTACCCTCAATTATTAAATAATATTTTTTATAATCAACGGTGGCCTGGAAGAAAGCGCTACCCCAGCGATAAGGCCGCCGTTTATGCAAATTTATATAGTCTCCTAGTTTAAGTTTTTGTATTTTCTGTATGTATTATATAAATTTCTGTAAAAAAGTGTAAAAATAAATAAATCAAATAAATACTTCAGAAATGGTTTCAATTTCAATTTGGATTGTTTTATTCGTAATTAATTAGTGATAACAAGAAAAGCATGCAAAATGGCATTATAAATCCACGATGCAAGTAAAACAGTTTTAAAATTTGCACGAAAGAGTGAGAATATTAGTAGATAGATAGATAAATATATAGAAACACTTTATTCCACACTACACATACAGGAAGTACAAAACTAGGAATAAAAAAACGAGCTAGGCGGTCTTATTGCAAGCAATCTCTTCCAGACTACCTTTGTTGCACGGTCAGCTGATGCGAGCTATGGACGTCGTCATGACGTTGGCTGCTTTACCGAGTGCTTTCCGCTTTATTATGAGAGAAAGAAAGAAGGAAAAAGTTATGTACGCCCCTCACACTCTTACCACAAATCACAAATTCACCAGTTTACTGCACAAGTCAAGCGTGCGTAAAGAAGTTTTTCTTTTATCATAAACACCATGGTTTGGGCACGTAGAGAGAATGAAAGGAGACTGACAAAAAGGATTTATCAAGAGTGAATGGGAAAGTTTGAGGGGAAAGACCAAGGAGAACGTCCTGGGTCAAATCCAGGACATTTTAAATTAGGGCCAGGTCAAGAGTACTCTAAACCGACGAACTTGTATGAAAGGTTTAATGAGATTGAAAGAAGCGAAGGATATATGCAAGGATCGTGGCAAGTGGAAGGACATGGTCTCTGCATACCCCTATGGGAAAGATGTATATGTATGTTCCTGTAATTAGTGCTTGAAAGGAAAATAACGAAGGCATCGTTGATGTATTTACTGGCTTCGCTAGGGACCGGGTTCGTTTTCAGATTTGTGAAAGTAGAGACTAGTGGGAGATGTTACTAGCAGGATAAATGCAGGTTGGATGAAGTGGAGGCAGGTCTCGGGAACAATTTGCGATGCCAGAATGCCCCTTAAACTAAAGGGGAAGATTTATAAGACGATCGTAAGACCTGTCATCCTGTATGGATCAGAGTGCTGGGCCACCAAAGGGGAGAATGAAAGGAAATTGCATGCAGCGGAGATGCGAATGTTGAGATGGATGTGTGGAGTGACAAAATTGGATAAGATTAAGAATGAGTATATTAGAGGAAGTGTGAAAGTAGCACCAGTGACCGAGAAGTTAAGGAGTGGAAGGTTAGCCTGGTATGGACATGTAATGAGAAGGGAGGATAGCCATGTATGTAAGAGGGTTCTAAATATGATGGTAAGCGGCAGGGCCGGGAGAGGGCGACCAAAAAAAGTGTGGATGAATTGTGTGAAAGAGGATATGTGTATTAAGGGTGTGAATGTAGAAATGACAGCGGATAGAGTGAAGTGGCGAAAGGAAACATGCTGTGCCGACCCCACCTAGTGGGATAAGGGCAAGAAAACAACAGAGACTAGTGGGAGGCTTCGGC
Organism: Elymnias hypermnestra; assembly: GCA_015832385.1. Lineage (NCBI taxonomy): Eukaryota > Metazoa > Arthropoda > Insecta > Lepidoptera > Nymphalidae > Elymnias > Elymnias hypermnestra. The sequence continues at coordinate 1,772,906 of JACTOM010000051.1, forward strand.
CTTAGTTAATATCTTACTGTAAGATGTTGTGTGGAAACCATTAGAGATAAATTTCCCCTTATTAAAGTGTCCTCTTTTCAGAGTTTATCTTCTTAACGTCGGGTAAGATCACGGTTAAGCAATTACCTGGCTCATTGAAAGAAGAAAGAAAGAAAGAAAGAAAATATCTTTATTTATAAATTATGCCACACATCAAATATATTTTAGTACATTTTATAATACCCTGCGATGTGTGGCATAACCTAGAAAATGCATAGCAATAGCTCAGCATTTATGCTACGCAGTCTGAAGACCATGTAGCGCTGATTTTCAGCTGGATCCCTTGCCCAGGTGCCATCACGAACGTAGCTCGATACAACTTAATCTATCCTTATATACAATATAAAGCTACAGGACCTGATAAAAATGTTGCAAAATTAATAATAATATATACTAATTAAATATAATAATTAAACTAAAGACTATATTATATATATTGCCACATACATAAACATAGATATATTTGATATATACACATTAACACTAGAATATATGGCTTATAGAAAGGAAAGCTCCGACACGTGATGTTGGAATTCTTTTTGTTTTTCAAGAAGAAATCGTTTCAATAGTCTTTTGAAAGTAATTTTGGAGGGGGGATATTATTCCAACATTTTGTGGCGGAGTAAGTGAATGAACCTCTGAAAGCGGCAGTACGGTGAAATGGTATTCGAAATTGACTGCGGCAATTTCGACGTTCCGTCTCACCGTCACCTGCCCAGTTTAATTTATTGAGAAGATATAATGGTTTTCCCTGCTTTAAAATCCCAAAGAGCAACCCAGCAAGATGTAATTTTCTTCTCGACCTCATTTTTAATAAATGATAACGGTTCAAAAATAATGGTATAGTGGTTTAACTTGACAGGCTACAGACATGGGCTTCTGAATTCAGGACCCGGGTCGGGTGAATTCCGAAAATCGAAATTGAGTATTCTATTAAGATTTTCTTCAATAGTGTCGAAGTTGGGAAGTTGGCGATGTACTCCACCCTCCGTGCCTCGGAGAGCACGTTAAGCCGTTGGTCCTGCACCTGATCTCTCTAGAGAGTGACTATGCCAGAGCACTTGTGTGCTATACCAACCTGCAGTGGAGCAACGTGGTGGGTCTATACTCTTAAAACAAATGTTACTAGGATATTTTGGCGGGTCAAAGATGAGGACATCAAATGATACTTAATATTACACTGAAATACATATATTTTTGTTAAAATGAGATGAATGCAAGTGTAATACCTATCTTGCTGCTTTCGAAACAGCGTGTCACTGTCATGGGAATGTGCCACCTGAAATTAAGTTATATAATATCTGTTAATTTGCGAACCTGAAGTGGAGCGGAGTGGTGGGTCTTTACTCTAAAAATCCACTCTCCTATGAGTGAGGAGGCCTGTGGCCAGCAGTGGAACATTAATGGGCTGCTATTTACCTTGCCTTACTAAGCCATCAATAAAAAACGAGTCCAACAAAAAGCCTAGCTTTCAAAGTCGCATGCACTTTACGACGCGTGTCCTGTTCATAAGTGACCCAGATATTCTAATTGCAATATGTATTAAATCCGTTGTTTAATACATTGTTGTGGACATAAATAATTCAGAGGATGCGGGTCATGATAAAATGGACCGCTTTCTGGGCGGGTAATGCTACAGTGCAAGTATATAAGCTGCCGGTGCAACCCTTGGCAATCACAGGCAATCGGTTCTTCACGGAGACCACAGCACTACATTAAAATGAAGGTAATAATAATTTATTTTTAAAAATTTATTTCTTTTATAGCATATATATAGATGAAAAAGTTATACTTTTTTATTGCTGTCAAAGTTGGAAGAATTTTATCTCTTATGGTTTCTACACAGCATCGTACCGGAACACAAATTTCTTTGGTTAGCGGTACGATTTTGCTGTTTGGGTGGTAATTAACCACAGCCGAAGCCTCCTCCAATCCAGAATACCGGGAATCGAATCCGTATCTATATCTATATATAAGAGATATCCAGGTATCTATTGACTCATCACGATATCTCTGTAACCATAATGCGTAGAGACTCGAAATTTTGTAGGAATATTCCTTTTGCTGAGTATAGGTCATTTTTCCAATTTGTAAAGCAATTTGCTTAAATAAATGTAATTGCTACCCAAAAAACAGTTCAAGCAGACGAAGTCATGTGCATCATTATGTGTGCATATATGTGTTATTATATTAATAATTTTATATTGTTAATTTTTCTCTACCATTGAAAGCTCTGGCAAGTTTGATTCTTTCAATCCAGAAGTTATCTCGTAAAAAGAGACATTTTTATTAATGTTTTTCATATATATTTATTGTGTAATATGGTAAACTGCCTCATTGGTCTAGTGGTTAGCATGTTCGACTACAGACATGAGGTCCTGGGTTCGAGTCCCGGGTCGGGCCAACTCAAAAATCAATATTGCGTTTTCTATTAAGATTTACTCAATATTTGCCTGAAGTTGGGAAGTTGGCGGTGTGATCCACCCCCGTGCCTCGGAGAGCACGTTAAGCCGTCGGTCCTGCGCCTGATCTCTCTCCAGTCGTGTCGGATTCCCGTCACGTCTGTCTATGAGAGTGAAGGAATAGAGAGTGCACTTGTGTACTATGTCTGCCAGTGGAGCAGCGTGGTGGGTCTATGCGCTTAAAAAACCCTCTCTCATATGAGTGAGGAGGCTTGTGCCCAGCAGTGGGACGTTAATGGGCTGCTACTTACTACTTTCAAGTAATATGGCATATTAGTTCTCGTAAGGAAGAGCCGTGTTTTTAGTCTTATATATACATACTAGCTAAACCCGCGACTTCGTCTGCGTGGAATGTTTTTTGGGTATCATTTTCATTAATTTAGGCAAATTGTTTTACAAATAAGAAAATAATAAATAGAATAATCGGCAAAAGGAATATTCCTACCAAATTACAAGTCACTACGCCTTACGGTTCCAGAGATATTGTGATGAATCAATAGACACCTGGATATCTCTTATATATATATAGATACATTGGAAAATATAACCTATTTATGATCAATTTCCTCAATAACGGTTAAATGTAAAAAGGAATTTTCAATCGTTCATGAAATACTACTTGTTATAAGTTTAAGTTATGATAGTAAAGTTTTTTAATGTATAAAGGAATCGATGTCAACATTATAAATACAAAAATTAATTCGCTATTCAAAATTAAGACTTAATTTTAGAAAGCTATGTGAGCTAATATGTAAAAGTTTCAATTATTAGTAAAGAGTTTAAGAATTTTATTATAGGTGGAGTAGGAATTCACTTTTTTATATCACTTGTTTATTTACAGGTATTAATCTTAACTGTCGCCCTTGTATCCAGCGCATCAGCTGGCTTACTACCAGCACCATTAGCACCTTTAGCGCCACTGGGATATGGAAGGTCAATTGGTTTGGCTGCACCTCTGGCAGCACCATTAGCTGCACCATTGGCAGCTCCGCTTGCATTAGCACGTCCTTCTCTGGCTTATGCAAGACCATTGGCAGTTGCCAAGGTTGCACCCGTTGAAGATTACGACCCCAACCCTCAATATTCCTACGCTTACGACATCCAAGACGCCCTTACTGGTGAGTGAATGAAAATTTTAGTTAATGGTAGCAGAATCTACAATTGCTTATATATATTTGCGTCAAAAAGCACTTTTGAATCATCAGTAGCCTGTCCGTTGGTAACAAATCTACCACCGGTTCGGAAAGTTGATTCCGCTGAAAAGAAACCAGTAAGAAACTCAGCGGTTACTGTTTTACATGTTGTTTAGTCCATACATTAATATCGTTTAAATAATCTTCAAAATTGCAATATGCCTTTTGTAAATGGATGTTATTGATATATTTCTTAAATTTATGTGGAGGTAAATGTGAAATTGACTGCGTTATCTTATTAAAAGTACGTATGCTAATCCTGATAAAAGATTTCTGAACCTTCTCTAAAATATGACATTCTTTTTTAACTTCTTTTTTTTAAATTTGTAGATGCTGACACTCGATGTCAATATAATTTTTATTAAATATTTATCTTACAAAAAGTTGTATAACATCATGCAATGAAAGGTCCCGTGAAAGTTTGTTTAAGATGGCGTTTTCGTATAATATGAGTTTATGGCTTAAGAATGCATATTAATTTAAAAAAGGTTAAGTCGCAGCCTATTAACGTCCCTCAGCTGAAAATAGGCCACGAGAGAGAGGTATTTTACAGCATAAAAACACAACGCTTCTCCACTGCGGGTTGACATAGTCCAGAATTCTGGAATTAGCAGTTTTCCTAACAAAATTGTTCTTGAAAGGAAAGCACAATGTTTCATTGAAATTACCGATAACATCAGTTACTTTTTATAAAGAGAAACTCAGTGAGACTTTTCTTATTTAAAAGAGGTTCACGAGTAAGAGAAGGGGAATGTAGTAGATGCTCTCTCCCTCACCGCGGAAGTAGGCAGAGAAGGGAGTCTCTGTGAATCCCCAGTCGACATCATTCGGGGCACCAGGGAGGAATGTATTTGCTGATCCTCTGATGTCTCAATTATAAACAGGCTTCCCCTTAGTTTTCCTTCGTATTGGAAGCAGAATCCCAAACTTCTGGCTTAGAGTTTGTGCCTAAAAGAACTGAGAAATGCAGTTCAAATAGGCTACCATGGTTCTATGCATATATATTCAAATTCAAAATATATTTATTCAAGTAGGCCTTTACAGCACTTTCAAATCGTCAAATATATATCTTTTTACACAATAATTCTAATCTACAACTGATGATCAAATCAAATCAAATATATTTATTGCAAGATCAAGTTTACAACATACAACCTACTACATAATGGCGTGCAATAGCTTTAATAATATAAAACAAATCATTTTTTGAGAAGTTGTTCCACCCTTGGTCATTTGCATGTCAGATATTTACATTTATATAATTCAAATAATTAGTTATTTTATATAAATATTACAGTTTAGGATGAAAAGTCACAATATGCTAACAGTGTGTTTAAAAACTGTCTCTCTATATAAAGTATTTATTTTGAGTTCCTTTTAATGATGATGATATTAAAGAACGATTTAAAATCTAAAGTTACGAGGGTTTCTGCACCTTTTGTTCTGAGAAGAGCCTCATAACAAACTCAGTCGAGTATTTTGTATCTTTTTGAACCATATTCATTACAATATTTCATTAGTTTATTATATTTATTAAGCGACATCTCTAGAACATCTTCTGAAAGGTTATTATAGAAACATATACAGTGATCTTTAAATAAGTTGTTAGTTAATACATATTTCGTGGTATTTTATAGTAATTTAGTAATATAATTTTAGGTGATTCAAAGAGCCAACAGGAGTCCCGATCTGGGGACGTTGTACAGGGATCTTATTCCCTGGTAGAACCTGATGGTACACGTCGTATTGTTGAATACACTGCTGACCCCCACAACGGTTTCAACGCAGTTGTACACAAAGAACCTTTAGGAGCTGTTGTTAAAGCAGTAGCACCTGTTGCTGCCTACCACTAGTCCTTTTTATCCCAATATATATAGTAATTCAGTGATAAACACCTACATATTAGTATTGAATACTAGACATTTTACAGATCTTTTCTTTAACAATGTTATCCTGAACGAAATGTAACGTTTTAGATACATTTTTGTTATATTAAAATGTCCGTGTATATCACTGGAGTGCTATATATCAGACGTTGTTTTGTTGAATGTGACCTGCACCTATTTATAACTCGATGTAAATATTATAAGTGTTAAAATCTAGGGTAATAAATAAGAGGAATCAAATTTTCAATATGATTTTTTTATTAATTCCCATCTTCAAAAACCCTATGACTTTTATAATGTGGCGATATTTTGCCACAAAGCATGCTTGCAAGCCGCTGTGCCTCCGCGTTTTAAATCCCTGATATCTTCTAAGATACCCATTTCAATGGAATGCTATTACGACCATTTTTGATCTACATAAAATATGCAACATATGAAATGTATTTAATTGGATAAGGGATAATAACTATTAAATAAAACACCTTGTTAAATAACACGTATTTTTCTGTAGTATAAAAAAAAATAAAAATGGTCATTGTAGGTTATCTTTTACAGATAAATATATACTATTATAGACGTTTTTATAGATCTTTTTATGATATAGAATTTAATAGTACATTAATTTGGTCTATCTCGTAGGGTTTAGCGAGCGTTTGCAAATTTAGCGTACAAAAATATGTCTGTTACGACATTAAATAACAAAACTCAGAATTTTTTGACTTTTCTGTACTATATTATGTATCATTATTACAGATAAATCTTTCTCTTGAATCACTCCATCTATTGCTGAAGACTATACTAAAATCCGTTAAATAGTTTTAATGATCTAAGCATATAGACAGCGCGAGCGATATCATTTTGTACTAAGAGTGCGTAAAGATTTCCATTGATCACGTAAATATGTAAAACGATTAAATTAGTCATTTCTATTTCAATCTTTAATATAGGTAACTAATAATGATGCTTTCAATTCCAAGAATTAGTTCCCACTCCAGTTACAATCGTTATAAAAAAAAAAACATTCTTAATCATTACCATTTGATGTTAATACAATTGTATGTAGAATTGCCTTTAAGATTTTGTCTATAAAAGTTAATCCTTATGTCTAAATTTAAAGGGGTTAAAGTCAAATTTAATAAAGTTGGCTTTTACAGCACTTTCGAATAAAATATAGATTTCCCATACTTCCAATGTACGATTGATGATATTAAAGAATTACTTATAATCTAAAGTTCCTCTCTCTCTCTTGCCTTGAGAAGAGCCCACAACTGTCCAAGTGATCCTTCAAATTATAGTACGATTCAATTACATTTTTTAAAATAAAATTTTTAATTTTTTTAAATGACATTTCTAGAACGTCTTTTGGAAGTTTGAGATGTTAACTTTATGTAGCCTACTTGAATTTTATTCTTAATACATATACAGCATCACGCCTCATTAGCATAGAAGTAGGCAGAGACCACTTCCTTCCACTTGCTACGATCCTTGCATATCTCCTTTACTTCATTCTCATTAAACCTTTCATACAATTTCATCGGTTTAGAGTACTCTTAACCTGGCCCTTATTTAAAATGTCGTGGATTTGGTCCAGGAACGTTCGCCTTGGTCTTACCCTTCCAACTTACGCATTCACTCTTGCCTCATAAATCCTTTTTGTCAGTCTCCTTTCATTAATTCTCTCTACGTGCCCAAACCATCTAAGCATACCTGTCTCAATTTTAAACTCTACATTCTTCTTTTATCAAACGTTCATTCTAATTATTATTTTATATTCGCTAAATTTATTTTCCTTATAATGATCTTGAACTAGAATAGAGTGTCGAATATGTGACAGCCTCGCCTAGCTTTTATCAAAGATCATATAAGCCGCACATACTCAGGTACTATACACACTTCTACGCAGCAATCAGTTCACCCATAAGAGAAATTAAACAACTATTTCCTTGGTTTACAAAAACTGATACTAAATATAAAGATTTAAGCTTATATAATTATTAGTTTATTCATATTTAAAAATGTGACAGCACAGGGATTTGACTGAATTTTTATATTGGAAGCTTTTAGCAAAAGGTCGTAACAGTATTAGATGTTCGTCGTAGTTTGACGGCCTCGGCGCAGTGTTGGTTTCTAATTGGTCTGAGTCTGGACTGGTGCAAGGGTTCGACCTCAGCTGGTTACAAAGACCGCCAAACAAAGAGATTTGTGTTCTAGTACGATGCTGTGTAGAAACTATATGAGGTATATCTTCTCTTATCAGATTAGCGTGGTTCCACCTTAGAATGTATCATCATTTATGATCAAGTGAGATCACAGTCAAGCGCTCACCTGTCAGCAATAAAGAAAGATGATTTCTACGATAAAACATATGTTTTTTATATTTTTAAATTAAAGCCATGTTGGCCTAGTTCGAATAATGAACAGGCTCCGTTAAGTTTCTCTTTATAAAAATGTTGACTGTTGATTGTTTTTTCAATACACTACTGTGCTTATAAATATCGTGAGCTGTGTGACATGCCAACCCGCAGTGGTTGATCTCCTATAAGCGAGGAGGTCTGTGCTCAGCAATGGGACGTTAAAAGGCTGTTACATACCTTAAACTGTATATAAACCAGCAAACGATGCCCTACAGTTAAAGGAATCCTGTGTCACATAAAGATTTGAAGAATCAATGGAATTGCCAATATATTGCCGATATAAAGCTAAGGGGTATTACCAGCCGATTTTCGTTACAACCTCTTTAAGGCTTCAGATTAACTAATTCAGACACTTGTATACTTTGATTAAATTATGCCTTGATGATTGAGCTAACCCTTTGACTTTGACTGATGTAATCTTAAACTATATCGTGACTTATTATGATTGAGTTTTATTATTTCTAATAAATTGTCGGAATTAAAACAACAGGCTGGTTTCTGTGCCTGATTACGCTAGCCTCTATGTTATTATATTTCTGCAAGTCCACTTCAATAAATCAAGTTTGCTAAATTCACATTAAGTTTAATTACTTTTATTTTCAATATTCTCTTTTAAAGGCAATTTTTAATATTATCAGTTTTAGAATAGACATAACTATATACTTCGTAGTAACATTTTAGTAAGGCAATTCTTTGGTTAGAGAGAGAGAGAGAGAGAGAGAGAGAAAACACTTTTTTGCACAAATGATAAAAATAAAAGGACATATAAACTAAGAGACTTATTACTATGATATAAGCGTTCAAAGGCGATCTTATTGCCACAAGCAATCTCTTCCAGACAACCTTACTTAAAAATAATATGCATAAATAGATTTTAGTTTATAAACATAAAAGGTATATGTGTGTTAAATCAAAATCAAAATCAAAAATATCTTTATTCAAATAGGCATATTACAGCACTTTTGAATCGTCAAATTATTTTTTTTTCCACACTCTGATTCTAATATACGTCTGATGATGGTACTCAAGAACCGCTTAAAATCTAAAGTTACGAGGGTTCTTTCGCGCCCTGATCCGAGAAGAACCCACAACAAACTCAGTCGGGTATTTTTTTTACCATCATCATTACAATAACATATTAGTTTACTATATTTTAATTAAAATTAGAGCAATTCGTTCACTCCCAGGCGTTTCTATCGTCTAGGTAATCTTGCAACTTATAATACGATTTTTCTATCAACTTTCTTTTAACAAAGACTTTGAATTTATTAATTGACATCTTTAGAACGTCTTGTGGGAGTTTATTATAGAAACGTATACAGTTACCCTTAAATGAGTTGTTAATCATCATATATGTGAATCTTTGTATAGGTGTATATGTAATAAGCAATCTGCGAATATCTGTGTAAGGACCCCTTAAACAAGATCATTTACAAAATTTAGTGCATCTGAACCCGTTTATAACTAGTTCATAAAATAACATACAGGCTATGTAGAAAGACCTTTTTTGATTGCAGCAAGTTTGCAAGGTCTAGCGAAATGAACAAAAAGTTAAGGTCATCATTCAGTGTAAGTAGCTATAATTGTAAAAAAATATGAATTTCTGTTATGGTTTTTTTACTCCACATTCATGTAAGCTTTAATGTTTACAAAAACGATTTCAAACTGATAATAAACACCAAATAGCACCATTGACATCTTTGTCATCTTCAATAATAGGTATAGGTTTTTCTAAAATAAGATCCCAATTTAATTTAATTTAAAATTTTACAATACTAATTAACATTATTTAAACACATAGAATCATAGCTTTGATTATTTTTAATTTATTGGGAGATGTATTGTTAAAGCGGAAGTAGTACAATAATTATTTTACTGCAGTTATTGTTTAAAAGGAAACGGAAGCGATCCTTTGTGCTCTTTCGTGTATCTTTACCGATGTTTTAGCCCCACCACAGGGAAGCCATATAAAAACTCTGGTAAAGATACACAAGGCAGTTCAGTTATGTTTTTTAATCGTAAATATATTAATTAGTAAAGTTATTAATAATTAAAGTGTTGTGAAAAATAAATATAGTGTTTTGAAGTAATATAGTGTATAATATATTGTATTAAATATTTGTGGACTTTTAATAAATACTTTGGAAGAAATTATATATGCTTAAACCACTTTGGAAGATAGGGCTTTTAATTGCTAAATCTGTTATTTGAAAAGATGAAGGTAGTTTTGCTATTTGTAAAAGATTCGTAGTGAAATGAAAACCATCTGGCTAATCTATAATATAAAAATGAATCGCAATATCGCAATAAGCGCATAACTCAACAACGCCTGGGTCAATTTCGACAATTCTTTTTTTTATGTTCGTTGAACTCCAAGGATGGTTTTTACGGCAAGAAAAGTTCGAATAATTGCAGGGGAAAACCTTTAAAACAGTCCTTTTCTGTTTCTCTTTTCTAACAAAAATGTAAAGTCAATTTGACCTTTAATGCTATTCAATAAAGTTCAAAATAAATTACAAGTACTCACTGTTGTCTAAGCAATGTAGGTGTGTTCCTAACGTCAAAGAGTCAATTTGCACTTTTTTCCCGCTGCACAAAGTTCAAAATCAATTGACTAGTCACAACCCGACCAAATTGAATAGTTACAAAATGTAAGAGCTATAGATATTTAGTACTGCTGCAATTTCATTTCGAAAATCATTCGCAAAACTGAAATCTACTACATTCCAAATGTTTTTGACAGAACGAGTCTGTCTGGTCTGCTATTATTACATAAAACATTGCACTAGAAATGACAAATTACAAATAATTGTAAGTGAAATCAAATCCCGCAAACTTGTAATAATAGTGTATTTCAAAATAACAAGGGCATCAAAATAATGCGAACAAGTAAATATAATTTTGTTATTTTTTAATGTTAATCAATAACACTGTGATGTTAATAAAATAAAATATTGCGAAGAAATAGATAGATATATAAATTTGTATCATTTATTTACCTATTTATTTCTTCGCAGTATTCTCAACACCACGAAAGAAAAAGAAAATACATTAATATATACTTCATTTTGTATATTTTTTTGTCGCTGGGAAATGCGTTTACGCATCCACACTGTGGGGTCGGGAGTGTGGGACTCCGCGAGGAAGAACTTGCAAAATCCACTGGAACCGTCGTCAACCATGACTGGGGAGCCAGAGGTTCGTTGAGGCATCCCTCTCTGGCCCCTCAGTTGCAGCCGGCTTACAGATTTTCTACAGGGGGAGGAGTTGTATGAACCTCCTCCTCCTGTTTCCTACTCCCCTTCGTCGGGGCCTGAGTGCCTCAGCGTCATTCCTGCCTGCTCACTGATGAGTATTGCTCCTATAATACTAGCCAGTGAGAGGTCTATGCCGATCAGCGACGTCATGACGAGTCGCTGAGAGCCCCAGGCGGGACATTCGGGCCCACCGTGTGGTGGGCTGTGTCTAAGGAGGCACCACACTCGTAACAGCTGGCCGACGGCTCACAGTCAACAGTTTGGTACAGGTATTTGCAGAAACAACGATGACTGGTACTGTAGGAGAACAATTCATACTCTCTGCCCAGCTACTTGTCCAGATGAGGGTGGATCGACCCTACTATGCCACGCCTGCCACTGGGGATCCGAGATCCTCCTTCCACCTTTGGGTCAAGGCTCTGTTAGATATAACCCTGACCCTCCTTACATCGTCAGCGTCTGATAATTCCCCTCTGGTTCTCGCGGCTACTCCGCACTGGTAGGCAGCCGTGAACTTAATTTAGTATGCAACTGGGCGGTCTCATCGCAATAATGGATATCTCTTATAGACAATCCTGCGGTTAGTGAAGCCATCATAGAAGGAAGAGGTAATATAGGTTTTGTTTACACTTGGATTTTAGCAAAAAGGCCGAGAAAAGAAATATATATACATATACATAAGCCACATAAGTCTAGACTTATTTGGCTAATTTTGGTTTTGAATTACTTGTGGAAGTTAAGGAAAGGTTTATAAGGTGAGTAAATAGGAAAAAAAATCTTGTAATATAGTAAAAACAAAAATTTCGATTTTCTTCTTCTTTTTTTGTTTAGTGGCTTTCAGGTATGCCAACCAGGCACAGATTATCTCGCCAGTGTCAAGTTATTGGAGAAGACACGAAGGAAATTGTTCGGTTTTTAAAAAAATATAAAGTTTAATTTTGATTGCCTATAAATAGCTGAAATATAATGTTAAACCACCACCAAATAAAACGGAAAATACAACATGCATATTTATATATATTAAAATTTATATATATTAAAATTTATATATATACATATGACTAATAATAAACAATTATTTTACAACTTAATTCTATTATGTTTTATATATTTACATAAATATTTACAATTTCTACTATATACAAGACTTAACAAATATTCTACATTTATAGGACGGGGGATATGTGGAGGGAAAATATCATAAATGGAGTGGGAAAGTTTGGGACAATTGAGAAGGATGTGGGAAACAGAACCTTCGTCTAGGCCACATTCACACATGGAGTGGTCCCTAATCCGGAGTTTAGCCAAGTGTACAGGTGTGCAAGCATGACCAAGGCGCAGCCGAGAGATGGTACTGGTTATCCAGCGGCTGGCATATCTATGAAGAAAAAACCAGGGTCGCCTTGGTATGTTCGGTTGGATGGAGGCATAATATTTACCTTTGGCCAATTTTGATGAAGACCAGAATGAATCCCAGGATTTTTCCAGGAATGTTTTGGAGAGTGAGGTTAAATCTTGTGCATAATTTTGGAAATGTTCGTGCGTTCCATCTTGGACTGCTGCTTTCGCACATGAATCAGCTGTCTCATTTCCAGGAATACCGGAATGGCTAGGAACCCAAACAAGTAACACAGACAGATCCCCTTGATAACATGAAAAAAGAGCCTCTCTAATCCTGAAAACAATGGGAAACCTTGTTTTACTTTGGAAGGGGTTTTCTTTAAGAGACATTAAACAACTTAATGAGTCAGTCAAAATGACAGTCTGTTGTATGTTATGGGAATAGGCGTACAGGATTGCTTCTAATATAGCAATGGCCTCTCCTGTAAACACTGAAGACTCGGGAGGACATTTGAATTTTAAAACAATTTTATATTTGGGGATCCAACAGGCAGCACCAACGCAGCTGTTAGACGACAACTTTGACGCATCCGTGTATATAAGAAGATGATTTGACCATTTTTGATTAATAATTCTCTGAAATTGCTGCTTAGTATCAGGAGATCCTTTCAGTAACCCAAGATCTGTGATAATAGGAGGCTTGTAAACTAGAGCTTTATATGGAGTAGAAAAAAGAGGATTAGAGGGAGCAGTTATTAAAGGGTGGGGCAGGCTGGTAAATTTGAGAAAGCTATCTAACAAAACGGAAGAGGAATTACGGGATCTGGGGAATTGGGATAATTGATTTAAACGAAGCCAAAGAGGATGGGATGACAACTGTAACGTCTTGCTAACAAATCGGTCACAAAGGTATTGGCGCCGGAGGATTAGGGGAGGATCAACACATTCGACCTGCAAGGCATTTGTTGGGGATGATTTCATAGCGCCCAGAATAATCCTGAGGCACCTGAACTGGATTTTATTTAATTTTTCCGCAGCCGCTTTATTAAAAGGTTCTAAAACAAACAGACAATAATCCATATAGCTGCGTACTAAAGCATTGTATAGCAATTTTAAAGAGTAGGGGTGAGCACCCCACCATACTCCGGATACCGCACGGAGGACATTAATTCCTTGCTCACATTTCTTTATTAAATAATCGGTGTGATAAATTCCGTTCAGAGTTTTATCAAGGTATAGACCTAAAAACTTTGTCTTGTCAGATAGGTTGATAGGTTGATCTTCAAAGGAAAGGGTGAGGTTAGGGATAGACCTCTTTCTTGTAAAAACCACTGCTTGGCATTTCGCCACGGCCAATGACAGACCATGGTCTGAGAGCCACCGGCCTAGGTAATACAAAGCAGAATTTAAGTGACAGGATATCTCCTCCACACAGGCAGAGCTATGATAGAGGACAATATCATCAGCATATTGTAAGGTATTACAAAAACTGGAAACAGACAATTCGAGATCATAAGAATAAATACTGTAAAGTAGAGGACTGAGGACAGAGCCTTGAGGGAGACCTTTCCAGACTAATCTGGGGGGAAGAACTGTGTTTTGGTGTTTAACCAAAATGGTTCTGCAAGACAGCAGGTTCCATATGAAATGCACAATCCTCGAAGGAAAACTCAGCTGTTGCATTTTCTGCCTGAGCACCGGAAGAAGGACATTATCATATGCAGAAGTGATATCTAGGAAAACACCCACAAGGTACTCTCCTCTGGCAAAGGCTAATCGAATATCCGTTGTCAGAATGCTGAGACTGTCAGTAGTACTCAATCCCTTCCGGAACCCAAACTGGGAGGAAGGGAGAATATTTCTACTTTCTATTAGCCATTCCAAGCGGTTCTTAACCAGGTGTTCTGTAATTTTGGCTAAAGTGGATGATAAGGCTATAGGTCTATAGGAATTTGGATCGGCAGGATCTTTGCCATACTTTAAAATAGGAATAATGATTTGGGATTTCCAGGAATCAGGGACAATACCCATCACAAAACACTTATTAATCAGATTTAAGAAACAAAGTTTGGCTTTGTCTCTCAAATTGATCAAAAATGAATATGGGACGCCATCTTCCCCTGGAGAAGAATCTTTTAATCCAGCAAGAGCAATATGAAGCTCAGAAAAAGAAAAGGGGGCATCCATCTCGTTAAGATTTGGAGCTAGCGTGAAATTTAGAAAAGAGTCCACATTAGGGACATAAGGTGGAGCCAACTTGTCAGCAAAGTCGTTAAGCCATACAGAAGGATTATTGGAGGTAGGATCGACATGGTTAAGAGTACGACGGAAACTCTTAACCTTATGCCAGACTATGCTGGAGGGAGACCGAGGACTGAGGGACTCACAGAATGTAGTCCATCCAATCTTTTTCTTTTTTGATACTAGCCTTTTAGATTTTGCGTCAATGCGTTGATACTCTAAAAAATTCTGTTGGTTCATACAGGAGGAGTATGATTCTTCTGCGAGTGATCTTTGACCAAACACATTGTTGCATTCCTCATCCCACCAGGGAGGGGAAAGCAACTGGTTTTTGGGAGGGAATTTTTTAGGAATGTGAAATTCGGCCGATAACATAAGATAATTTACAAAGAGATTGTAGTAAACCAAAATGTTTTCATTATTATCTAAATCCGGAAGCAAGTCTATCATGCAATCAACTGACTCCGAATATGCTTCCCAGTTTGCTTTTTTAAGTTTAAATTTGAGTAAAGGATCAGGATTTGCAATTGACAAGGTTTTGTTTGGGAATGAAATAATTATAGGAAAATGGTCACTACCATGGGAGGAAGGAAGAACTTTCCACAATAATTGGGAAGCTAGATTGGGAGAGCAAAGGGTGAGGTCAATGGCAGATCTGGCATTCTGATCCGGGAGCACCCTGCGAGTTGGAGAGCCATCGTTGAGGATGCAGAGACCTACATCATCAAAAACATCAATCAACAGCTGAGCAAACCCATCACAAGAATGACACCCCCACACAGTATGGTGGGAGTTAAAATCGCCCATGACAATAATAGGACTTGGTAAGGAAAAAAGGATAGATTGGATATCAGGTATTAAAGAAAAGGATGGATGTGGAATGTAAAAGGAAACAAAAGAAATGTTCAATGTACGGACAGCAACAGCATTAATCTGTTGACTGAAGGAGGGAAGAGGGATAGGGGAAAATGGAAGGGAGTGCCTTATAAATAAGGCACAACCTGCATATCCATCGTCCCTGTCATTCCTCACACAGAAGAAACCCGGGACTCGAAAACGAGATCCAGGTTTCAACCATGTTTCCGAAATGGCGAGAACACTTGGATTATACAGGTTAATAATGTGGAGCAATTCATGTTTTTTGGAACGGATACTATTAATGTTCCATTGAAGTAATTGGATTGGGACCGTTTTGGATAATATTGAATAGTTGTGTTAAGTTATGGGCAACGTTGGGCGGTAAAGGGAGTTCACTACATGGAGCAACAATGCTAAGTAGGAATTCAGATATGAATTCCAACATTTTGCCCTGTGAGGAAAAGGATGGAGAGGAATTATCAGGATTCAGGGCACAGCCATTAGGCATGGATGAAGAGCAATTGCCAATAATCTCTTGGTGAGATTTTTTGTCAAAGCCCTTCCCTAATGGAGCCCGTGGGCGTGGGGAGCGAAAGACTGTCTGTCTGTAAGATTTAGATGTGGGATGTGATTTGGCTGGGCTGGTAGGGGGGTAGGCAGGAGAGGAGAACATTTCCTTTGCTACCTCAGCATATGATTTTCTGACAGGAGGAAATCGAGTAGCTGCTTCCATGTATGAGACGTTATCCTGGGACATAACCATCTTTATAGACTGTTGTCGAGCAAATTCAGGGCAGTCTTTGTCAATTGCAAAATGTTTTGCAGAGCAATGTAAGCAGGTAGATGACTCTTTAATAACATTGCAAGAATCACCTGAGTGAGGCTGCGTGCACTTGTAACACCTAGGCTTAGACCTACATACCAACTTGACGTGGCCAAAACGGCAACAGTTCATGCATTGGATTGTGGGAAGCTTGTATGTTTCTACAGGGAGGGAAGAGTGGTAGGAATAAATATGAGCAGGAAGCATCTGCCCTTTAAATGTTAAAACCACTGACTGAGTAGGGATCCATGTGGTAACACCATCTGTCACAGACTTTCTGTTGAGTCTGCGTGCTTTTAAAACAATACCACATCCAATAGGAAGCTCCAGTGATGACACCAGTTCTTCCATCGACCATTCTATGGGGATACCTTTTACCAAACCCATCCTTGTGACATTGTAATTCGGTACAGTAGCTTTGTAATTGGTCATAGGCAAGATAGGGTTGTTAAGAAACTGGTTAGCAGCTTCTGCAGATGAAAATTCGACATTGACCTTGTTTCTACCCATGTTTTTAACTCCGTCGTAAACGATGGATTGAATTTTGTGCTTATGCAAATATTGGCCGAAACTAATGGCACGCAAACTAGCACCGGAAGAGGGATCATTTACCTCTCGACTTATTTGAACGATAAAAGGTCCTTTATCATCACCAGAGTAGGTTTTGGGACCGTCGGATAGAGAGGGATGGGTATATATAGTTTGAATTGATGGGCTTGAGGATGCCGCATCGGTGTTTGTTTTTTTAGGTTGGGAGTCTGTTTTGTCTTGAAAAGACTCACCCTGACGCTTTCTACAAGTCCTATCTTTGCCTGGATCCGGCGGCTCGGGCGGAGTGTCACACTCCATTTTCCCTTAAAACTACACTATGCTACTTTGGGATAAATTTTATATGAATATATTAAAAATAGGCTCACCTACACCAGAAACGTTAGTTATAAATTATATAATGATATACCAACTATTTTTACACTATAAAACTAGAGAAAAGGACCAAAACAACAAATAAATCTTCATTGACACGTGCCTTAACCAAGCGACCAGCGAGTTCTCATTTCGATTTTCATTAGAAACTATTCCTAAATGTCAAACGTTTGACATTCATCACATCATTCAGAAATCAAATTAAGTTTTAAAGGATATTCATATGTTTTTGACATTTGACATTGACAACCAACAATTCCTGATCGCAACTATAATATTTGGCGGGAATCTGGACGTAAAGGTCGCGTTGTTTGATTAAGAATTGTTTTTGTTCCGCTTAAGATTTGGCTACATTTTTTACTAAAGTTAAAACTTTCTGCAATTATCATTCGGCTTTTTATTTATTGATTCTGAGGCGCTACGAAGTTTGCCGGGTCCGCTAGTCGTGTTTAAAAATGGGTAGGTACACAAATGTACACAAAAATTTTCATAAAAATCGGTCAAGCTTTATAGAGAGCCTTTCTCCTTTCTCCTATGAGTGAGGGGGCCGGTGCCCAGCACTGGGACGTTAATGGGCTTCTACTCACCTTACTTACCTTAATAGAGAGATTGATAACAAAATCAGTGATACGAGATTTTTATTCCACAATATAACATACAAGCCGCGTTGATGTCTTTTCTATGCATCAACTTATACTAACATTAGACGGCCTCGCTGGCGCAGTGGTAAGAGTAATCGCTCTGCTAGCTGAGGTTCTATCCCCGGTGTGGCAAATTCAGAAAATTGTATTTTCGAATTTGTTTGAGTCTTGTGTGTCTGGACTGGTCTGGACTGGCTTCAGCTGCGGCTAGTTACCACCCTACCAGTAAAGACGTACCGCCAAACAAAGAGATTTGTGTTCCGGTACGATGCTGTGTTATAAACCTTAAGATTATAATTCATATACAATTTTAATAACCTTATTTTATATAGTAAGTTCTATATTTAGGCTACTTTCATTTTGCTATTGGCTGAATAATTATTTACTGAAGTGAAACTACTTTAGGCGTATAAGGTTAAAATGTTTACGGATGAAACGCGTGATTAGCGTCACGAAGATGTGTAGCGGTTTTTATGCTAACTCGTTTCAAGGTTAGGTAGTTTAAATATTAACAAATAGCATTTTTCTAAATTGTAATATAATAATATTCAATAACAAAATTAAATTAATAATTTCTAATATTGATAAAAAACACATGGGATTTTTATTTACAATTCGTCATTTGAGATTGAAATAAATTATTTGTATTAATTTTCGACACTTAATGTTTTAATGACAATTAAATTCCTACAATATCTTCCTTTTTCTCTCCCTCGTAAGTTTCTGAAATCTAAAGTTTTAGATTTGTGTAAATATAAAAAAGGCTTAAAAGCTTCCTTTCTGATATTTGTAGTTTGTACGCATGCACTTTTAATTAGAAAGAGAATATCTTTATTTATACATTATATAAGAATTAATTTATTTATTAGATAAATTGCCTCTTACCAGATTAGCGAGTTTCCATCTTAGACTGTATCAACACTCACCATCAGGTGTAATTACAGTTAAGCCTTTACAGTTAAGCAATAAAAAAAAACCAACACATCTTAAAGTTCTTCTGAATATTGTTTGTAGATCTGACTTTCGTAATAGGGCTAGCGAATCAATACGATTTAGATTTGAATTGAAAAAATGTCTATTATTCCAAATTGTAATTTTTTTAAAACCAAAAATTGTTTAATTAAACTGCTGTCAATCTTTAAAAATATTGCACATTCAAAATAACCTGTTTATTAAATGTAATATGTGCTATGTGGTCTATTTATATTTCAATGTCCCCTGTTTGTTTTGAAACGTGTTTGATAACTTGATTATATATAGCGACTATTTATTAATACGCTAATATCGCATTCAAATGACATTGATTCGGAACAAAATTAGACTTATACAAGTTCAATAACCAGGAAAATAATTATTTTATGATAAATGTCATAGATTTGGTAGATAAAAGCAAGAAATATAACCTAGATAATGGTTTAAATTTGCCACAATGCCTTTATTGTTGTAATAGTATTAGTACGTACTTCGCCAGCAGAGATCCTGGGTTGAGGAGTCGTGGTAAAAAGCGGAGCATATTTGAGCACGTCCTTCTGCCTCCGTGAACCCTCAGTCAAACCTATCCGGGGCACCAGGGAGGAAAGCGAATGATGAACCCCTGCTGCATTATTCATGGGTGGAGAGGATTCCGTTGGGTTTTAATAGGTATTACAAGGCCTCCTTTCCCGTTGATTTCCATATTCCTAATCTTCAGGGCCAGGGCTTTTGGCTAAAAGCATTTTCCAGCGAAAAAAGGTCTTAACTAGTGGAAAGCGTTAACTGTGACACGAAAAAATTCAAATTCAAATTAATTTATTTGCTACTAGCAGACCCGCCAGACTTCGTTCGGTCGTAAAGATTTGGAATGTGGCAGATTTCAGTTTTACGAATGATTTTTTAAATGAAATTACAGCAGTACTAATGATCTGTATATCTTATATTTTGTGACTATTCAATTGAATTTGAACTTTGCGCAGCGGTAATAAAGTGCAAATTGACTCTTACATAGACAACAGTTAAACGTTTGTATGAGAAACAGAAAAGGGGTGGTTTTAGGGGTTTCCCTTGCAAATATTCGAACTTTTCTCGCCGTAAAACCATCCTTGGACTTCAACGAACATTAAAAAAAAATGAGTTATGCGCTTACCAACACATTTAGCGATTCATTTTTATATTATAAATATACAGGTTACATTGGTATACATATTATGTAGATCCACTGTGTTGCCATTTAATGACATGCAAATATTTAGTGACGTCAGTAATCATTATTACGTCAGTCATTATTAATTAATTTAAGAATAACATATCCGTGTAAAGTTTGCGTTATTTTGTTTGTGTTGTCCCTTATACTTTATTTTGTATTTTTAGAATAAGGTACCAACTATTTGTAAATGATCATAATTCTGTTTTATGATTTCATAAACCGTACAACCTCCTTCGTGCCTTCTCCAATTTACGTGACACTGGCGAAATGGCGTGTGCTCAACTGTCACATCTGAAAGCCATTTAAAGAAGAAGTATTATAAAAGCTTTGGTTTTTCAAGATGGAAGAGTAAAAATGGCGAACGCGCCAAAAATAAAATAAAATATAACTCATTAACATGAAGATACAGCGAAGTTGTTAAGACACTAATAAACGTTTGTAAGACTTTAAAATAATGTTAGAGCTTTAATTGAAGTGCTCCAAGGACAATGGAAAATTACTTCAACATTAACACAGAAAACACGTCGTTGGCGGAATAATAGGGCCTGATTGGCACCAATAAAAGCCATAAATTAAAGAAGAAGAAGAAGTATAAAAGCTTTGGTCATCATTTAAAAATTCCTGTACACTGTAATAACATTTTCCTAAAAAAAAAATTTGCAATTTAATTTAATTTAATTCTATAATGTTTTTAAAGTAAAGCGGTAATTTATCATATATTTTTACTGCCATTACTATAATATTTTTATCCATGAGACTGGTTTTAATAGGTGGTGCTTTTATTCTAATGGGATTTCGCTTATTATGACCTCTTTCTTCAAATAGAGTTGGATTTTGCGTAACTACAATAATTATTTCCTTAAAGAAAGGTTCAAAACCGTCAATTGGTTTTAAGTTGCAGATAACTCTTATGCACGACATTAAAAGGAATTGGCACTTGTTTTTCCATAAATATGCTGCAATACTTGTGATGGCCTAGTAGCAGTAGGCGTTGATTCTCGTTTACAGAAATGGGGGGTTCAGGCACCGTTAAATTTTGTTCTTTTCAATCCATTACAGTGCTTTTCGTTGAAGGGAAACATTGGGCGTAATTCTGGGGTACGTATAACCTGTCAACGCATTTTGGGGCAGCATGGTGGGTCTATACCATAAAACTTTTAAATCTAATGTCTTAAGCTCAAGTGTGAAATCTTACCTCGTATACATGGTCACAATTGATTGGTGAGACGCTTTGGCTGTGGCTAATGACCACCCTTTCAGCAAATACGTACCACAAAGAGATTTGTGATCCGGTACGATGCTGTATTGAAACCATATTTTTTCATTACTGACAGTTGTTGCCTGTGCTTGACTATGATCTCACCTGATGGTAAGTGATGATACAGTCTAAGATGAAAGCGCGCTAATCTGGTAAGAAGCGATATACCCCTTATAGTTTCTACACAGCATCGTACTGGAACACAAATCTCTTTGTTTGACGGGACATCTTTGCTGGCAGGGTGGTATTTAGCAGCGGCCGTAGCCTCCCACCAGTGCCTCTCAGACAAATTAGAACAATTTCTGAAATTCGCCTTACCTGGGATCGAACCCGGGATCTCTACAAGCAAAGCGAGTAAGTACCCCTTATTACGTTAACTTCCATCTTAGACCGTATCATCATGTCATAATCAGTAAATAAGCAATAAAAAGATTTGCTGCTGAAATCAGAATACGTTAAAATGTTTATAAATTGAAACTTTTTTTTATTGCTCCGCTACATATTGTCAATCTATTGCATGTTGCATTACATTGAAAGACGTTTAGCAGAGCAGCCAAACCTCTTTGGCTGATAGCTTACATCAGCTGTAGCATTTAAAAGTTACACTTGCATCGTACTTTCATATTACATAAAACAGAATGTTTTTTAAAAAATAAACGTATATAAAATGCTATAATTTCTTAAATAAATGTTAATTATAATAATAGTTCTGAAAGAATCTAGAACCATTTAAACTGTCAACGTTTATTTTATATTGAACCTACCAATCTAATAATAAATATGTTGAAACTTACGCGTCTTTCACTCCGCAGACTAATGATTATTTTTCTAATGAGAACATTTGAAATATTGCTTAATAAAAAACTATTGTGTATATATTATAAGATATGCATATACTTATCAAGGGTCATTTGAAAAGATCAGTGGAGATAATTAACCCTCAGTTATTGCGATTTATCTGTCACAGTTCACACGATTACCTTAAGCGAATATTAACATAGAATTAAATTTACTTTATAATAGTTATGTATTTATATATATTGGGGAATAAGAGAGAGAAGAATAAATCTTAGGCATAGGGCTCCCCGCCGACATCTTCATTAGTGGGTTCCATAATTTAATCTCCAAACTGTGGGCTTTGGCGGGTAATGTTGGTGCAATCAAACACTTTATTAATTTATAACTCTGATTATAATGTTCAATCACTTAATGTTCCCGATATCAATTTAAACAAACACATTAACAATAATAGCGAGGAACGCGTCAATTTCAACAGCCGACTACACCGGCGGGCTGTCACTCCCGAACTCTCCTCCTGGGTTTTTCTCAACTTTAGTTGAGGGTTGCTTGAATCGAGGCAATGCCTCCTTACCCGGGCATCTTCCTCAGGCATCAATTTGTTTTGCCCGCAATCATACGGGCAAGTTCCCGCTGGCTACGCTAGCGGATCCATCCAGGTCAATTAATTCAATGGTCAAGTCCGGGTATTGCCACTGATATTGTGTCATCAGGAAGCAGCAGAAACTCACGAGGCAGGGGACGCCCAGTGTTTCCTGTTATTGGGTGCTGGCTGGCAATGCCGTGGAGGTGTATGTGTGGGGAGATGTCCGCGTGACGGAACATACTCCTCGCCAAGTTTCGGACGAACACTTCCACGGCGGGCGTCCTGGTGTCACGGTGGATGACGTCATTTCTGACGTACCTCGGAGCTCCTACTATCATACGTAGGCACTTGTTCTGCTTATGATAGTAGGAGCTCCGAACTCTCCGCCAACTTGTGACTTTTTGACTCTATCTGACGCCGATACATAGATGGCGCTAGCGTTCCGCTAACTATTTGACTCTGACATATGTATATACTAGCTGACCCAGCACACGTTGTTGTGTCAAATAAAAAATAAGGCTTGGTGGTAGAAGGATGAGAATGATAGTGTTGTATGTATTTTTGTACACTGTATCATAACAAAAAATTTTGTCAAAAAAATTTAGGGATCACCCTCAATACTCAGGGGAATTCAAAATAGATATTGTTCGATTCTCCAATCTTTACAGTTAAAAAGAGTGGATCGATCAAAACGTCTTCTCTCGCGATACACAGGTGAAGGGCACAGAAGTTACTTCATTGTTGACTCTACCAGCAAAAACGTACCACCAAGCATTAAAATTTGGTACGATGCTGTGTAGAGACCATTGAATCGTACATTTCCTCTCACCAGATTAGTTTGTTACCATCTTAAATCGTCGTCGTCGCTTTCTTCTTTCTTTATTCAAGTAGGCTAAAAAAGCTCTTTTGAATCGTCAGTAGCACGTTCAGTGATTCCGCTGAGAAACTCAACTGTTACTCCCTTAAACATAGTTTTTGTACGATACAATCAAGTCCAAAAATCCTTGTCACTATAATATTATAATATGCTTTTTGTAATAGCACCTTACATTGTGATCACTCACTATCTTGCATTATATAGCCTATGTTACCGACATTTACTCGAAAATACATTGTAAATATGTTATTAGACTATATATATATAATAGATAAGAGAAACATTATGCAATATAATAGAAAGTAATAGATAAGACAAACAATATAAAATGTAATAGAATATAATAGATAAGAGAAACAATATGCAATGTAATATATAATAAAGATAAAAAAGGTCTCCGATCACCACGTCGGGGGATGCTGTATTAAAAAAAAAAAAAAAATACGCATATAACTACTCTATGTCAACTCAAGTTGTCTGAAATACGGAACATTGATACATTCGTGCAAGTGAACGCCACGCTTCTATAAATACGGGCAATGTCGCACACGCGGGCGCCTTTACTCGGATCCCTTTAACAAGAACAATAGCGACATGTTTCAGGTAATTATTAATATAATATAATGCTTAAATTATCTATTATCCATTATTAAAATATACTACAGTTATCCTTAAAGTGTAAAGAGTTATACCTCTCTTACAAAGTTGCAAATCCAATAGTAGACAAAGAAGCCGTTTTATGAAGTATTTGAACCACTTTACTTAAATTTTTGATAATACTACCAATTATACTTTAATTAAAAGTAATTAATTATTTTTAGATACCAATCAATTAATCAATTTAATGTGTTATTCTGGATGATATAAAATACATTTTTTTAAAGTAAATTAAACATTTTAATTACATTTTTGATTATATTATTAATTGAACTGTAATTAAAAGTAATTAATTATTTTTTAGGTATTAATCAACTGATCCATCTAATGCGTTATTATGGACAAAAGAAAAAGCCATTTTTTTAAAAGTAAAATAAACATTTTAATTATACTACGAATGAAACTTTAATTAAAAGTAATTAATTAGTTTTTAGGTTTTTAGGTACAAATCAATTGATCCATCTAATGCGTTATTCTGGACAATAGAAAAAACTTTTTTTTAATTAAATCAAACATTTTAATTACATTTTTGACTATATTATTAATTAGGCTTCAATTAAAAGTAATTAGTTATTGGGTACTAATGTAGAGATCCATTTAATAGGTTATCATTGTCAATAAAAGATTTTTTTAAATATGTTAAACATTTTAATTGAACTCTTGACTTTGCTATATTAATAATTGGGCTTTAATTAAAAGCAATTAATTAGTTTTAGGGTACTAATCTAGTAATTTAATGGCTTATCCTGGACAATAAAAGAAGTATTTTTTAAGTATATTATATGTTGTTTATATTATTAATTATATTATTAATTTATATTATTAATTAAAACCCTCTCTCATATGAGTGAGGAGGCCTGTGCCCAGCAGTGGGACGTTAATGGGCTGCTACTTACTTACTTACTTATATTATTAATAGTCTGTTGATACATGTAAATAATTAGTTTTACGATAAACTATCTAGTGATCCATCTAATATGTTATTACAATATATACTGAATAAAAAGAAGTAATTTTTTAAAATGTTTCATCATTTTACTTCAATTTTTTAATATATTATGAATTGAAATTTGATTTGATTAAATAAGCTTTAAGAATTCGTTTGCTATAGTGTATTTATAAACTGCCTCATCGGTCTAGTGGTTGGCTTGTTCGACTACAGACATGAGGTCCTGAGTTCGAGTCCCGGGCCGGGCCAATGAAAAAATCAATATTGAGTTTTCTATTAAGATTTACTCAATATTTGCCTGAATTTGGGAAGTTGGTGTTGTTAACCACCCCCGTGCCTCGGAGAGCACGTTAAGCCGTCGGTCCTGCGCCTGATCTCTCGTCGGTCGTGTCGGATTCCCGTCACATCGGACTATGAGAGTGAAGGAATAGAGAGTGCACTTGTGTACTACGCCTGCCAAATCCGCAGTGGAGTAGCGTGGTGGGTCTATGCTCTAAAAACCCTCTCTCATGCGAGTGAGGAGGCCTGTGCCCAGTAGTGGGACATTAATGGGCTGCTACTCACCTTACATAGTGTATTTTAATGTAACTAACGTGAACAGTAAGTGTCCCTTTCTAAGAAGTTATTGTTTTATGGGTAAATGTTTTCTTAATTGGCTACAAGATAACTCGCAATAATACTTTGTCTTTGCAATATTAAATAACATTTTTCTGCGTAATGTTTTACTTTCTATTTATTCAGGCTAAAAAATGGAACATCTGGTTGATTTTTAGGAAACTTTGACTCACAAATAGCTATAGTTAGAAAGGAGTTATATAAAACGTAAAAGCAAACTCTTTAAGCTGTCTTGAGGCGAGATAATTATGATGTCATAATATCCTTATTTGAGTACGTGTGATTAAAAAGAAATTCGCTTATAACAATTATAATCAAGGTCATGGTTATTATACGTTATAATAACCATGACCTTGATTATAATTGTTATATTATCTCACTTAAGGACAGATATCGTACTTATTACTTTTGCTACATTATATCCTAAAAAGGGACCAAAGTAACCATAAAAAACAGCGATAAAAGAAAACAAACAATTCATTAATATATGACATTTATTGAGAGATATAAAACCGTTATTAAATTAGACTATGATAGCAATGTCTTAGGCTATAATTAATGCTTATATTTAAGAGTTACAATTTTTTGACTGAAATCTTTATTAAAATTTTTAAGAACTGTGTAAGTTTAACAACAGAAGTGAAATTTCATGAAAGCGAAGTTAACAATGTGAAATAGAACTATTTTCCTTGTAATCTATTCTCATGAAGTAATAACATTTGCATTTTATATAAATTATAGTCAATATTGTCAATGATTTTATATGAAATACTGCACTGAGATGTTAAGAATAGTTGACTATAACTCTATTTATTGGTGACAAGATAGTGCTTGACTGTGATCACACCTGATTGGAAGTGATGGTACACTCTGAGATTATAGCACGCTAATTTGGTAAAAGGAAATTTAGCTCATATGGTTTCTACACAGCGTCGCACTGGAACACAAAACTCTTTGCTTGGCCTTACGAATATGCTGTTTAGTTGGTAATTAACTATGGCGGAAGCCTCCCACCAATCCAGAATACCAGGGATCGAACCCGGGGCCTCTGCTATCAAAGCAAGTACTCAGACCACTGCACCAGCGAGGTTGTCGAAAATTTAATCGAACGAGCTTTATATAAATGAGCGTAACGGCTTAATCGTATTCAACGCCCACGAATTGAAGGGTACAGTATATCTAAAAAGGTTTTTACTTTAAAAGTTACTAGTGTATGGAATAATTCACAGGCCGTGCTATTAGCGTGTGCAGTGCAAGCAGTTGCAAGTATCATAGTGACAGACCCTCCACCAACCAGCACGGAATATAATTATTGGTACGATATAGTAGACCCTTCAACAGGTGATACAAAGAGCCAGCATGAAATAAGAGAAGGAGACGTTGTCAAAGGCTCATATTCTGTACTAGATCCTGATGGTACAAAACGTACAGTGGATTACATTGCGGATTCTATAAACGGATTCAAAGCCGTAGTACGCAACGAGCCAGTACACAACAGTATAACCAAACGTCATTACCTTGCACAATATTCCACTAGTCATATCCCTAGACCTATCCACGTGGGATATCCTTACCCCATCCCATATATAAAACGATTAAATATACCTGTACTTTCCCCTACTAATTTTGTACAAACTGAACAAATAAACTATTTCACCCCCGGAAACCAAACTACAGCAGAAAAACTCACTTTTAATAAAGGGCAGTTGTTTATACCTAACTATATGCGTCAATAATTAAATATTTAGTAAGATTATTTATGTGATATTAGTCAATTTTGTATGTAATATAAATTATATTTAATTTTTAAGCCAAAATATATTTGTACAGATATTGTTTATTGATTTCTTTTAGCACTAGATGTCCCCGGCTCTACATGTTTCAGTCGCGTAGGTCCTGATACCGTGGAAATATTGGGAAATCCGTTATTTTAAACAGTACTTCAATCCACCTACATATAAGAGAAAAGGGTTCAATTGTTTAGAAGTTTTGTCACATTCACAAACAAGTTATCATTGTCTGCTTATAAAATTCCTTACATTAATATTATCTTAGTTCTTACTATTGTCAAACACTCTAGTCAGAAGAAGTTATTGCCGTAATTAATTAAAAAATGAGTTCCTATTTCCCTATGACATGGCATCAGGCGTGCAAATCTCCACCAATTCCGATAATTCTTTTGTTGTTCTGTTTGTTATGTCAGGAGAAGGTTCTTATGAAAGAAAAAAAAATTAACAAAGTTATGTAGAACATCACAAATTTTAAGTTAACACAAACTCTATAGTAACTTTCCTAATGTACTTTACATTCCTTAATGGTTTTAACGATATTAAATCTTCAGATGTAACCTCTTTACTTTTTTGACAATATAATCTCCTTAGTGCATTTGACAATAAAAACTTTTCAAATATAACCTTCATAGTGCTTCTGACATTATAAACTTTTCTTATGTAACCTCTTTAGTGCCTTTGAAAATATAAACTTTTTTAATGTAACCTTATGGCGTTTGACATAATAGTCAGCGATTGACAAAAGAGTATATATCCGTGTCCAATTGACTTTAATGTATTTTTTATTGAATTTATTTTCAATATCATTCTACTCTCCTTCTTTATAAGTATGAGAAATTTCATAATCCTCCATCCCTACAATTTACGCAAAAAGAGGTAAGAACTTTTTGCTTCACGTATTAATGTATAGATTTATATTTTTTATGTTAAGTCTTTAACGATGAACTTTCAAACAGATAATAAGGCCTTAGATTCCTTAACTATATTTAGCGATTTTTAATTTAGTTAAGCTCATCAAAATTGAAGTGTCAGTTCAAAGGACTTATGTTAAAAAAGATAACGAGATTCAAACTTTTGTTTGTAGTAAAGAAACTTTATGTTAGCAATTATACTCCGTTGAAGTGAAGGAATGCAAAAAATTATAAATAGTTGTTCACGAGTTTACGAACTTTGATCATATGGACAGCAATATTATAACTCGACAAGTTTTTTAAACATTTGGCAGTTGTGTGTGTTCAGATTAAAAGTTGTTTGTACAGAAAACCTTGAAACCTTACAATCTTAGGATAAATTTAAACTGCTTTTTGTTTAACGTACGTGGGTTACATAAAAATAAAGCTACATATTGTGCGCTTTGCTGCCTCCACAAAGTAACAGCTGTCATTACGTTATTTTATAATAATATCAATATGTATAAACTGTATAAATCACATAGGTTGTATGGCATTAATTTCAGCTACAAAGATAGGTTCAACTGTACACATAAATAACATAAAAAACCTTACGAATTGTAATTGAAGCGATGAAACTTTGTGATATTCTCAAAAGAAAGTCCTTCTACTTTTTGTTATTAGCTGACAGCTTAGCGCTTGACTGCGATCACACCTGATGGTAAGTGATGGTACACTCTAGGATTAAAGCACGCTAATATGGTAAGAGGCAATATACCTTTTATGGTCTTCACACAGCATCGTACCGGAACACAAACCATTTAGCTTAGCTGTACGCCTTTGCTGATAGAGTGGTAACTAGCAACGGCGGAAGCCTCCTACCAGCCAGACTCAGACAAATTAGAAAATGCAATTTCCGAGGATCAAACCCGGGATATTTGCTAGCAAAGCGAGTACTCGCACCACTGTGCCAGCAAGGCCGTTATATATTATATTATTTTCATCCATATAGTAAGTAACAATACCATATTAACGTCCCACTGCTGGGCACAGGCCTCTTCACTGATACGAGAGAGGGTTATCAGATCATAGACTCACCATCCTGTTCCAATGCGTGTTGGCAGGCATAGTACATAAGTGCACTCTCATAGTCGGATGTGACGGAAATCCGACACGAGCTGAGAGAGATCAGGCGCAAAACCGACGGCTTAACGTGCTCTACGAAGCACGGGGGTGGATCACATCGCCATCTTCCCAACTTCGGGCAATTATTGAGAAAAACTTACTTGAAAACTCAATATAGATATTTAAATTGGCCCATATACATATATGAAACTTACCACACTTTCTGATACAAAATTGAGTATTACATCGATTTTAATCGCCGTTTTGTAAATTCATTGATACGTCAGACAATTAAAAGGTTCACTTTTGCGTTATGAAAGTTGAAAATAAACATTTTACACGACCTGTACTATAATTTATTTTGTACAAGATTATTAAACACTGCAATTTTGCAGTACTAATGTAACACCAAAGGCTTATATATATAAATGTCGTTAATAATGAGCTTAAAGTTTTACAATCCTGACGGGATATTATAAGCTCCACTACATATTCTATTCAATTACACCGGATATGCCTCAAGTAAAAGTAGTAGAAACTCCAATAATAACAGCCTCATCGATCAAATCCATCACTCTCTGTTTATTTCCTTTCAAAAAGCAGAACATCCGGAAGAAGAAAACAATTGCCACACTTTAGTTCAAGTTAACTATCGTATTAAGATTTTAAAACAAAGCCCAAGAACAACTTATAGAACGATCTATTCAAAACAAAAACTATTATAATCTCTTGAGAACTTTCTGGAACCTATTTCCTATAGATAGAAATCAACGAAATTGTTTTAACTAAGGATTTCAGAACTCAAATATAATTGTAGTGTAAGCCTACATTTTGATAGAAACTCGTTACACCTATTTATTAATATTCTCTGCTAAGAACAATCTAGAAACATATTTATCTGTATGCAAATCGTTGTAACAGTGTGTCAGTAAGTGTTAGCTGAAATGTAATCAATTCTTGCTCTCATAACCTAAAGATTAAAGTATATAAGTTCAGATCACAAACAAGTGTCACGCTGCGAGAAATGAAAAATTTAGTGCCAAATTCAAGGCTAAAGGAAGTCCGTTTATCTCGTTGAAAATCTCTAACACGCAAATAACAATTGCATAATGTAATTGTTGTTATTGATAGTTCGATACGGAAATAGATCAATTGAAATATAGATACTATGTTTAACTAGTTTGGAATCTACCTACGCGTATTCCATAAATAGGAGAGTCACTCTGTGTAAAAGGTAAGTAGCTATCCATTGACATCCCACTGCTGGGCACAGGCCTCCTCACTCATAGGAAGGTTATTAAAGTATATTACACAAGTGCACTCTCTATTCCTATATTCTCATAGTCCAATGACGGCAATCCGACACGACAAGAAAGACATCAGGCGAAAAACCGACGCCTTAACGTGCTTTCCGAGGCACGGGGGTGCAACACACCGCCAATTTACCAACTTCGAGCAAATATTGAAAAAATCTTAATAGAAAACTCAATATTTATAGTTGAATTCGCCCGACCCGGGACTCGAATCTAGAACCTCAAGTCTTTAGCCGAAAATGTTGACCACAAGAAAAATGAGGAGTCATACTCTGTGTATCTGCTAATTTATGCCGTCCATATTGCTGAAGCAATTAAAAAATGGGTTATGAACTTTGAAGACGTTTTTTATTGCTTACGGGTTAGAGCTTGATTGTGATGATAACAGCTGATGATAAGTGAAGATATAGTCTAAGATGGTTTCTGTGCAGCATCGTACCGGAACACAAATCTCTCACTTGGCAGTGCGTCTTTGCTGATAGAGTGGTAACTAGCCACGGCCGAAGCCTCCTACCAGTCATATATCAGTCGAATTAGAAAATGCAATATACTAAATTCGCCCTACTGACAATCGAACCGGTAACCTCTGCTATCAAAGAAAGTACTCGCACTACTGCGTCAGCAAGGCCGTAGGCCATCCGCTCTTGTATTTCAGGCTGGTGGCCTGCGGCCTGATGTCGACGAGATCCGGAGGGTCAGGGCCCTGGCTGACCAGGCTCTGGTGCAAAAATGGGGTGAAATTCTCGGGTCCCCAGCGGGCGTGGCCATTGTGGGGGCGATCCGTCCTCACCTGGAACAATGGCTTTCCAGGGAGTATGAGACTCTCCTACAGACTGAATGCAGTGGAAGCTCTCTCTCACCACTGGAGGAGGCGGGATACAAGGCAGCGCATGATTGCTTTCCTCCTACCGCCTCTGAAACCTCCGTTGGAATCATCCGGGACTAGGGAAGAATGTAAAAGCTGAACACCTGGTGCCTAATTAATGGATAAAGAAGGTTCCACTGGGTTTTGATAGGTATTGCAAGACTTGAGTCCCAGACTCCTGATCTCCTGGTAGTCAGGCGGGGTTAGTGCTTAAATTGCATTTCCCAGAGACAAGGAAAAAAAGGATTAATCAAAAGCAATTTTGCTTCCTTGCCAATTTATTGTTATGAAACAAGACTTATTTATCCTACATACTAGTAGGATCAAGCAGGGATTACAAGATATTATACTACCACAATATAAACTTTTGTATTATAAAATATAAGACTAATTAAAATTTATGCGTAATTGCCGAAATAAAGATTAAGGAGCCCAAGAATACATATATTATTAAACAGTGGTAGAGCCAGCTATAGTAGATACTGGCTGTACTTATATGTAGTTGAGTTGGCTTGAAAGGAGAATACCTCTCAGAATGACACCTTAAGATAGCAATATTGTCTATTCATTGCTGACAAATCAACGCTAAACAGTAATTTTGCATGGTGATATAATCTTAGATGAAAGTGCGCTAACCTCACAAGATTTACCTCCTATAGTTTCTTCACAGCCTCGTACCGGAACGCAAATTTTTTGCTCAGCAACAAGTCTTTGCTGGTATGAAGGGCTATCCATGGCTAAAGATGTCCACCACTCCAGTATTACATAAATAAAAAAATGCAATGTCCTAAATTTGCCCTGCCGGTAATCGAACTCAAGACCTCGGCTAGTGAACTGAGCATTAACATCATTGTGCTAGCGAGGCAATTGCCTCGCTAGCACAATGATGTTAATCTGATCTGTTCTGATGAACAATTGTTCATCAGAACAGATAAACTTTCCATAAAAACCAAAAATAGAGTAAGTAAGTAAGTAGCAGGCCATTAACGTCCCACTGCTGGGCACAGGCCTCCTCACTCATACGAGAGAGGGTTATTAGAGCATAGACCCACCACGCTGCTCCACTGCGTGTTGGCAAGCATAGTACACAAGTGCACTCTCTATTCCTTCACTCTGATAGGCCGATGTGACGGAAATCCGACACGATCGGAGAGAGATCAGGCGCAGGACCGACGGCTTAACGTGCTCTCTGAGGCACGGGGGTGGCACACACCGCCAACTTCCCAACTTCAGGCAAATATTGAGAAAATCGTAATAGAAAACTCAATTTCGGGTTTTTTTTTTATTGGCCCGACCCGGAACTCGAACCCAAAACCTCATGTCTGTGACTGAACATGCTAACCACTAGACCAATGAGGCAGTTTCTATAAAATAGAGTAGTTTCGCTTTTATAGGCCTCATCCTTAAAATTGCCTACCAACCCTTAGTGGGAGAAGCGTGATGAGTTTATGCTCTAAAAACCCTCTCTCCTATTAATGAGGAAGCCTGTGCCCACCAGTGGGATGTTAATGGGATACTACTTACTTACTAATAATGTTTTTAAAATATTTTGTGCATTTATTCAAGCAAAGCAGCGTAATGCTTTTACTGTCAGCCTAATGACAGCCGTGATCTACAATATTAAAGCAAGTTAAAACCACGATAACCAGAGAGTAATATCCCCACTGAAAAGTAATATCCTCTGGTGCCCCTGTTCAGGACGCTGAGGGTCCAGCTGGGTTATAGTGGGTATTATGTTCTTCAGTGAGTCCCGCACTCCTGGATGAAGGTATAACTTTCAGCAGGGATGCGTAAAAGCATTTCCCAACGAAAAAAAGTTAAGGCCACCAGTAATCAAATAATATTTATTTTGCACAACGAAAAATTACAAGTACAACAACATTTTTTACTACAAGAAAAGTATCTTAATGTATTTATAATTGCCAAAATTACACATTAACTTATGTCTTCGTTTTTTCTCAAATTTCTTTAATAATTATAAATAAGCTTAAATAATGATGTTTAAAGAGGTGCAATTGGGCACAATTCAAACCAATATCCGCATCCGCAGCGTTTTGGCCATCCCATGTGCAGCCACATATACTCTATATGGTTGGTTTCAGGAAAACAAACACATCCGACGAGACGCTTACAAAAAGCACTAGGTATGAGGTTAGGTCTTTCACAAGTGCCTGGACCTGAAATTACATTGCATATTTATATAAGGTATTAGGAGACCGCTTCCTAAATCAAGGAGAGTGAATCCAAAAGCCCTCTCCCCGATAAATAAGGAGGACTGTGCCTATCAGTGGGACGATTATAGGCTGTTACTTACCTTTTTTTATTGTTATTCACAATATTAAAATATAGACCTTTCTGCATTCTATATCCGAAGCAGTGATAGGTGTAAACAAGGTGTTCGGAAACCGCTATGATGATAGGACGGAAATAAATCAAACCTGATTTTTAAAAAATCATATTCTCAAAACGTTTCATTAGCATTATTTCCACTCCATCATGTTTGTACAGCTAAATTAAACAATTCATAAAAAAATACATTACTTTACTAAAAAAAACAAACAATGAAACACAAAATAAAAAACCAGCTGACGCTCGGGTCAACGAACGTACGGGCGCAGTGCGACGGTATTTCACAGTTTAGATCAATTTAATCGTTTCTTTTACATGCACACCAGAGCTGGTCGCGTGCGGTCGGTGACCCGAGCGTTAGGTAATTTTTGATTTTGTGGTTTTGTTTTATTAGTACTGTCTGTCTTCGTTTTCGAAAGCGGTCTTCTAACACCTTATATATCATTGCTTCAGTTATAGAATGCAGAAAAGTCTATATTTTAATATTGTCAAAAAATAATAAAATAGGTAAGTAAAAGACTGTTAACGTCCCACTACAGAGCGCAGATCTCCTCACTTATAGGAGAGAAGGTTTCTTCAGTAAATCAAAAAACAACACAAGGCAAATACTGTGAATTTCTTATGTCAAATTTAGAATTCACCCGACTCGTGACTCGAACCCAGAACGTTATATCTGCCGAAGCTGAACACAAGAGCAATGAGGTAAAAAGTAATATTCCTTATAAGCATTGCCTCCCTACTCAGAGGGTGTTTAGTCAGATAATCTGTCCGGTTACTAACTATGCATGCGGGTAAGCGACCCCGGGTGCCTCGAGCTATTACTACCGCTCTTCACTCTTCTGTCCGCGGCATGTAATGTCCTATACCTAACCCTAATGCTCCCCAAAACTCCTCTTATCCCACGTACCAAAACTTTCCTATCCAACTCCCATACCGATAAATGGCGGTATATCCATTCCTCGCTGACCTAAATGCCACAGACCGATAACGGGCAGCAGCGTTATCGGTGCGAGAGGGTCAGCACTGCGATCACCAACCCGCCTGCCAAGCGTGGTGATTATGGCAAATCCACATATGATAACAACAAGGCAGCAACGGCCCCCAGTCCCCGGCAGCCCCGCTATTCCTAGCTCTGGCAGCGGTTACGGTAACGGCGGGGCAGGGGGTGCTAAGAATCTCCGGAAGAGATTCCGCTGCCAACCCCGACGACTTGACCTGGCAACATACAACGCACGCACTTTGAGGACCGACGAAAAGATCTTCGAACTGGAAGAAGCAGTAAACAAGTTACACTGGGATATTATAGGATTGTCGGAAGTCCGTAGAGAGGGGGAGGACACGATAATCCTCAAATCCGGTAACTTGTTCTACTACCGGGAGGGCGAACACCAGTCCCAAGGTGGTGTCGGGTTCCTCGTCCACAAATCTCTCGTCAACAGCGTTGTAGAAGTTAACAGCGTGTCCAACAGGGTAGCGTACCTGATACTCAGAATTACCAAACGGTATTCGTTGAAGGTCATCCAGGTTTACGCACCCACATCATCGCATCCAGATGATGATGTAGAGGTTATGTATGAGGACATTTCCAAAGCCATGCATACCTCTAGGACCTTCTACAGCGTTGTTATGGGTGATTTCAACGCAAAACTCGGCGAACGAAGCGGGGCAGAGTTGAGAGTGGGGCAATTTGGGTATGGGCAACGGAACCAGAGGGGACAGATGCTCGCTGATTTCATGGAAAAGGAGGGACTCTATATGATGAACTCTTTTTTCAAGAAACAGCCGCTCCGAAAATGGACCTGGCTGAGTCCTGATGGTTCCACGAGAAACGAGATTGACTTCATCATGTCTACGAAACGGAACATATTCAATGATGTCTCTGTGATCAATCAAGTGAAAACTGGGAGCGATCACCGTATGGTAAGAGGCACATTGAATATCAACGTACACCGAGAGCGGTTCAGACTGGTGAAGTCTACGCTCCGACCCACTCGCGCGCATATCCAAAACCCCGAGAGCTTTCAACTAGAGCTGCAAAACCGCTTCGCCTGCCTCGAGGATTGCGAATCTGTGGACGAGCTAAACGATAGGCTAGTGGAAACTGTCCATACGGTTGGGATGAAATTTTATAAACCCCGTAAAAAGCAAACCAAGAGATTCTCAGACCATACTCTTAATCTCATGGAACAGAGACATGCAATGAGCTTGCAGTCTACAGCAGACGCGTCCGCATATCGGCAGATCAATAGACAGATCTCTAAATCGCAAAAGCGTGATGTGCGACACTTTAATGCCGAGCGTATACGAGATACCATCGAACGCAACAAAGGCACTAAAGTGTTCGCAAAAGATTTGTCTATCGGTCAGAGCCAGTTGACGCGGCTGAAGACCCATAACGGCGAACTCATTGCATCTGGACCTGAGATTCGGAGGGAGGTTGAGAGTTTCTATGGACAGTTGTACACATCGACTTGCAAGCCTATTGATAGTTTGGCTAAAGATCCCCGTGCCAAACTGACCCGGCATTATACCGAAGATATCCCGGACGTCAGCTTGTACGAGATTAGTATGGCTCTCAAACAGATGAAGAACGGCAAGGCACCGGGTGATGACGGAATCACAGCGGAACTCCTGAAGGCGGGTGGAAAACCCATTCTTAAAGTCCTTCAGCGAATG
The DNA here is from genome assembly GCA_015832385.1 of Elymnias hypermnestra. Lineage (NCBI taxonomy): Eukaryota > Metazoa > Arthropoda > Insecta > Lepidoptera > Nymphalidae > Elymnias > Elymnias hypermnestra. The sequence goes on from JACTOM010000051.1 coordinate 1,809,915, forward strand.
TTCAATTCCGTCATTCTGGAAGGCACGGTGCCAAAGGCATGGCATAGGAGCGTGGTAGTTCTGTTCTTCAAGAAAGGTGACAACACCTTATTGAAGAACTATAGACCTATTGCGCTGCTAAGTCATGTCTATAAACTGTTCTCGAGGGTCATCACGAATCGTCTCGCTCGCAAGTTTGACGACTTCCAGCCTCCCGAACAAGCCGGATTCCGAAAAGGCTTTAGTACCATAGACCACATCTTTACGCTGCGGCAGATTATACAGAAGACCGAGGAGTATAATCGGCCACTTTGCTTGGCGTTCGTGGACTATGAGAAAGCCTTCGATTCGGTGGAAACATGGGCCGTGTTGAGATCTTTGCAGAGATGCCGAATTGACCACCGGTACATACACGTGTTGAAGTGCTTGTACGAAAACGCCACCATGTCAGTCCGTATACAGGACCAAAGCACAGAGTCTATCCAACTGCAGCGTGGAGTGCGACAGGGAGATGTTATCTCCCCGAAGCTCTTTACTGCGGCGTTGGAGGACCTGTTTAAGCTTATGGAGTGGAACGGACTGGGCATCAACATCAACGGCGAGTACATCACTCATCTACGGTTTGCCGACGACGTGGTCATTATGGCAGAGACTCTGGAAGATCTCAATGCAATGCTCGATGACCTCAGCAGAGCTTCTCGACAGGTGGGCCTAAAAATGAACATGGATAAGACGAAAGTTATGTCCAATATCCATGTTCCGCTCCACCCAGTCATCGTTGAGAACTCTACACTCGAAATTGTTGACGAGTATACATACCTGGGACACATAGTCCAGCTAGGTAGGTCCAATTTCGAGAAAGAGGTCAACCGCCGAATCCAACTCGGTTGGGCAGCGTTCGGGAAGTTCCGGAAGACTTTTTCGTCCGATATTCCTCAGTGCCTGAAGACCAAAGTCTTCGAACAGTGCGTGTTGCCAGTGATGACCTACGGTTCTGAGACGTGGTCGCTGACTATGGGCCTCATGCGGAAGCTCAGAGTCACTCAGCGTGCGATGGAGAGGGCTATGCTCGGAGTTTCTCTACGCGATCAAATCAGAAATGAGGAGATCCGTAGCAGAACCAAAGTCACCGACATAGCCCTACGAATCGCGAACCTGAAGTGGCAATGGGCGGGGCACATAGTCCGACGGACCGATGGACGTTGGGGCCCGAAGGTGCTGGAGTGGCGACCCCGCACCGGGCGGCGCAGTGTAGGGAGACCCCCCACAAGGTGGACCGACGACATAAAGAGGGTCGCCGGTAGCCGCTGGAGCCAGGCGGCACAAGACCGGGCCTTGTGGACGTCATTACGTGAGACCTATGTCCAGCAGTGGACGTCCATCGGTTGAAGCGACGACGACGACGATTGCCTCCCTAGAAGGTTCTGGATTCGATTTCTGGCAGTACAAATTTAAAAAAATATATTTTCTATTTCATCTCAGTCTGGAATGGTGGGAGGGCTCGCCCGTGGCTAGTTACCACCATATCAACAAAGATGTGCTGCCAAGCTTAAAAAAAGTTGCGTTCCGGCTTGATGCTGTTTAAATACCATAAGAGGTAAATTGCCTTCTAACAGATTAGCTCGCTTTTATGCTCCTAATTAGGGTTATAGCAATAGGTTTATAATGAAAAAAATAATTGAATTTTATTAAACTCATCGTTGAGCTTGAGTTAAGCTGTTTACATAGCATCAAATAGATGGTACCGTACTTTAAATCCTGCATTTGCTGTTACTACGTTAGGTAATACATTGATGTTAAACTGATATGGTTATGGGGTAAGGCGGCGAATATTGAAACTATCTTTATATTACGTAAAAGTGCAATATGTGCTATATATCAATTGGATTCTCGCGTTTCTTTAAGAAAAAAATTCGAAGAAACATCAATCCTCCTAGTACCGTCGTAATATATATTGAACTAACTGAAATTCGTCTGCGTGGAATGTTTTTTGAGTAGCATTTTCATTAATTTAGGCAAATTGTTATACAAATAGGAAACATACGTAAACACTCCCGCAACCACCCTTGCGGGAGGAATTTCGTAAAATCCGTTCTTAGCTGACCTCTACTTGGCAAAAGGAATATTTCTACAAAATTTCAAGCCTCTACACCTTATGGTTCCAGAGATATCGTGATGAGTCAATATATACCTGGATATCTCTTATTTATAAATAGATATCTTATATATCTGTAATAATATTCATTTATTTATACAGGAAAAAGAGCGAAAAAACCAACTTTAACACAAGAAATAAAAACGCAACTTGTAATGCCATACTTTAGAGTGAAGAAGGTTCAGAAATCATTTGTCGGATTGAGCATACGCATTTTTAAAAAGATACCCGAATAACCTTTGGGTTTGCCTCCACATAGTTTTAAAAAATATGTTAAAAACGTCCCATTACAGAAGGCGTATTATAGTGTTGAAGATTATTTGTGCGACAAAGATGTTTGGACTTGATTCCAGTTGCACATGATAACTAAACTTATTGTAACCCACAAACACAATATTAAAAGGTTTCTTCTCAGCGGCAACAACTTTCCGAACCGGTGGTAGATGTATTACCAACTGATAGTCTACTGACGGTTAAAAAGTGATTTTTTAAATAAAGAATATTTTGATTTGAATCTAAACTCACTGTTATGAATCTGTGTAGAAACAATACATAAATAGCAACGATCCTTGCATATCTTTTTCGCTTCTTTCATTCTCAATAAACCTTTCATACAAGACAGTCGGTTTAAATTACTCTCGACCTGGCCCTTATTTAAAATGTCCTGGATTTAGTCCAGGAACGTCGCCGTTTGGTCGTCTTGGTTTTTCCCTTCCGACTTTCCCATTCACTCTTGACTCATAATTCCTTTTTGTCAGTCTCCTTTCATTTATTCTTTCTACGTGCCCAAACTATCTAAGCATACCTTTCTCAATTTTATTCACTACATCTTCTTTTATACCACATCGTTCTATTAGAAACGATAAGGTAATTTATACCTGTATCATATTAGCGCGCTTCTTTCTTGGACTGCATAATCATCTAATGAGATTACAGTTAAGCTCTAATCTGTCAGCAATAAGAATAACCTTAAACAATCGAATTAAGTACCCTTCGTTGAATAATAGTAAGGTGCATAATGTAGGGCAGTAAGTGGAGCGCAGGAAGGCCGGTTGCAATTGATATGCGCTGACCGTTCGTCAATATGTAACGTTAACGAGCCAACAAATTTTGTTTACTACATTTTAAATAGCCATAAGGAACTTTTTAGTTTACATAATATCATTCTCTAATATATAAAAGCAACTCTTTTTTTCTTTGTTATCGGTAAACTTGAAAACCACTACTGAACCGATCGGCATGAGACTATGACCATTCGACGCGGAATTAATTGTAGGTATAAAGGTTTTAGGCTATTCATTTTTTTAATTCCATCAACCCTTTACCACTTTTTTTTAAATTTATGTGGACAGTCATTTGTTTCTGATACGAAAACTCGAGTGCACAAAGACCGCCACAATGTTTGACGTCACTTCAAAGGTTATAAAAGCGTTTCCAAACACCCTCCCACGCATTCACCCACGCACTCCCACACATCCCCCCACGCATTCCCACGCATCCACCAACGCACTCCCACGCGTCCATCCACGCACTCCCACGCATCCACCCACGCATCCACCCACGCATCCACCCACGCATCCACCCACGCATCTACCCACGCATCCACAAGGTTGTGACATGAATTATTAGACCGTTGTCTATAGCAACGGTTTTGTTAATTCATTTCTAGGTTATGTAAATATGGCATTCATTTATGCTACTATCTTTTGTTTAAAAATTATTCATCTTTCATAGGTTATGTAAAGATGTCATTTATTTACGCTATCTTTTGTTTCAAAACAAAAATGATTTTGTGTGTCATTTAATCGATTGTGTTTTGTTTAGTATTTGTAAAACTGAAAGCTGCCACATTCCATATCTTTATGACAGAACGAAGTCTGTCGGGTTTGCTAGTATCATCTAAAGTTAAGTTTGTGTCAGTTGGGTAAAACGCAATTTGAAATAAATGAACAATATGTATCATAATATATATGTCGTAGAATAAGAGAGAAGGAGCATAAAGTATGGAGGCGTAGGGTTCTCCTCCAACATCGTCATTAATGGCATCCATAATTTCCATACTGTGGGCGTTTGTAAGGTAATGTTGGTCCAATCAGACACTTTACTAATTAACTCAAATTATAATGTTCAATCACTTCATGTTTCCCATATCAATTTACAAAAGTTCATTAATAATAATAATAGCTAGGAACGCGACAGTTTCAAAAGTCGACTGCACCGGCGGGCCGTCACCTGAGAACTACCTGGAGACGCCCGCTGGATTGTCACTTATTGACTCTGCCCCACGCCGATTGACAGGTCGCGCCAGCGTTCCACAGACTATTGCAATCCGACACAGCGTTCCACAGAGTATTGCATCCCGAGATATATATCTCGGTGGTCTAATATTTTCTTTTCTTTTTATTCCTGACAGTTTATCGCTTGACAGTGATCTCACCTGATGATAAGTGATGATACACTCTAAGATCGAAGCGCGCTAATCTGGGTAAGAGGCGATATACCCCTTACGGTTTCTACCCAGCATCGTATCGGAACACAAATATCTTTTTTTGACGGTACGTCTTTGCTGGTAGGGTGGTAACTAGCCACGGCCGAAGCCTCCCAACAAACCAGACTCAGACAAATTACACAATTAAAATACATTTTTTTAAATTCGCCCTACCAGGAATAGAACGCGCCAGCGAGGCCGTCGAAGTGTTAGTGGTTAGCTTGTGCGGCTAAAGACATTTCTATTAAGATTTTCTCAATATTTTGCCCGAATTGGGGAAGTTGGCGTTGTTCTCCACCCCAGTGCCTCCGAGAGTACGTTAAGCCGGTCGGTCCTGCGCCTGATCTCTCTCAGGCCGTGTGGGATTGCCGTCACATCGGACTATGAGAGTGAAAGAATAGAGAGCGCACTCGTGTACTATGCCTACCAACCCGCAGTGGAGTAGCCTGGTGAATCTATGCTCTAAAAGCCCTCTCTCGTATGAGTGAGGAGGCCTGTGCCCAGCAGTGGGACGTTAATGGGCTGTTACTTACCTTACCTTTTATTAATTCCTACTCCACCTAGCACGAACTTTTAAGAAATAATCTTTAAAAGAGAAACCGTTGAGTTTCTTGCCGGTTTCTTCTCAGCGGATTCAACTTTCCGAACCAGTGGTAGATTTGTTAGCAACTGATATACTACTGACGATTCAAAAGTGGTTTTTGAGGCTACTTGAATAAAGAATATTTTGATTTTAATGTCATTGTATAAGAATAAGCACTAATCTTAGATATAAAATTCTCATGTCACAGTTTTCGTACCTATACTCCGCAACGGCTGTACCGATTCGTACCAAATTTTATATGCGTATTCAGTAGGTCTGAGAATCGGCTACTATCTATTTTTCATGCCCCTAAGTGATAAAGGTTGTTCACCCCTACCCCTATTTTTTAAAATTTTGGAACGAAATTATTTTTCTTTTATTTTTTTTGTGATACAGCATACGAAAATACATACAACCTTAAATTTTCACCTTTCTATCACGAACCCCTATTTTTTAATAGCGATAATAGTAATTATATGGCAAAACAACGTTTGCTGGGTCAGCTAGTAATATATATGTATATCTAATATATATAATCCTAGTCTTTTAGTGTTTATACGTTTTTTTATGAATTTTTTAATGGTGTGGTATTAAAACTATATATATAATAATTATCGCGTGGCAAAACAACGTTTGCTAGGTCATACGAAAAAAACGTCGTGAGATTGTGATTTTTAACAATCAAACAATATCTTTCCATTCACTAGTGAAAATTTTGTTTCTTTATACACATTTTTCATTGTGTTAGCAAAATTAAAAAATGCGGAAAAATTTGTGTACTACGTGGTAAAGTCGAAAATCAATTTAATTTATGCCTAATGCATTGCTTTAATTTTGGCCTTAGCAAGCGGTTTGAGGTATAACGATTTCAAAATTTTTGTTAAGGGTGATCATGAGATTGTTCTGTTTGCTGATGATACTTCGCTATCGTTTAAGATTAATCGACGAGAAACAAATTATGACGACGTAAACAGCTCTCTCGATAAAGTAGTGGTTTGAAGCTGATTTATTGCTCAACGGAAAGAAAACAAAATGTGTTAAGTTTACTCTGCCTAACGTGAAACATACGCAAACAATTGTTAAACTTAATAATGAGGAACTAGACCTTGTAGACATTACCGTTTTCTTACGTATTACCTTAGGTAATAAATTACAGTGGGGGCCCCATATAAGTGGTCTATCGAACAAACTGAGTTCTGCGGCTTACGCCATTAAAAGAATTCGTCCCTCTGACAGATGTTGATACTGCCAGACTGGCATATTTCAGCTATTTTCAAAGCATTATGTCATACGGTATTCTACTTTGGGGTAACGCTGATGATGTAGATGCAATATCTGTACTGCAGAAAAGGGCCATTCATGCTATTTACAACAGGGGTCCAAGAGAGTCGCTAAGAAATAAATTCAAGGCAGTTAACATAATGATAGTTCACTGCGTATATATATATTAAAAAACTTGTTGTACGTACATAAAAACATTGACTCTTTTAATAAAAAGAGTAAATGTACTTCATATAACTTAAGAAACAAAAACAAGCTTGTTATGAATAATAGGCTAATAGGCTGCAGATAGATAGAAACGCGAGAGAGTGAACGAACTGCTCTAATTTGAATTGAAATATATTAAACTAATATGATATTGTAATGTTAATAGTGACAAAAAAAAAACAAAATACCCAACTGAGTTTGTTGTGGGTTCTTCTCGGATCAGGGCGCGAAGGAACCCTCTTAACTTTAGATTTTAAGTCGTTCTTGAGTACCATTATCAGACGTACGAGAGAATTAGAGTGTAGAAAAGAAAAAATATATATTATTTGACTATTCAAAAGTGCTGTAATATGCCTACTTGAATAAATATATTTTGATTTGATTTGATTTGAAATATATAATGAGCAATATTTTATTTGGATAGCTTTAATACCTTTTTTAATACTCATGATACGGAATGGATCACATTCGCCTGCAAGATGGGCCAGTAGTTCTCTTTTCTCGATGCCTGTGAGTTGATCCAGAGTATCATGGAATGTTCCATAAATTCGACTACCTGTACGTTGAAGAATACGTGAGTTCCTGAGAAATGCCATATTACCTGTAACAGAAGAAGATTATACTTATAAGTACTATGAAAAGATTGCCAAAGCTTATCATCAAAGACTTCACAATCACGTGAATCCTTAAACTCCTAAACTTCTGGATATCACAAGAACAAATACAAGACTTAAAAAAACGAAACCGTCTGAGTTAATTAAAGTGGAGTGACACAATATAACGTAGTGGTATTTTTAACCAAGAACTCAAGGACAGAATGAGCTTATAAACATTAACATTAGATAATACTAGCAATGCCCCGCGGTTTCACCCACGTAGGTACCGATCTCTCTACATTATAACATAATTTTGTTTAGATTGATAAAAATAAAAATAGTATAGGCATATCGATGGGAATCATTGGTATCCTTGGAATATGAGCTAACTCACCAGTCGCAGGCCCAGTTGTAAAGATCGCTACAATTTAATTTAGATTTACATTTTTACTGTTAATGGTTGGTCAACCTATTCATGCATAACTGTTTGACACATTTAAAAGTAAGTATGTGTGGGTTAAGAATGAATGAATTACTCATAAAATACTTTACTTTACACTGACGATCAAGTAATACTTGCTTTATCCGCTAAAGAGCTACATGAGATGGCAAATATTATGAATAAAGCTAAAAAAGCGAAAGGAATGAAAGTGAATGTAAACAAAACGAAAAGTTATGCTTTTTGAATTAGATGAATCTATGATGAATGGCAATATTTTGATAGATGGGGGATAAGTGGAAGAGGTGAAAGAATTTGTATACTTGAGATCTAAATTTACAAAAGATGGAACATGTGAAAGTGATATTAGAACGAGAGTGAATGCAGAGAATATGGTAAATGGTGCTCTGCACGCCTTTATGAATAGCCAGATGGCGTCTCAAAGGGCCATACTGGCTGTGCATGCAGGAGTGTTGGTGCCACAACTTATACATGGTAGTGAAAGAATCACAAAATTAAAATGAATGCGGTAGTGATGATATCGTTGAGAAGTATAAGTGGGTTGAAATTGAGTGACAAAGTAAGAAATAGTGTGATATGAGAACTATGTGGTATAAAAGAAGATGTAGTGACTAAAATTGAGAAAGGTATAATTAGATGATTGGGACAAGTAGAGAGAATGAATGAAAAGAGACTGACAAAAAGTACTTATGAGTCAAGAGTGAATGGGAAAGTTGGAAGGGGAAAACCGAGGCGAATGTTCTTGGACCAAATCCAGGACATTTTAAATAAAGGCCAGGCCAAACCGATGAACTTGTATGAAAGGTTTAATGAAAATGGAAGAAGCGAAGGAGGTATGCAAGGATCGTGGCAAGTGGAAGGACGTGGTCTCTGCCTACCCCAATGGGAATGAGGCATTATGTATGTATGAATAATATACATTCATTATTGTCGGCACTTCCATAAAGTTTTAAAATGTAAAAAAGTAGTTATATTATTGCTCATCCAATGAATAATTTATCCGTATAAATGTAACCAGCTAATTTACCATGAAGCAGCGTGGTGGTTCTAGGACCTACACCCTCTCTAAATGAGGACGTCTATGCCCAGTAGTGGGACATTATTAACCTGTAACTTAATTTGTATAGTTCTTTCGATTGTGTTAAATTTCTGTCTGTACGTTGCTTGAACTTAATAAAGGTACACTTCAATGAAATTAGGATAACTAGAAAGAGCTTATTTTAAATGTTTCAGCAAAAAGCACAACAATGAAGTTTCTAATGAAGTAAAAATCTATGTACGCAGTCGATCATTACGACTTCATGGATAGATGTGAATAGATAGATCATCTAAATAATTCCGGTGTACAATGGGCGGTCTTATCGCTAGTTAGTGACCACCAGACAACCCAACAGGCGACGATTATTGTAACGATTATTTTAAATAAAAATTACAAATCTTGTACAATAAAATATAAACTTACTTATTTGTTTTATAAAGGTCTTTTCTTTCTTTGATATTTATTTAATATAAATTGATTATTATATCCAATGTTTATTTCTCTACTGCATTTATATTTGAATTATATGTAGTAGTGACATTGTCAAATGTATCGTTATTTGCTTTACCTGGCTAATACTTTTTGCGTAATACAAACTTTTTATAACATACAAATATCAAAAAGACATTGTATTACATTTTATTAATGACTAGCAATGCCCTGCGATTTCACCGTAGATATTGATCTCGTTGCCGTGGAAAGTCTACTAAGTTGGGCTATTGATTCATTTTCGTTAAGATAAAAGTTTTATATCACTTAGATTTTAATTACTTCTAGATACACGTTTCAGTAATTTTTAGCTTAATTACAATAAAAACAGTATAATATATCGGTGGGTATAATTGATGTTCTTAGAATATGGGCGTTGGCCCAGTTATAAGGGTCGCAACAATTTTATTTAGATTAACATTTTTAAATACGTTATATCTTTTGAATGGAACATCTGATTTTAACAATTTAAAATCTATTTTACAGGTATTGAACGGTCTTTAATAAACTCATTTAATACGATAAGGATTAATACAGAGATATGAATAGGGTTTCACCATTGTCGACACTTTTATTTATTAAAGGTTCACCAACAAACTACTTACATTTTAATATGGAAGAAATATATATGTTTGGACTTACTTTATATGTAAATATAGCAATTTACTTACAGGTAAACAGCGCATCGTCGTCCCTGCTGGATATAGGTCTCACAAAATGATGCCCACAAGGCCCGATGTTGCGGCGCCTGGCTCCGGCGGCTACCGACGACCCATCTTATAACGTTGGTCCACCTTGTGGGGGGTCTCCCTACACTGCGTCGTCCGGTGCGGGGTCGCCATTCCAGCACCTTCCGGCCCCATAGTCCATTGGTTCGTCCGACTAAAAGCCCCGCCCATTGCCACTTCAGGTTCGCGATTCGTAGGGCTATGTCGGTGACTTTGGTTCTGCTACGGATCTCCTCATTTCTGATTTGATCGCGTAGAGAAACTCTGAGCATAGCCCTCTCTATCGCACGCTGAGTGACTCTGAGCTTTCGCATGAGGCCCATAGTCAGCGACCACGTCTCAGAACCGCAGGTCATCACTGGCAACACGCACTGTTCGAAGACTTTGGTCTTCAGGTACTGAGGGATATTCGACGAAAATGTCTTCCGGAATTTCCTGAACGATGCCCAACCGAGTTGGATTCGGCGGTTGACCTCGTTCTCGAAATTGGTCCTACTTGCTGGACTATGTGTCCCAGGTATGTGCACTCGTCAACAATTTCGAGTGCCGAGTTCTCAACGCTGACTGGGTGTAGCGGAACATGTATATTGGACATAACTTTCGTCTTATCCATTTTCATTTTTAGGCCCACCTGTCGAGAAGCCTTGCTGAGGTCATCGAACATTGCATTAAGATCTTCCAGAGTCTCTGCTTGCATGAACACCGAGTGCATGAAGTTAATATAAATATCATATGACTACCGTACATTATAATATATAGTATCTTCTTAAACATTATCTTTTAAAACGTAAAGAAGTAGTAACAGTGGCATAACTACACTAGTTGAACATATGTTATCACGGATTTTTTGTAGATGTTAATACCCACTAAAATATTGTAAAACATTTTTTATTCTATCATCAATAGTTTCTACAAAGCACGCGATGACAGATTTTTTGTGACAATTTTTTTTGACACCTTGGGTTACATTAATTCATTTTTATTAATTATCTACATATATATAATCTATGTCGGTCAGTGAAAATGTTTTAATGTTAAGAGTGTCGAAAATTTATACAAATATTTTTTTTTTATTGCAGACAGATTAGCGCTTGACTGTGATCTCACCTGATGGTAAGTGATGATACAGTCTAAGATGGAAGCGCGCTAATCTGTTAAGAGGCGATATACCCCTTACGGTTTCTACACAGCATCGTACCGGAACACAAATCTCTTTGTTTGGCGGTACGTTTTAGCTGGTAGGGTGGTAACTAGCCACGGCCGAAGCCTCCCACCAGTCCAGACTCAGACAAATTAGAAAATACAATTTCCTAAATTCGTCCTACCGGGGATCGAACCCGGGACCTCCGCTAGCAAAGCGAATACTCGCACCACTGCGCCAGCGAGGCCGTCAAA
>JACTOM010000051.1:1821884-1903491 GCA_015832385.1 Elymnias hypermnestra
TATATATATATTTATACTGTGTTATTGTGTATATATTGTTTATATGTATTTATGTATTCGTATTATGTATATTATAAGTGTTTGTGTATGTTTATATTCTAAGTAATATGAGTATGTCTATTTAGTTATTAACACCGCCTACCTACTATTTTTTCTCTGACGGTCTCCCTATACGTTGGGTTGTCTGGAAGAGATCGCTAACTAGCGATAAGACCGCCCATTGTACACTATAACTACTTAAGTTAAGTCGTTGTACTATTATTGTTTCTCTTGTGGTGTTCAATAAAGTATACTATCTATATATATATATATATATATATATGTATTTTAATTATGTGTATATATATTTGTATGTGTTAATTTAATATATTATATACATGTACTCGTATATATGTAAATATATTTTATTATGTAGTAAGTTATTTTGTGGATTTAGACACTAACCCAAACCTCTCCGTCAGGATCTCTCAGTGGGATTACCTGTAAGAGATCACTACATATATACGGATAAGGCCGCCCGTTGCATGCTTTTGGATATATATAATTTTACTGTTATTTAGTTTTAATTGTTACTTTTGTAATTTAAAAGTATGCAATAAAGTGTTTATCTATCTATCTCAAATAACGAATCGTAACTAAAAATGCCAAGTGTTTAGAAAATATTAATTAAATTTTGATTTTGAATTTAAAAATTATTTTATATTTTATGCAAAATAGTATATTATATTATTAAGCGACGAGTGGCAAATTAATATGCCACATGCTTTTTGTAAATATTAAAACTACCTAAGCTTCAAACAAATTAGCGTAAAAAAACGATGCACATCTTCGTGACGTTCTAATCCTGTGATTCATTCGTAAAAATTTTACCCTCATGCGCCTAAAGAATTTTCACTTCAAAAAGATCACCGACTGAGTTTTCTTTGTGTTGTTTTTACAAAACCCTTGTTTGTAGCTGAACCAAATTTCTATATCAGCTGATTGTAGCTGTTTAAATTTTAAATTTCCAGTATAGAAATTATATGTAGTTATTAATTGAATAGCGTATTTAGTATAAATAAAAGTTAAGTATACATAGTGTATTTAGAATGTTTAGTAGTTAATTATAACAAACAACAGACCTGTGATGTTATTGTATTTAAAAGTGTACGAAATTCCTTGAAATAAATGGATTTAAAAAGTAGATTTTTATTATCATCACCATATTGGAATTGATAGGAAAAGTCACTCTTTCTATATACTACGATCTAAAAAGTTGAATTATGTATATTATTATTATTGAATTATATAACAAAACGTTTGTAAGTAAGTAGCAGCCCATTAACGTCCCACTGCTGGGCACAGGCCTCCTCACTCCGAGGAGCGAGAGTTTTTAGAGCGTAAACCCACCACGCTGCTTCACTGCGGATTGGCAGGCAGAGTACACAAGTGCACTCTCTTTTCCTTCACTCTCATAGTCCGATGTGACGGGAATCCTGACACGACAGGAGAGAGATCAGGCGCAGAACCGACGGCTTAAAGTGCTCTCCGAGACACGGGGATGAATCAAACCGCCAACTTCCCAACTTCGGGCAAATATTGAGAAAATCTTAATAGAAAACTCAATATTGATTTTTGAATTGGCCCGACCCAGGACTCGAACCCAGGACCTCATGTCTGTAGTCGAACATGCTAACCACTAGACCAATGAGGCAGTCAGACCAAACGTATGTATTACGTTTATATAACAAATTAATATGCTCTAAAAAGTAATAAATAATAGCGTATTCTTTTTTAGAGTTCTTCGTACATATGTGCCTGCTTGGGCTGACACCGACTGTACAAAACTAACAATAATGTGAGCCTAGAAAACAAACATGAAGATGGGTTCACCCAGTCGAAAGTTATTCCGTAGCAAACATAAAATAAAATAAAAAATCATACAGACCTCCGCCTTTTTTTGAATTCAGCTAAAAATAATTCATAATAAGCAAAAAACAACGTTGTATGACCAATACCATAAATCCCAAAGGCTACTGTCCGAAGAAAGCTCGTTTCCATTGAGGTACAAGTGATCTTTATACAAGATATTAATCATAGCCTACTATAATTTTGGTAATGCGAACAAATGTTGTTGACTTTGAATTCGGCACACTGTTCTCGTGCAGTGTACTTTCGAATGTAATAGCTTTATATCTCATTACAGTATTACAGTAGAATGCAACGCCGGCGGCGCTCTGAAGGGATATAAAAAGTCCGTCTGAAGTTTACACGGCACATTCGAATTGAGGTCTCCTCATAGTAAAGTCACCTAACACCCCCTACAAAATGGCTTTCAAGGTACCAAATCTTTTAACATAATTTATCCTGTAAATCCTTTAATAAAAGGCTGATCTCATCTCGGTCGTGCGGTATTTACTTTCCCAGGGAGAAAGTGAAGTATTAGAAAGTGCATTTCTTATATACTTGTCTACTTTAATAACGTCTGCCTCATGTATGTGGTCGATATTCTTTTTGGACCGTCTTCTTGTGATTTTGACAATGCTTTTAAATTAAATTAATCTGCTTCTCCTTCTAAAAATTTAAAGATACTCCTAAAAATATCAGGATTATACTTTAAGGTTATTAATAATGCATTTACAAATTGATTTCTACTTTTTTTTGGTCATTTCCTAGCAGGAGATTTTATCTGTATTAACCTCATTCAAGACATTGTCTTGATTTTTATTTACAAACTAGCCAAGATAGCTTAGTCTGTAGAGGGTTAGATTAAAGATCTAAAGGTCCCTGATACGGTAATGAATTGTAGGTCCTCATGATCAATGTCATCCGGGTCACAAGAGTGGAATACGGTTAGGGAACCTCTAGTGATCTCACTCATGGATGAGGATTATGGTATTTGCAAGATTCATACTCCCTATTTGAGAAATTCTTTCATTGGAAAGCGTAAAAGCATTCGTCTTTACGTCTTGGAGTGTATCTATTTACAGATTTTAATGGATAACATTTCTTTTCAGCTTGTTGTACTCGTGTGTGCTGTCGCCGCTGTCAAAGCTGGTGTACTCTCTCCAGTAGCATACTCAGCTCACTCGTCGCCGCTCGCATATGCTGCACCAGTGGTGCATGCGGCTCCAGCTGCGTCTATTGTACATTCTGCACCAATTGCCTACGCAGCTCCAGTTGCCAAAGTAGCCGCTGTAGCACCTCTCGCCAAAGTAGCTGTAGAAGAATACGACCCTCACCCACAATACAGCTTCGCCTACGATGTACAAGACGGTCTTACAGGCGACTCAAAGACCCAACACGAAACTCGTGATGGCGATGTTGTCCAAGGATCTTACTCTGTTGTCGACCCTGATGGTGTCAAGCGTACTGTTGAATATACCGCTGACCCTCACAATGGATTCAACGCAGTTGTACACAGAGAACCCCTTGTTGTGAAAGCTGTTGCCCCAGTTGCAAAGATTGCTGCTCCTCTTGCCTACTCCGCTGCTCCTGTAGTACACGCTGCTCCAGTGGTACATGCTGCGCCTCTGGCATATTCCTCTCCCCTCATCCACCATTAAGCTGCAAACCTAGTCAAAATACAACACGGTCAAACCTTAATTTATTATTTAGGCATATTTAAAAAAATAAGCAAATAAATGATTGTTTTTTCATATTTCATGTTTTCGACTTCTTGCTCCCCTTGCACACCCTGCTACTCTATTTAAAGATACTGCAGCAATATATTCTAATACAATAGTAAATGCTACTCCTGTAGCTTACTTTACCTTCCTATACCATCTATCTTTTCTTTATAGTTTAAAGGTTCTGTTAGACAACATTAAAGACAAACAAATTATTGTTAAGGTATAGAATAGCATATAACAAATGTGCAAGAACGATTTTTCCTAATAACTTTAAAGGTTTAGAACACTCACTACATATATAAAAACTAAAATATCTATTATGACACGTATATTAAAGTAACTAAAATATAACGTAAAACGTAGAAGAAAGTCTACGTTTCCAGAAATATGTCCTGAATACTGTTAGCAGCTATCACTTCAGTTTGTCGTGGAAATTCCGGTATTTAATTCTTATTTAAGGTGGATTGGTGGATTTAATCTGTCACTTATATTTGAACTAGCTGAACCCGCGACTTCGCCTGCATGGAATATTTTTTGGGTAGCATTATCATTCATTTATATGTTTTATAAATTTTCTGATTTTTTTACCATCCCCGCATTGCCTTTTGAGGGTTGCCGGTTGGAATTTCGCAAAATCCGTTTTAAGATGACCTCTACTCGGCAAAAGGACTATTTCTATTAAATTTTGAGTCTCTGGTTCCAGAGCTATCGTGATGGGTCGATAGATACCTGGATATCTCTTTTAGCAATATCATACAGTGTAATCTTTAAAAAATAGTACCGAGAAAAAGCCAACAAAAAGATAATAAATAAATTAGTTACTATATTATTTGCTGGTTTCTTCTCGGTATAATTACTGTCCAAATCGATTTTATATTTGTTACTAATTGAAAGTCTACTAACGATTAATAAGAGCCCTTATTGCATCTACTTGAATAAACAACATTATTTATTTCAAACATTTTCACTACTCCTATTTATAGTCAAGATAATATATATGACGAATTTTTAGGGCACATTATGTTAAATATTTTCCCAAACATTCATTAAACCTAAAACGAAGGTTTTCATGAGTTTTTGATATATATTATGAGACTGCCTCATTTGTAAAGTGGCCGTTATATTCGGCTACAGACATGAGGTTCTAGATTCGAGTCAGGGGTCGAGCGAAATCAAAAATCCGTCATATCGGACTATGAGAGTGAAGGAATAGAGGATACACTTGTGTACTGTGCTTGCCAACCCGCAGCGCAAAAGCGTGGTAGGTCTATGCTCTCAAAACCCTCTTTCCTATGAGTGTAGAGGGCTGTGGGGCGTTAATGGGCTGCTACTTACTTACTACATATTAATTATGTTATCATCATCGAGTGCCTTCTTGAAACTGAAGTTTGGCGGTCAGTCGGTGGAGAGTTCTTCTGTCCTGAGCGATCCATTTTAATTATGCGTCGTTATGACTGGTACAGCCCAAGGCTGGGCCTCAATTCCCCGCAGGGCGTATACTGGAAATTATACATTATAAATGATCTTATTATAATAAGTGACAGACCAAGACGGTAGCGCATTAAACCTGATTAATTTATCTCCGAATACTTTCAACAAAGCATCATACAGAAATGAAGTGGTTTTGTTTTACGAATTTATTATCATCATCGAGTGCCTTCTTCAAAATGACCCGACTAAGTTTGCGGTAGGCTCTTCTTGGATCAGGGCGCGAAGGAACCCTCGTAACTTTAGATTTTAAGTCGTTCTGGAGTATCATCATCAGACATACATTAGAATTAGAGTGGGGAAAAGAAAAAAAATATATATTATTTGACGATTCAAAAGTGCTGTAATATGCCTACTTGAATACAAATATTTTGATTTGATTTGAAAATGAAGTTTGGTGGACTGTATGTAGGAAATTCTTCTGGCCTAAGAAATTCTTTTTAATTGTGCGTAGTTATAATTGGTCCACTCCCTATATCGTCCATCCATTGCCACCTCGGCCTACCACGTGCTCTTTTTCCGGACATCCTACCCTCTAGGATCAACCGTGAGGACTCAAATAGGGATCCTTTTTGAAGATGTCCGTAAAAAGCCACCTTTCTTTGAGCAATGGTCGTCAAAAGCATGCGGCTAATTTGCGCTCTTCAGGTCTTCAGTATTTGAGACGAACTGGTTCCAAGAAATCTTAAACATTTTCCTTAGAGCCCACAACTCAAATTCTTGGAGCCGCTTACTGCTTTGCTTTTTAACGACCCAGTCTTGAAAGACATAAAGAAAAGGGGTTTTGGGGTCACATAATTCTTTTTTCATTTTATAGAATGCTGCTTTTGCTTGCCCTAACCGCCACTTAACTTCTTCTAGGTGGTCTAAATCTGCGGTAATATATCAACCTAGGTATTTAAACTTTCTGACTACTGCAATATATGTGCCGCGAAGTTTTATTTGAGGGGGTTGCGTTTAGGTTTTGGATATACACATAGCCCACACACACATATTATGTTAGCTAAATAAAGAAATTAGTCCAAAGAAAGAAAGTCCAAATTAAAATAATTGGGTTTCAAAGCAAGTAGTAAGACGCGTGGATTCTCGTACAGTAAACTCGTGGACTCAAATCTTGGACAGGCATCACTAAGTTTCTCATAGCATGGTGTAGCACACTGCCAACTTCCCAACTACAGGCAAATATTGAGAAAATCTTAATCCGTACGTTCGCCTCTCACGATCACGCTTTTCGTAACATTCACCAGCTTACTACCCAAGTCAAGCGTACTTAAAGAAGTTTTACGACAAAAATATTCGCGGATTCGATTTTTTGCGGGTGCGACACGAAATTATTCAAGGTTCCAGTAAAATGCTGTGTAGAAACAATAAGAGGTAAACTGTCCCTTACCAGATAATTTATTTATTCTATTTATTCACTACCGTTCATACCATTGATACCGTTCACTAAAATGGAAATGGGCAGGACACATCTCCAGAATAGACGTCAAAATATATCATGGAGAGACATATTTACTCAAAAAGTAGAATCAGGATGGAGGACCATAAGTCGGGACCGCGATACTTGAAGGAAACCAGGGGAGACTTACGCCCAAGAGGCGACTTCTACCTAAAGAAAAAATAAAATAATAATAATAAATATAGCTTGAGAATTGAATTACATTGACAATAATTTAATATAATTGACTACTAATTATTGTAATTTTAAATGAACTGTTTTTAAATTATTGTAATAGCATGAATCATTTGTAACGTCATCATTTAAGGTAGTTGAATAAAGGCTTATTTTATTTATTTTTTTATTACGTACTAAGTGGAGTAAAACTTATATTAAGAGGCGGCGGACAAAAGCCAAGAAAGAGTGTAAACTAAAATGTGAGTTACTATGCGCCCATCTTAAATTTTATCATCAGGTGTGATCACAGTCAAACGCTAAACTTGTAAGAATGTTTTGATTTTGATTTTTGGTTATTATTTCACATCACGGAAATTAATGTAAGGTAATATAGATCGATGTAAAACAACGATATTTTTGAGTCCTTTAATGAGAACACGACATTTAACACCCGTAGTCCTTGTACCATAACAGGTGATATACATTGATTGGAACATGTCATCGTATACTGTAGCAGGAGACCGCGTCGCTTCATAGCAACGCCCGAGGCATTTAGCTCGGTGTATAAAAACATACGACAGGTTCAGTGGGACATCATATTTCAACTGTATCACATCCAAAACACTTGTTCAAAATGTTCAAGGTGCGAATTTATTTTCTTATCTAATTAAATTTTGTAAATTGAATCATTAACTCGATTTATAACGTTGTATTTTAACAGTGATAGCGGAATATTAAGTAGGTCGTAAGCGCGAGTTTCGTGAGTGAGGGAATTGGATTTCCAGAGTTTAGGTTAAAGTAAATAGCACCCCATCAATGCCCCATTGCTAAACTACGACCCCCTCAGTCATAGGAGTAAGGGATATTAGAGCATTGACCCGCTATACTGCTTCTGTATAGGTTGGCAGAGAGAGTTTGGGGGTAGGGCGAAGTTACCGGATTTCCGATAGTTAGATCACCCATCTCGTTCGTTTGTTGATTTACTTCTAATCTATTAGAATTGATATATCATTTAGTGTATTTTATTCCATAAACTTGCGACTGTTACATGAATTTAAAGTTTATTTATGATACACAAATTTTCTGAAAACGTAACAAGCTAATCTAATCGTAACTAACCACGACTAAAGGTCTTCTAAACAAATTGGTGATTAGAATTTTCTAAATTTTTCGCCTTGCTCATCGAACTCAGAACTAAATTTTTATAGTTTAATGCTTCCATCAGTCTTTTCCGATCTCATTATATAACCAATCCAGAAATTGTCTTTACGTCCTCTGAATCCAAAAAATATGTATACCTAATTAGCTTTTTATTTCACAGCTCGTATTTTTGACCTGTTTGGTGGCTGCGGCTAGTGCTGGACTAATACCAGGTGCACCAATCACCTACGCTGCTCCAGCATACCAAACTGCACCACTAACTTACTCTGCTCCCATTGCTAAATACGCTGCCGTTGCTCCCGTAGCAAAAGTCGCTGTTGAAGAATATGACGCTCACCCACAATACAGTTTTGCCTACGATGTTCAAGATGCCTTAACCGGTGATTCAAAGAGTCAACACGAAACTCGCGACGGTGATATTGTCCAAGGTTCTTACTCTGTTGTTGAACCTGATGGCAGCAGGCGTATTGTGGATTACACTGCTGATCCCCACAACGGATTCAACGCCGTCGTACGTAAAGAAGGTCTTGCTGTTAAAACTGTTGCTCCTGTAGTAGCAAAAGTAGCAGCTCCCTTGACCTATGCCTCTCCGATTGCAAGAGTAGCAGCTCCCCTGAGTTATGCTTCTCCTCTTGCAAGAGTAGCACCCGTCGTACACGCTGCCCCTGTTGTACATGCTGCTCCAGTTGCGTATGCCTCAGCACCTGTTGTACACGCCGCCCCAGTCGCATACTCTTCTCCTTTGTATCACCATTAAAGATGTCTATTTAAATATTTATTGATTTAAATGTAAATATATTTGTAAATATTTATTACCTGGAATCTGTTTGTTTTATTGTCACACTATTAAATTATGTGTAACGTAATGGGATTTCAGCTTTGTTTTAATGAAAACCAAATTATAAAGTATATTATAAGTATAATTTTTGAGAAACAATACATTCATATAGAGACGAAACATAAACCAATAATAAAGTTCCTTCTTAAAAACATAACATGCACAAAGCAGAACTATATATTAATGAAAAAACAAATGAATTAAATCAATGAAGTAAAACTATATACTAACATAATGGTAAAGTGCAGTTAAACAAATTTACTTAGTTAATTTTTACAAAGTGACATAATTGTGTAAAGGTAATTTAATGTTTTTGGTATCTTCAACAAAGGTAATAATCGTATTATCTAAATTAGTAGTACCTAATATTTCTACTAATGAAATTTAGGAGATTTTTACAGCTTTTTAAGGAACCAATTGACGCAAAAAGACTTCATTTCCACTCGTCTATGGTCACCAACAAAAAGCCGAATCCTTTATCAGACAAACATTATTTTTATTAGTATTAAAAGAAAAAACTGTCTCATTTAACAAAACTGGGATAGCGTGTCGAAGACATGTATAGGAAGAATCATTTATTTCTCTTTTAATTATTACCCACGTATCATATACCAAGCAATCAAGCAATAGTGTGGTTGACTAATCATCAGGAATGTCGCCTGGCGCTTTGGTTATTGATATCTAAGAATTATATTTTACATTTTGAGCCACATAATCACTAACTGGGATAGTTATACATTCAGTTTATACACTATTTGTTCTCCGTGGTATCACGCGTTATTCTTCATCTCGTGGGAAGAAGGGGAAACTCTAAGTAAGCGTGTACATCGCGAATGTAATTATACAGAGTTTCCAGTCAACTGGGCAAATAATTTTGGAAATCTTTCGATGTAGTAACGATAAGCGAAGTAATTATAACAAACTTTAACACAATTGGATCTATAATTTTAGAGATATTGCGATGAGTGAGTTAATGGTCAATCGTTTATAAACATAAACGCAGAAGATAACTGAACATGACTGAAAGTGAAGTTTTTTGACAGTCCATCGTTCGATTCACAGTAATAGAGTTGGTAATCATAATTTCTTATTTTTCTATATTAGCAAGCAAGCAGGATATTTCTTTGATTTACGGATGCAAAGGGTTTCGCTGGATTTTAGTGTGAATCCCACATTTCTAGACCCGTTTTGGTTCAGGATTTGTGCGTAAAAGCATTTTCCAACTGAAGTAGTCATGGCAAAAAACAAACGCAAGCCCTCTGCTAGCAAAGCCAGCATTCACACCAATGCGCCTGGTAGACCTTAAAACAAACGCTCTAACGTATTTTTGATTGAATTACGAGCTGGTATCATTAACTGGATACACGGTCAAAAGGTAAGATAAGTAGCAGCCCATTAACATCCTACTGCTGGCGTAGTACAAAAGTGCTCTCTCTATTCCTTGACTCTCATATTCCCATGTGACAATCTGACACGACCGCAGAGAGATTAGGCGCAGGATACACCAACTACACAACTATACTCGTAATAGAAAACTCCATTACACTTTTTAGAATTATCCCGCAACGGGACTCGTAACCAGGACCTCATGTCTGTAGCTGAACATGCTGACCACTAGACCAATAAGACAGTAATAATATGATATATTATGGCTGTAATATTGATGTTTTTCTGTTCATCAATTCCATGCACTTGTGCCAGATCTGATATATTGACTGCATGAAGAAGCTGCTTACAGGTGTTTCTATCCTCAACTTGATTGAAGGCTGTTAGCAACGCGTGTCTCGTTATTCATTGTATTTGGTTGGTAAGTGAGCGACAATTTTCTCACAATCGCAATCCATTTCTCCAGGTTACCAGGCTGTCTTTGGTAAATATGAACAAAATAGTAAAGTACTCGATGGTAGCAGGTGGTGCAGAGCCTCGTCGTGACGTTGTGTTCCTCTCAATTTCATAACTAATTGGCCGAAAGTCAAGAACACTGAATTTTCCGCCATTGACAAACTGAACCTCATTTCCAATTGCGAGCACATCCATAGTGATGCGCCGGCATAATACTAAGCGCGAACTTGGCCCGGTGTCACAACCCGCAGCACTATATATACCACGCTTAACTCTTCAGGAGCATAGTCAAACTTGGCATCATCAACTCACCAAAACAACAATGGCCTTTAAGGTAATACAAAAGCCTTTTGTTTAAAAAACAATAAGCATTCAATTCCTAATTCAATTTTAAAAATCAGAGCAATAAATTTTAAACATGTTACAAAGACACTTTTATAAATTTTAGTAAAAGATGGCATATTAAACACGATTAATTTTTAAATTACATAAGTTTATAAGTTTCTCTTAAAGTTTTTAAATAAATCATTTGTACTTAAGTGAATTAACAGTACTTATTAACAATTGAAAATTTCTATAAGATATCTTCAATAGTGTCTATACGGAGAATGTTAACTAAACAGAGATTAAAAAAAAATCAATCATTTGCTTTCATTACTTGTTATCAAAGACCAAGCATCAATTTTATAAGTAGATATGACAATGGTTACAAATAAGGATGCCTAATAAATAATATTTTGAAACAATTATTACATACTAGCTGAAACGGCAAACTTTGTATCGCCTCAGAATAAATAAATAAAAACTGAATAATAATTGCAGTATGTATCAACTTTAGTAAAATCTTCAAAACTTAACCGGAACGAAAATAATTCGTTATCCAGAATACGCGTCCTTTACGTCCAGGTTTCCGTACGTCCCGTCAAAGTACGTAAAATATTATTATAGTTGCAATCAGAAATTGCTAGTTGTCAATGTCAAATTTCAAATCAAAACGAAAAAAAAATTAAAGCTGCGTGCGTATTAAAGTAAGTAAGTAAAGTAAACAGTCTTGTCTTGTTATACAAATCTAAATAGATTTAGACGGTTGGATTTCCAAGACTTAGCGGGAGGGAAAAAGGAAGATATGTCAGGAATTTAATGAATTTAATTGTCATTAAAATATTAAACGCCTCGAAAATTAATATAAATAATTAATTGAAAATCTCAATTTGCAAATAAAAGTGCCACGTGTTTTTGTCAATATTAGAAATTATTAATTAAATTTCGTTTTTTAATTTAAAATTTAGAAAGGAGAATTTATGAATTATTTTTATTTTATATTTTATGAAACATATGTAAGCATGTTAACTTATTAAATGACAAGTGGCAGAATAAAATGCCACATGTTATTTTTAAATATTCAAACTACCTAACCTTTAAACGAATAGCATAAAAAACGCTGCGCATCTTCGTGACGCCAATCGCGCATTTCACCCTCGTGTGCCTGAAGACGTTTCATTTCAAAAAAGTAAATATTCTTTTAAGTCTAATTTGATATCTGAACCATTTTTAAATTCAATTAATTTCTAAACGACGGGACAAACATCAAATGTTTGACGGGCAGGAATAGTTTCTAAAGAAAATTATATATTGTTATATTGTTTTACTATTATACTACGAGCATTTTTTTAAAATATTTACTCACCTTTCAAACCGGGGAGGTTTGAAAGGTGAGTGTACTTATATAAATAATTCAAAACCAAAATTAGTCAGAACCGTCCAGCTATTCTCGAGTTTTGGCGAGCAGCAATTGATTTTTTTATCTACAGATTTATTTTAGTGATAATTTCGAGTTTACCAGCAATATATACAGATTGAAACCATTTATTAATAATAAGTTAAAGACGTTTAATTTCTAGTTCCGGTTGACAATGTTACAATATTTCAGAATCGCAATTACTGCGGGTAACGCTAAACTAATTGATATTCAGAAGGTAACGCACTGTTGTCCTTGACAAGCATCCTCAACTTGTTAGTAATTTCTCCGTGCATACTTTACGCAATTGCTCTAGTCTTGCCCCTGTTAAACTGTGTCACTGTTTCAAGTACATACATGTCCAATAACGCGACCTTACATAGGTATTAGGGAGTTGCCCCGTCTTCACTGGGAACACATTATGCCTACATGTTACGTCTGTTATAAGATCTCATCAACTTGTCACGTCGAATGTGCATTGCCTACACTACTATAACAAAAACAAACTATATTTCTTTATATGTTGCGACAGGGAATATTTAAATATGGTGTTAAAGATTATAATAATGTGCATGTCATATTTAAAAAACATAGATATATGCCGTTGCGACTTTATTGCTGAACTATACAGACAAAGAAATATTCCACTGTGTATTGTTTTATTATTATATCTTAAAGGGATTAGGCAGCGTTTCCCAGGCGGCTTGATTTATTTCGACATCTCCCACAATTATCTTTATTTTTTGATTCAATGACATAGCAAACGATATACTTAAACCTTCCTAATGAATCACGGTATCTATTATGGAAAACCGCATGAAAATCTATTTAATAGTTTTTGAGTTAATTGCCTAAAGGCTGCCTGCCTTTAAAGCTTTAAAATTACAGTGTTCATCTTGTAATGATTTCAGATTGTCATATTCTCCTGCTTCGTGGCTTTGGCCCGAGCTAGTGCACCCGTAGCCGTAGCCGCACCTTTAGCTGCAGCACCCGTTGTCGCAGCTCCAGCTGTAGCTGCGAGGCTTGAAGAGTTTGATCCTCTTCCCCAGTACCGTTTTGGATACAACGTAGCAGATGCCCTAACAGGAGATTACAAAAGCCAACAAGAACAACGAGATGGAGATTTAGTGCAGGGGTCATATTCGCTTGTAGATCCCGATGGTACCCGCAGAACTGTCGACTATTCCGCCGATGCTGTCAATGGATTTAACGCGGTAGTGCGCAAAGAGCCACTCGTAGCTGCTGCTCCAGCCGTTGTGGCTGAACCAGCTGTTGTACCTGCACGTCTCGCTGCTGCACCTGTCGCTGCTGCTCCCGTAGTTGCAGCTCCAGTGGCCAAATATACTGCTGCATACACTGCTCCGTTAGCGTATGCGCCATACACTGCGCCCGTAGCCAAATTTGCAGCATACACCGCTCCTGTTGCATACTCTGCTCCTGTTGCATACTCTGCTCCTGTTGCGTACTCTGCTCCCGTAGCAAGATTATCTGCATACTCGGCACCGTTAGTGAGTCCCTACGCCAGGTATGCCGCAGCTCCAGCAGCACCTGTGGTAGCGGTATAATTTAATTGACGAAAGAAAATGACTGATTGATTTACATGACCAATAAAATTTTATATTTGCGACAGTTTTGTTTTATGTTCTATTTAATTTTATCCCTTTACAATAATAATATATTAATTTCAACCTAAAATCTAAGTACTACTTTCAGGAGGCTTAAGCCTAAGTTACTCCTTATAACATCATATATCTGTCCGTGAAAGTCACGTCAAAGACGGTACAGCCGATTTAGAGATTACTGGGAAACAATGTCAAAACGAAATTATAAAAATGGATCTTTTTGGATAAAAGTACTTGCAAATACATTTAATATAAAGCTGTTAATTTGGAGTTACAAAAAGACATACCAATTTTATTTATTTCTATATACATATATAGAAACATATACGACTTTCACTTTAATGCGACAGATGCCACAGACAAATTCCTCTTTTAATGATGTTATGATGCTAAATTTTTTATAAAATATATTTGTCAATGACTTTTCTGTCACTAATATTTATTGACTATTTTTGATAAAGTGGTATTTAAATTGTGCCAAAAAAATGGAGGAAAAACAACTATATGGAGCACTCACTGTTTATAGAGAACGAGGTGCGTACTTAAGACGTCTTGAACAGTTTGAAAAAGCTAAGGCATCCTATGATGAAGCTTTTAATAATGCACCGGACGATGTTCGTATGCTTACTGGTAGAAGTCAGGTGTGTGCAGATGCGGTGCAACCAGTACAGGCATACGCAGACGCTGAACTAGCTTTAAAGCTGGAACCCGGTAATATGATTGCTAGGAATATGCAAGCTCGAGCAATGTATACCATGTCAGACTTTGAAAGATCAGTCGTCATGAATTATAGAGGCGCTAGACATCGACGACAGCCACCATATTTCATGGAAGGTATAAATCAAGGCGTTGAGACCATTCAAGACTGTATTGGTGTCAATGCAGGAAATGTAATGCTTGAATTTTTGCCTTTGATTAAACAAATAGAGGCAAGAGCAGGTCGTGTTGATGAAAATGAGCCTCAAAAAGCTCTACGCGTATCCCGAATTCCGAAACCAGAACGGAAGAAAAAGCTTACGCAAATGGAAGCCAGAAAACATTTAACTTTAGCTCGTGTATTAGCTATGAAATATTTAGGACCTATGGCGTATGACAAATTCTTCCTCCAAGAGCTTACCGAAGATCCACGATTGAAATCTGCAAATTCTGGTGGAAGTATACAATTAAAGGCAATAGTTAAAGAAGCTTTAAGATCTCTCAGCGAAAGACAAGATATGTTACGATCCCAAAGACCTTATTATACCATAAAATTAGCTGAAAAAGCTGAATCTAAACATCAAAATAAGTATAAAGAAGCTGTCCTAATAAAAGAACGTGAAATAGGAGCCAGAACGGCAGAAAGACTTCTGAAAGAACTAGAGAGAAGTATGCGAGAAAATCGTGTTATGGATTTAATAGCACAAGCGGAGCGCATGCAAATGTTCCTTGACGGGAAAACTCCTCGTACGTTGCCAGATAAAGAATTATATACTGATCGCCTATATCGAGCCGTGGGTGAAGGATATCTGTCCCAACATAGACTTTCGTATACTCTTAGTGAACGAGGAAATCGACGACGTATTGCATTCCTTATGGGATTACCTGTTGGTCGTCCAACGTCATTTGATTCGGTCATGGCAAACTATCCCTATAAATTCATTGACATAAAACAAGCCACTGCAAAGGTTGTGGCAACTTTAGAAATGTGTGAAAATTCGACAATGAAATGTTGGTTGATGTATGAATTGGCGCGATTATTATGTACTCAAAAGAATTATGCATTAGCTAAGTTCTACGCAAAACGTTGTCAACGAGAAGCTCAAGAAATAAGTAATGTCACTTGGTGGCTAAATGGTTGTTTTGTATTGATGAGTGGTGATATGCAGCAAGGTAATTCAAATGAGGTACGAATTCAAGTAGAAGAAGCATACGAATTTTCAAAGAAGTTACAAGATCCAGAACGTGTGCAAGCATTTTTAAGTAAATGTGCTGAAATGGCTTCAGAAACAGTAACT
Source organism: Elymnias hypermnestra (assembly GCA_015832385.1). NCBI lineage: Eukaryota > Metazoa > Arthropoda > Insecta > Lepidoptera > Nymphalidae > Elymnias > Elymnias hypermnestra. The sequence goes on from JACTOM010000051.1 coordinate 1,837,794, forward strand.
GCAGATGAAAGAAAAGCTATAATACAACGTGAAAGGCAAATAATAGGAGTAATGGATGAAGTTCAACGAGTTGAAACAACAGTATTATTTAAAAGAATGTCTACTGTACCACCTGGAAGAAGATTTTCTGTATTGCCCCGTAAACCTGAACCTGGCGTATCACACGCTGAACGTAAACGAAGGCGACAGAAGGGATTATCTGTTGTACCAGGACCAGAACAAGCACTACCAGCACCTCCAAAGTCTGATACTCTGGGTTTCCAAATCTTCGACATATAGTCCAATACGATTGAAATACTACACTTATCACATTATTGATTTTATAAAAAGTAATAACAAATATATATGATTAGATGCTGTTCGATGTTATTCACAAATGAAAATCATTTATAATAAATATTTATTTATTTAAACTATGATGTTAAATTCATTAATATATTTAATGGTGATATAGAGGGGATGCGGCGTAGGTTAAGGGGGCAGCATGTATGAGTGGAGCTACTCGTGTTGCAGGTGCTGCTACTTTAGCGACTACTGGAGCAACAGCTTTAACCACAAGAGGTTCTCTGTGTACAACTGCATTGAAACCATTTACAGGATCAGCAACATATTCAACTGTTCGCTTAACACCATCGGGGTCAACGACGGAGTAGGAACCCTGTACAACATCGCCACTGCGTGTTTCGTGTTGTGTCTTTGAATCCCCGGTGAGAGTGTCTTGGACGTCGTAAGCGTATGAATATTGTGGGTTGTGGTCATATTCTTCTACAGCAACCTTAGCGACTGGGGCAGCATAAGCTAAGGGTGCAGCATGACTTGAGTAGGTAAGAGGTGCAGAGTATGCGACAGGAGCGGTTGGTATCAAACCAGCACTAGCTCCAGCCACAATGCAGGCAACGACAACAAGCTGAAATTAAAATAAATAATGTAAATTTCATATTATCTCGTAAATATAAGAAACGTGGGGCGCATATTCGATTATTAGTTTAAATCATGGGAAAGCGACCTAAGCTGTAATAAATAAAATTGAAATATCTGTTTGTAATGTCAAGTAGCTGCTGGATATATATATGGATTTCAAAGTCTCTTTGTATGTCTGTTTCAGCTAATTTCTGAAATGCTTGAACAGATTAAAAAGACTTTCGTTCGTAGAAAGCCAGCAGCAATTTAAACTGCTATTGAGGTATTCTAGATTTAGCAGAAAGTGAGCGAATTTACCGTTACCTTTGAAATTGCTAAATAAATTGGCAATTACATTACACTTACATTTTGCAACACTATTTGCTATAGAGTTTCATCAAAATCTGTTAAGCTATTTTTATTCTCTAAAAAATCCCTGTTATATTAACAGGGATTTTTTAGAGGGAAACAATGATTAAAAATGTTTTTTTTGCTGAAGAAGTCTTGTAAATAATTATATTCACTTCAATTCATCTAGCCAATTTAATTTGTTTATATTATATCCAATATGTTTAGATGAAACATCTATATATTAAGACGCTATTCTTACACGTTTCACACTAAAATGGAGCGGTCGGAGGAGTATGAAATTCCTCAGACTTATGTTTTATATAGAGAGGGAGTGCAGAATGCTAATATTTTTTTTGCTATATTATGCAATAAAATACATTACATCAAGAAAAAATACATTACACACACTACAATACACGCATATAGTCTATCTACGAGTATGTGTATCTGTCAATCGCTGTCAAATATGTCAAACGTCATAAGGTTACTATAAAAAAGTTTATATTGTCAAAAGCACTAAGGAGGTTATATTATATAAGTTCCTATTGTAGTTAAGTTTACTTAAAATTTCTGATGTTCTTCTAATTTTTCCCTTAACACAAACCTTCTCCTGATTAAGCACAGCATAAAAGAAGTTAGCAAACAATGAAAGACTTTTTACAAAAACAAAACACCGTTTACTGAAAAGTTTGATATCATTAAGTGAATTATCGAAATGTTTATATGAACAGACAAAAATATTTGTATGTATGGCGTTTTGTTCAATAAAAAGAATTCAATAGATTTTTTTCAATTTCATATTTTGTTTGAAAAAAACTGTCAAATTAACAGTGTAGCTTTGGCAGATACCGTAATTATACATCTATGGTCTATGGTAATAGAACTTTAATAAAGTTCAAACTGATAATTGCAATTAATTGTTCGGATATTGGATAATCACTAGTTATTATTTTAACTAAAATGAGCTACGATTATTCGATATTTTATAAAAAAAAAAACTACCTTGAAAGACATTTTAATGTGTAATATTTTTGAACAAACTTTGATACTGCACAAAATATAATTTGCACTCGTTTTATATAAAAGGATCCTCAGTATATCGTGACGTCATTTAATCTGGACGGGTAATTGAACCAGCGGAGACATTTTGACTTTCGCTTTTAATTGAAGTCGCTAAAGCAAGGTCACGATGTTAACCGGAATGCGGCCATCGTGCTGCTTTTATTTAAGGTCACTTATTCACATAATAAAAGTAACAGTAAGATAATAATGCGTATCCATTTTTAATTATAAGTCAAGGTTTCATGTTGTTTATATAATAATCGAAATTATGTAAGTAGCAGGCCATTAACGCCCCACTCTTGGGCACAGGCTTCCTCAGTCATGGGAGAGAGGGTTTTTAGAGCATAGACCCATCACGATGCTCCACTGCGGGTTGACAGGCATTGTGCACAAGTGCCCTCTCTATTCCTTCACTCTCATAGTCCGATGTAAAAAGATCAGGCGCAGAACCGACGGCTTAATTTCCTCTCCGAGGCACGGAGGTGGAGCACACCGCCAATTTCCCAACTTCAGGCATATATTGAGAAAATTTAAATAGAAAACTCAATATCTATGAACTAGACCAATGAGGCAGTTAATAATTACATAATTATTGAATAGGGGCAAGTAATCCTTGTTTCATAACATAACTCTAGATTTATTTTTTCAATTTCTGCTATTAGATCACTTTAGGATTTGACATTGCATTAATTTCTTAACAGCAATTTTTCTTCGTAAATCATCGCGGGAGGTCTCCAACAGCTTAACTTTCTGTTTCCGAGATTCGCACCCTGTTGCGTCGTCCGCCGTCTTGAATGTGGTCCACAACTTCGCTCTTTATTAGTTTTTTCCTCGGATCAATATTTTTCGAATGAAACCCCAAAGAGGTGGTGTTTCTTTAAGTACTTTCGAATGTTCTCGTAGTCAAACTTTGACAGGGAATTTAGATATGTCTATGAAGGTAGAAAAACTCTCAATTATTTTGAAATCATTTAATAATATAAATAACAATTATAAAAAAGCCTTAATCATTAATAGTTATATACAGACAGCAACACAACAACATTGTATTAATTCATCTACAAGTAATAGGGTAGTCTTGGGGCTAAGAGAGGAGCTGGAGCTGGTCCTAGGAGGGGTGTTCTTGCAAAAACTGGAGCTGGGGCTGGGGCAATGAGGGGAGCTGGAGCTGGGGCAACGACTCTAGCTGGGGCAGCGACAACCAAAGGTTCACGACGAACGACGGCATTGAATCCGTTAAGAGGGTCTGCAGAATAGTCGACAATTCTCCTTGTACCGTCGGGATCTACAACGGCGTATGAACCAGTAACAAGGTCTCCATTCCTTTGTTCTTGATGGCCTTTGTAATCTCCTGTAAGAGAGTCTTGAACATCGTAGCCATATGAGTACTGTGGGTATACGTCAGCTACTCGTGCTGCCACTGGGAGAGGAGCTACAACACTAGCGGTAGCCACACCTACCATGCAGATGAATACTACAATCTGTAAACAAATTTAAAAAACATTACAAAAAGGGTAAGCAGCAGCTATCTAACGTCCCACTGCTGGGCACAAGCCTCCTCACTCATATGAGAGAGGGTTTTTAGTGCATAGACCCACCACCCTCTGTTCCTCCACTCTCATAGACCGACGAAAGTTCAGGCACAGGACCGACGGCTTAACGTACTCTCCGAGGCAAGGGGTGCCAAATTCAAGGCTTAACGTACTCTCCGAGGCAAGGCAGACGCCACCTACACTATTTACCTCGCATAATCACTCTAACGCTAAGGTTGTCTGGTAGTAATCGCGAATGTCTCCTATTTGTACTATTCTTTTAAGTTTTGTTTCTGTGTTACTTGTTTCGCGTTTGTGTTGTACTATAAAGAGTATTCCATCTTTGTAAAAATGTATGGCAATGACGTATCATGTTGATATGTCATGTAGCGTTATCGTACTTAGAATGTCACCTTGACTAGGGGGCTGGATAATCTAATGTTAAATTTCGACACAAAACATCACAGTGTTTGTAGAGTTTAACCCCTCACCCCTCTCCTTATGTAATTATTGATGGACCATAATTGAATTTACAAATAAACTACCATTGGTATATTGCTTGGCAAAGAAATGGGCTATAAAACGATTGATTACACAACAAGTTTGTCGCGTCGTGCTCGCTTCACCACTTGATATGCACGGGTTGTGTTTCGCACTGAATACAAACTTGCGACATACTCCCGCTTAAAGAAAGGGTCGGATTTCGTAAGTACATTAGTCTAGAATAATAATAGGCCATATTTTTTAAGGAAGAGAGCTAAATTGGTGCAAAGAAATCGTCTTCAATTCAAATCAAATTCGTTATTCAAATAGGCTTTCACGGCACTATTAAAGCGACCATATATCGTTCTAATTATTTCTTTTATAATACTTCTTCTAAACGAACGGATATTACATTAATAAACGACATAACGTGGAGCTTCAACTTGAATATACGTCTTTGAATGAAATCCTTTTACAATATCAGTTATCGATACTTTTGCTAAACAGATTAACTTTAGGATAGAATTTAGAGCATTGAAAAGCTAATTAAAATAAAAGTATCTCAAGACTTTAATGTATATGCTTATACATAAAAGAAAATACGTCAAACATCCTATAAATTAGGCAATGTTGGAACTGGACCGATTCTGATGATTTGTTGGTTTCAGGTAGATTAAAAAATTGTTAAGACTGTCATTTTGACGGGATAAATAAGAGATTTCCCCATATTTCTAATGGATCGGACACCACATATGAAACCACGAGGTAAAGCTAGAAAAAGCCAAGATGGCCTAATCTAGACACTAGAGAGACTCTTGTTTAGAGAAATCGTGGAATCGTGGATTTGAATTCATTTTTCGACATGAAACGTCATTCCCATATATTTTTTAAACGTTAGCAATCTTCGAAAGTGACGTTGTCTAAGGGTCCAGGCGTTAAGTTTCTCTTTATAAAATAAAACTTAGCTTGATTGTTCTTTTCAATCACGTTGCACTTTTCGGTAAAGGAATACATCGTGACGAAACTGGCATATTTCGGGAGTAATTAGTATGTGAAGCTTCCCAATCCTCAGCGGAGCAGCGTGGGGGTCTGCGATATAAAACCCTCTCTCCTATGAATGAGTAGGTCAGTGCCCAGCAGTGGGACGCTTGTAGGCTACTTCCTTTACCTAACGGCCTCACTGGCGCAGTAGTGCGAGTACCCGCTTTATTAGCAGAGCTTAGGAATTTGCATTTGAATTGTCTGAGTTTGAAAGGTTTCGGCCGTGGCTAATTACCACCCTACCAGCAAAGACGTACCACCGTACGTACCGAGCAAGAGATATGTGTTTCCTTACGATGCTATGTAGAAACCATAAGAGCTAAAAAGTGTCTTACCAGATTTGCGCAGTTATCGTCTTAGACTGCATCATTCACCATCAGGTGTGAAGACAGTCAAGCGCCTACCCTTTTTTACAGTTAGTAAATTGTAAAGTGAAATGCTGGATTCTTTTCATAGCATTAATTATTGCAACATACTAAACAGATTAATTTATCGCGTAGGAGCTGAACACTTTGTCTACAATAAACAAGACGTCTAATACGTGGGCGCTGCAAAAACAAATACCATTTGCATTGTATTGAGTCAGTAGTTACGTGTTAGACAAAAGTAATGATAAATAAATTATGGTAATTTTATTCTGTACACGTATAATTTAGTTTTAGGATGCTTTTAATACATTTTCAAAGTTATATTAGTAGTTTACACTCCCCCTATAATATGTATATTGGTTTTGAAATACATGTTTATATCAAATTAAATCAAAACATTTATTCGCTGGATTAAGCTCCCACTGTTATTTATATTGTTATTGAGTAAGATTGGGTTTCCATGGGCATATAAGAGAGAGTATTTTTTTTTATTGCAGACAGGTTGGCGCTGGACTGAGATCACACCTGATGGGAAGTTATGATACAGACTAATATGGGAACGCGCTAATCTGGTGAACGGCAATTTACCTCTTCAAGTTTCCTTACAGAATTTTGTTTTGATAAAATTTCATAAGAACAACCAAATCAATTGATAATTGATAATCGTCTCAGTTTATACGTTTTAATTAAAGATCGTAGATTATCAACTAACTTTGTGTAATATATGACAGATAGTTAATTGGAGAAACACTAGTTATGTATTCAAAATTTTACACAATAAACATGCAGTTTGAATAAGAGACAGTTGGGTGCTTTAATTATTATTTATTCCAGTTATCAGACATTTCTCAGAATCGATTCGTGCCTCTTTGAGATGCTATCAGTTTAGTGCTATTCAATATACATCACGACACGAAGTCATGTCAATGGTCACCCGCCAATTATTATTCACGTAAAATGACTTTTAACCACGATATGACTCAAGGTGATTTCAGTTATTACTATTTTTTTAATTGCTGATCTCACCAGATGGTAAGTGATGATACAGTCTAAGATGGAACGCGTCAATCTGGTAAGAGGCGATATACCTCTTATGGTTTCTACACAGCATCGTACCGGAACACAAATCTCTTTGTTTTGGGGTAAGTCTTTACTGTTAGGGTAGTAACTAGCCACGGTCGAAACCTCCAACCGTTCCAGACTTAGATAAATTATAAAACGCAATTGTACATGAGGGAGGCGAAGTCTTTGGTTGTTTCGCAAACCGCCTAGTTACAGAGCGTTGGTCAATCGAGTCGTGCGTCGTGTAGATTTTATCCACCGTGTACGTTACAATAAATGGCGACGCCTCCGGCTTGTGTTAGGTCTAGGTCGAGCTTAATGTCCTATTTGAAATTCAATGTCCATTTAAATTTCACCTGTCTGTTATAGTAACAATTTAATATTTATTACTCTATTGATAGGAACGTTTCAAGGAAAACTTGAATTGAAGGTAATTGTAGACGCGAATGTAAGAATAGCCTAACCAAAATTATATGTAAACAATTGCTACCACTTGTGAACTTTCTGGAAAATTCATTTATTGATAGAAACTAGAGAAAATTAACTGATTAGTTTCCTTAATTTTCCATAAGACCGTTCTTGTTCTTAGTCAAATATCATTTTAGTAAATCTTAGAGCTCAACAACAGCCGTCACGCTGGTTTATGTAACACTCGTACGTGTAAAGTCGTCTATCATCGAGATAAGGAATTCACAGAGTGATAGTCAACGCGTCACTGCTTTATTTTAATTCGTTATTTAATATAACATTACGGGGCCTTTAGACAAGATGACATTCTAAATACACCAGTAACGCCAGTAGAACGCTTAAAAATATCACAACGTATCATATCGATATGTCGTAGCGTTCTAGTTGTTCGACGTAACGTTATCGCACTTAGAATGTCATTTTAACTAGGGAGCTGAAATTAACAACGGTTATCTACAATCATAATTGTATATATCATGAATCTTATTATATAATACAAGCTGAACCCGCGATTTCGTCTGCGTTAAATGTTTTTTTAATGGGTTTCATTTTCATTGGGCAAATTGCTTAACAAATAAAAATACATACGTAAAAAACGTCAATGAGTTATTTGCTGTGTATTACGGAAAAGAGCTTATAGTCCTTTTTCAGGCTCTAGACTATCGCTCTATCAAATTTCAATCAATTTCGTAAAAATCCGTTCTTAGCTGACCTCTACACGGTAAAAGGAATATTCCTACCAAATTTCAAGTCTCTATGCCTTATGGTTCCAGAGTTTCTTAATAAAAACCAGGATATCTCTTTTATATATATAAAATTGTCTTATCAAAAAAAATGCTTTTTATAATTAACAAATTAAAAATAGGGGTCGATCGTAGAGGGATGAAAAATTAAGAGTAATATCAGATTTTTTAATGTCATGACAAAATAAAAAAATAATTTTTGCAACAAAATTTATAGTTCTTCATAAATATATAATAGGGGTTGACCGTAGAGGGGTGAAAAATTCAGGGTTGCATATATTTTTGTATGCTGTATCGTGAAAAAATTAAAACAAAAAATTTAGAGGTGGCCCACCCTTAACATTTAGGGGGATGAAAAATAGATGTTGATCATATATCCACTCTGGCCGATTTGCACGCTAAGGATCACGAAAATCGGTCGAGCCGTTTCGGAGGAGTTCGGTTCCGCACACCGTGACGCGAGAATTTTATATATTAGATGTTAATATGTCATAAAAGTTATCTGTTTTTCGTATTTTTTAATGACATTTTCAGTTATGTCGTTTGAACTGAAGCACAGAATAAATTGGCTTTAATTGAATAAAATTCTTTCGTAATTCCTATAATCTCGTTCAATGTTTGTTTTTTTATTATAGTATAGGACATAAATAACATTCACAAATATGTAACATATAATTAAACACATTTACTTATACATATATCAATAATAGTAAAAAGTAATCAACAATTTAAATTGTTAATATCCTTTTTTATTCATCTATTCAAGTTTAAATATATTACTGTCTATCTTATGTTTGCTTTTATGACATTTGACGTTGATATAAATTTATTTTGCCAATGTAAGTTATCTATTGAAAGCTCGCATAAAAGTTTTAAAAGTTTCTACGTAAAGAGTTTAAGAAGTTCGTGTTAGATGGAATTGGAATTGACTTTAAATGTATTTTATATAATTTGTTTTAAATTAGCTTTTTTTATGGTGTGATGTATGAGTTACGATATCTCACCTTGCTGTTCATGGCTGGTTGCTTGGATAGGGATGTGCAGTGTCCGAAGATGTACTGTGCCTTCCCTCGGGTAGCTCCACGTTATATACCGACGTCCACCAATACGTAACAATGGACGTGACCACAATACTGGTGGCTCATTGAAGAAAGTTACACCTGCTACGTACTGTTACGCTTTATAAAATACTTTCTTCATATAGAGCAAGCGTGGTCTTGAATACAGCACTATACTAACAGCTGATTCACGAATACGTTTTGAAATTCGCTACCGCAATAGAGCGACTACTCTTTTCACCAGCTGAAGTCCTGGGTATGATTCCAGACAGGGATAATTTAAAAAAAAGCATTTACTGATTTGTCTGAGTCTGAACCATTGGGAGGCTTCGGCTTTGGCTAGTTACCATCGTACCAGCAAAAGCGGCTTTGGTGACGCAGTGGTGCGAGTATCTTCTTTGCTAGCAGAGGCTCCTGCTTCGATCCCCGGTAGGGCAAATTAAGAAAATTGCATTTTCTAATTCGGTGGCGCATGATACAATAGTGCGAGTATCCGCTTGGCTAGCAGAGGCCCCGGGTTCAATCCCCGGTAGGGCAAATTAAGGAAATTGCATTTTCTAATTTGTCTGAATCTGGTCTGGTGGGAGGCTTGGGCGGTGGCTATTTACCACCATACTAGCAAAGACAAGTATCGCCAAGTATTTTTGTGTTCCAGTACGATGCTGTATAGAAACTATAACAGCTAAATTGCCTCTTACTAGATTAAGGTGCATCCATCTTCTTCTATAGCATCATATACCATCAGTTGTGATAACAGCGCTAATCTGTTATATATATAAAAAAGACGCCAAGCAAAAAATTACGATCCGGGGGGATGCTGTGAAAAACCACATAAGATAAATAATCTCTTGCCAGGTTATCGCGCTTATACTGTATCATCATTTACCATCAGGTGAGATTACAAGCGCTAACATGTCACCAATAAAATAGAAATAGTCTATACAAGAGCAATTGTTTTCCGAATATATCTTACTATTTGTACACTAGCTGTTACCAGACTTTTTCTAAAGTGGCCAAAGTAACTCCTTATAATATCAGCTGATGAGCCAATTAAAGTATCTTCCTAAAGCCAATAAATATACAGACAGACAAATTTTCAAAGTTGAAGAAAAGTTGACTTCAAATTACAAACATGCACTTCAATTTGCCTACTGCCTCATTGGTCTAGTGGTTAGCATGTTCGAATACAGACATGAGGTCCTGGGTTCGAGTCCCGGATTGGGCCAATTAGAATTCGATATTGAGTTTTCTATTATGATTTTCTCAATATTTGCCCGAAGTTGGCAAAAATTTGGCGGTGTGATCCTCTCCCGTGCCTCGGAGAGCACGTTAATTCGTCGGTCCTGCGGCTGATCTCTCTCCAGTCGTGTCGGACTATGAGAGTAAAGGAATAGAGAGTACGCTTGTGTAGTATGCCTGCCAATCCACAGTGGAGCGTGGTGGGCCTATGCTCTACAAACCCTCTCTCATATGAGTGAGGAGGCCTGTGTCCAGCAGTGAGACGTTAATAGGCTGCTACTTACTTACTTTTTTACATATTTATATACATACAATTAGTTCACATTTATACAATTTGACATTGTTATGAGCAATCGATTTAATAATTAGATATATAAGTTAATCAGGTAAGAGGCAATTCACCGCTTACGGATTCTACACAGCAGCAAACCGCAACACAAGGTGGTAACTAGCCACGACCGAAATCTTCCAGCAGTCCAGACTCAGGCAAATAAGAAAATGCAATTTCCTAATTTCGCCCACCGGGGATCGAACCCGGAGCCTCTACTTAAAAAGCGAACACTTGAACTACTACTCCAGCGAGTAAGTAACTTTCGTAGTACGACGCACCTAGCTTTACTAGTTTATTATTTTATACCGCTTCATTAAATAAAAGCTACGTTTCAAAAAACATATCCTTATATATCCGTGATAATATTCACTTATAAAGCAAAAAAAAAAGTGAAATACACAATTTTAATACAAGAAATAAAAAGAAACTTGTAATCCCATATTTTAGGGTGAAAAAAGTCCAGAAATCATTTGTCGGGTTGAGCATACGCATTTTTAATAAGACACCTCAATCAGTTTTAGATTTACCTCCACATAATTTTAAGAAAAATCTCAATAACATACTTTTACAAAAGGCATGTTATAATGTTGAAGATTATTTGACCGATAAAAATGTTTGTACTTGACTCCAGTTGCAAACCGAAGTAAAATATTACTTATTGTAACATATACAACTATCCTCATTGGTCTAGTGGTTAGCATGTTCAACTACAGACATGAGGTCCTGGGTTCGAGTCCCAGGTCGGGCCAATTCAAAAATCAATATTGAGTTTTCTATTAAGGTTTTCTCAATATTNAAAAATCTTGAGTTTCCTGCCGGTTTCTTCTGAGCGGATTTAACTTTCCGAACCGGTGGTAGATTTGTTACCAACGGACAGACAACTGACGATTCAAAAGTGATTTGATTTAGCAGAAAATATTAAAAATATACATGCAATTTATCTTTAGGGCGGTCTCGTGTTAATTTAAAATTTCACAGTCGACTCATTTCATATAGAGGCTATCGGATTATAAACAAGTTAAGTAAGACAATACCTTAAGGGTATCACCGGTGTAATGAAGCATGGATACCAAAGGTCCTAGATTTGATTTCCACCAAGGCAAATTTAGGAAATTTTAGTTTCTATCTGTCTAATACTGGATTGAACTCAGTCATGGCTTTTAGCTCCTGTATCAGCATGATACTAAGCAATATTACTGCTTTGCTATTTAATATTGTTTAGAAATTATAAATAGGTTTTCACTTTAGAGTGAATCCAGTAGGAAGGAAGCAGGGTACTAGGTGGGTCCTTCTGCCTCCGTGAATCCTCAGTCGGATAACTCCGTGACATCAGAGACGAATGCCAAATCTGAACCCCTGTTGCCTCATCCATGGATGAAGAGGGTTCCACTGTGGGTATAGCGATATCTCCTCCATCGAGCGTCCCACACTCCTGACCGGTCGTAGATTGGGGTTAGTGGGTAAATTGAATTGCAATTTAAACTGTAAAATGTGATCAAATCCCCTAACTGTTAAGTGAGATCAGTCTCGAAGGAGGCTTTAAAATCACTTTAGAATCATCAGTAGTATGTCCATTGGTAACAAATCTACCACCAGTTCGAAATGTTGATTCCGCTGAGAAAAAAACCGGCAAGAAATTCAGAGGTTACTCTTTTAGATATAGTTTTGTAGGTTACAGTGTAATATTTTGCTTGTATGTGCAATTGGAATCAAGTACAAACATTTTTATCGCTTAAATTATTTTCAACAGTTTTTTTAAGTTAGTCAGAGGCAAATAAACTGATAGCAGTATCTTATTAAAAACGCGTATGCTCCACCTGACAGATTATTTTTGAACTTCGTTAACTTTAAAATAATGCATCGTATATGTATCTACATTTTCTGTAATACTGTAATCACTATCATGTAATACATATTAAATAAATATTGCTTAGGTTTGGATTGATTTGGATTCTGCTTGTCTAATAGCACTTTTCAATATCATTATTATTAAGATAAATCACGTCACTTATTTCGCCATTGAACTCGATACATCCTTTATAAAAGTGTATCATCAATACTTTAAGAGTTATTTGCGTCAATTATTGCATTTCTGTTAATATTTAACAGATAATATTATAATAAGTGTTAATATAATCTTTCCGATGGGAATTAATATGAAGTAAGTGAAAGATCGCAGTACGATCTCACTTCAACATCGTATATTGATTAAGTCAATTAAAGACATATTTAAACAAAATAAGAATTTTATTTAGCTATATACAAGTCTTTGTAAAAATGAGCCGTCAAGCTGAAGGTCTTCTTTAGGGGTAACGGTATCCGGCGGCAACGGTATCAACTAATTTCGCTGGTGCCACTGGGGCTGCGGTGGCTACTGGCGCGGCGGCAAGGCGGGCAGGAGCTGCAACTGCTGCTACTGGAGCGGTATATGCAGCAGGTAAAGCATAACGGGCTGGTGCTGCGGCAGTGTAAGCCGCTACCGGAGCACCATAAGTTGCAATTGGAGCTGTGGTGTATGCAGCGGCTACTGGAGCAGTGGCAGTGTACGCAGCGGCTACCGGAGCAGCGGCAGTGTATGCAGCGGCGAATGGAGCAGCATAAGCAGCGACTGGGGCAGCTGCCGTGTATGAGGAAACTTGTGTACTATAGGCAGTAGTAACTGGTGCGGTGTAAGCTGCATAAGGTGCGGCATAACGAGCAGCTACAACAGGTGCGGCGGCATAACGGGCGCTCACAATAGGCGCAGCTGGTGCGGCGACATATTGAGCATAGGGTGCCGATGCGTATTTAGCTACTACAGGTGCTGCTGCAACGGGTGCAGGTGCTACGGCGTATTGAGCAGCTAATGGAGCAGCAGCGTAACGCGCAGCCACAACGGGTTGAGCGGCGATACGAGCAGGAACAACAGCTGGTTCAGCCACCACAGCAGGTGCGGCAGCTACCAATGGCTCTTTGCGTACAACAGCGTTGAAACCGTTAACGGAATCGGCAGAATAATCAACCACACGCCGAGTACCGTCAGGTTCAACGAGAGAGTATTGTCCTTGTACAAGATCTCCGTCGCGTTGTTCCTGTTGGCTTTTGTAGTCACCAGTGAGGGAGTCGGCCACGTTGTATCCAAATCGGTATTGAGGCAGAGGGTCGAATTCTTCTAATCTCGCAGCGACAGGAGCTGCGTAGGCGACTGGTGCCGCTGCGATAGCTGCAGGTGCGCTACCGTAAGCCAAAGCCACCAGGCAGGAGAAGACCACCAACTAAAACAATTAAACATAGTTAATTTTTCCCATTAAAATGAATTTCAATTTAACACATTTGAATAAAAAAGATGTATTGATTTATAACTTGATTTAGAGTGTAATTTTTATGCACTTTTCAACACTTTCACTTCACTATATGTAGACACTTCACCGAAAAATCCTTTGAAAATTCCGTACCTTGAAGACCATTTTGTTTATGTTTGTATTGCTTTGATGTGCACAGGGGTGCTAGAAGCTGTGAACTGTATCCCTTGTTGGCTACTAACAGCATTTATAGTGAGTTGTGTACGCTTGCTTCATCCTGGTCGCATCTCCAAATTTAAATATATTCAAGTACGCACGTACAGGTATGGCCGCTGGTCCGGCTGGACAATGCCAAGAAAACAAAGGCGCTACTTGTGCAATTCGGCCGGGGCTGTGAAACATTACGGTCACACTAATTTTTTCTTTTGATTCTAAGTCACTTCAGCTGTATTTCAAGATCTTCACGGTAGTAGAAAAATATTTGAATACGAATTGCAAATGAGCCTTTACAATACTATTTGTCTTTGTCACAGTTTATTTTGTAGAAAGGATATAAACCAATATTGCATATTTGAAGGAATGTAACAAAAAAATAATTCGCGATGTAAGTTTTGTATAATACAATAAGACGTCTCGAAAGTTTACGATATAATGGGCGATAACATAAAAATTAAACGCTGGATCGATCAATGGATATGCTTAAGAGTATTAGTGACTAATGACCAAATATCAACGATGGAAAGCAATAAAGGGGTAACCAGATAATACAAAATTGTATATATATTTATAATTCGCTTCTTTAACGGCCTTATCCTAAAGATTTGTTAAAGCAATATTTTGTAAGTTTTTATGTGTTGGCTTTCCAGCGTCGATGTTTATTGAAGCCAATTATTTGTAATGTTTATAAATAAAAATGAAATGTTAATCTAAAATGAAAATGAGTTCATTTTAGATTAACATAATCTAAAGCTCACTAAACTAACTCAAGGTTGTCTGGAAGAGATTGCTTGTGGCAATAAGACCGCCTTTGCACGCTATAATTATAGTAATAAGTATCTTAGTATGTCTTTTTATTTTCATCTTGTGTGCAATAAAGTGTTTTCTCTCTCTCTAACTCTCTTGTAAAATGAATGTTTTAAATAAAATTTAATAAGTTATTCAAAGAGCTTTTATGTTTAAATGTTGTTCACCTAGGCTTAAAGTTTTTTAAAGATTTCGAAAAACATTTCAAAAGAGTATCGCGTTTTTTTTGTATTATATCGATCTATTATATATTCAATTATATCTGCTAATAGCATTTCTCTTCATTTCTAATGGTAAGTCATGATACAGTCTAAGATGGCAGTTTGCTAACCTGGTATAAGATACTTTACCTCTTATCTAAACTTCTGAACTAATATTATATAGAGGAAACATTTGTGTTTTTGTATGACTGTAAGTATATAAGTATCTATGTATGTTTGTAACGCTTTCACACAAAAAGTACTTGACCGATTTCAATCATTTTTTCACCATTAGAAAACTGCATTTTCACTGATCAACATAGGCTATATTACTTTTTTAAATAAAATAGAGACCCCTAATAAAATTCATCAATGTAACCCAAAATGTGAAAATAATTGTCACCATAAATCTGTCATCGCGTGCGCTGGGAAAACTATTGATGATAGGACAAAAAAATATTGTACAATATTATATAATGTATTAATATCTACAAAAAAGTACATGATAACTTAAGCCCAACAATTGTGGTTATGCCACCATAACTACTTCTATGCATTTTAAAAGTTAATAGAAGTGTCGACATTAATCAAACCATATTATTCATGCCTTTGTAGACCGTTTCAATACCTATAAAATACTTTTTAAATTATTAGGATCAGACATTCCATTGAAAAGATATAACTAATTTAAAAATCTTAATCCAAAGAAACTAATGTATCCCGAGTCGAACTCCTGAGTGTCAAATGTTATGTATTGTTGTCAAATGTAAGTGTTGGGAAGACAATAAACAATTACAAATAAATCTCTCAAATCAAATCATTTATTGCTGCTGGTTGGTTACAGTCTCATGACATATTATCACGGGGATCAGCAGCGGAGGCAAAGAAAATTTTTATTCTACAAAAAAGAGCAGTTAGAGCAGTTTTTGGTAAAAGACCCCGTGACTCATTGAGAAACTATTTTAAGAAGATCGGTATTCTGACGCTTCAGTCAGTAAAAAAAAAGTCAGTTGCAGCCCTTTAACGTCCCACTGCTGGGCACAGGCCTCCTCACTCCGAGGAACGAGGGTTTTTAGAGCATAGACCCACCACGCTGCTCCACTGCGGATTGGCAGGCAACGTACACAAGTGCACTCTCTATTCCTTCACTCTCATAGTCCGATGTGACGGGAATCATGACACGACCGGAGAGAGATCAGGCGCAGGACCAACGGCTTAACGTGCTCTCCGAGGCACGGGGGTGCAACACACCGCCAACTTCCCAACTTCGGGCAAATATTGAGAAAATCTTAATAGAAAACTCAATATTGATACTTGAATTGGACCTACCCGGGACTCGAACCCAGGATCTCATGTCTATAGTCGAACATGATAACCAGTCAGTATACATATATATAAATATTTTGTACATACGTAAGCATTTATACCTAGGCAAAAAGTAGTCTGATTGTCACATGTATAATACAAGGAGAAAAGATAAGCTACAATCAGACTTCTTAAGACTATCTAAGACCAGCAAATCCTTTATTGGCAATGGGATTTGCTTTTATAATAAAAACCCAAGCACAATAACGGGACTGCCAGATCCAAAATTCAGCATGGTTATTAAAAAAAATCCTTATACAGAATGCCTACTATGTTACAGGTGACTTTATTGATGGCAAACGGATCTGAACTTAGCTGATGATGGCATATTGTAGTGTAAACATTTTAAAAATAATTGCAATGGTTTTTGTTGTATATATATGGATATAATTTATAATAATCAAATCCAGGACATATTAAATAAGGGCCAAGTCAACAGCACTCTAGGTTTAATGAGAATTAAAGTAGCGAAGGAGATATGCAAGGATCGTGGCAAGTGGAAGAACGTGGTCTCTGCCTACCCCTATGGGAATGAGGCGTTTTTTTTTTATTCGCCGCTGGGAAATGCCTTTACGCACCCCTGGAGGGGAGTGTGGGATTTACAGACAATTCATAATACCTACTAAAACCCAGCGGATGACCGTCAACATCCATGGGTGGAGGGCCAGAGGTTCGCTTACACAATCTATTCTGGCACCCCGGATGCAGCCGGCTCATTTCGGTGATTCAGGGAGGGAGCAGAAGATGCGCAAACCTACGCATCCTATTTCCAGGCCTCCTCTGTCTGAGTGGGGGAACGTTGTCGGTATTCTGCCTCGCCCTTTCCGATGCCCCCTTCAGCGATATAACATATTCGCAACTGCTCTCCAGCTCGTCTCGTTAGCAACCATTGCGTCAACTATGCTAGCTAACGACAGGTTTCCTCCGATCAGCGACACTAAGACCTGTCGCTGAGATCATGGGAATGAGGCGTGATGCTATGTATGTATGTAATTTACAATAATGGGTGTGTAAAAGTTTCACGTTCATAAGCGCTGCTTTGCTGCCTAAGAATAAACGTAGATACTACATAGATAATATAAAAGTGCATAACAATCCGCCTTACGATGGCACGCAAAATTTTACTATTTAAAAGCTAAAACAATTAAATTTAATGTTGATACTCTTTTTTGTATGTTTGTGCCTCTCTAATATTATAGAAGAAAGTATTGCATTTCGAATTTATGTTTTCATTTTCAACAATAATGTTCAAGCAATTACTGGACCGATTAAAAAATTTCTTCAATACCTGTAGAGTATTTTTAATTTCACTAATGTCGGCCATTCTACGTAAACGATGTCACGAAATTAAAAATGTATTAGTTAGATATATATTCGTTGCAAAGTAAAATCTGTATATTGATTAGTTTATGAATGTAAGTGTGTATCTAATAATCTGAAAGGCAGTAATAAAAAGTAAATGAAATACAATTTTTCTAATTTCTAACGAAAATAAATCTATAGTCCGACTTAGTAGACTTACCACTGCCACGAATCGATATCTACACGGGTGAAACTTTGGGGCATTGCAGGTTAATTGTTTAATTGGCTACCCACAAAAGTCTTGCTTTTTTTTTAAAACTATAAAATTTTAAAAATAGGACGTCGGTAATGTTGCATACTTATACATATATACATATGAAAATTTTCTTAACAATTGAGGCAAAATAGTTACTTGTAAAGTCACTTTGGCATAAAACTTCAGAGAAATAATGATGAGTCAGTCAGTGACTGGTATTAAGTCATAACCGAATCTTAATCAGAAGTTTACTGCCTATATATTTCTGTAATGTCCTGTCACGTCGGGTATAGAGTTGTTATTGTTCCGGTAATTCAATTAATTATCCTATATTCATTATTGTTATTCACGTGGTTTATTTACCACCCATTGTAGCGTCTATGGACCCAAAAAGTCAGCAACGCAGAAGTTTTAAAACGAGTTGGTCAAAACCGCAGGCTATTGCAGTTGCAGAAAGTTCCCTACCTTGGTCATGTACCAAAGATATGACCTCCTGCAACTGATAATGATGGGCATGATTGCCAGGAAACGCGGTGTTGCCCGCCGCAAGAAATCGTGGCTCCGCAACATTCGTGAGTGGACTGGTGTTACGAGCGCTGCCAAACTGTTGTGCACCTCGCCCGAGACCAAGACAGTTTCTCACAGCTGATATCCAACCTCCAGTAATTGAGAGGAACGAGAAGAAGTAGCGTCTATCCCCTCCCCTCCCCCCCACGCAGAAGCAGCGATTGGGTAGGGATAGGGTCTTAGGATTAGGTAGGTAGAAGATAGGTCTGCAATGGATTGCGGACCTATCTTCTAATCATAGACTAACTACAAAGTTCACAGATACATAATAATTTCGTCTTCAATTATAAAACGTAATGGTGTCAAACATAAGATACTATATCCATAAAATACCAACGCATACGTTAGATAAATGGCAATATAAAAATTAATGTTAGTTTGTTCATAATCGCAATATCATAAAGTTTGTTATCGACCGTTTTGAAGCTTTTAATACGTAGTCATATTCATATAAAAGATTTTCAGGAAATCTCGTGCCATTGATTATTATGACTGTCATTTCACAATTCTATAAGTTTTATATATATAATAAAAATTTTAATACTTAGATAATTTAATAATAATAATAAGAATACGAAGAACTCTAAAAATAATACGGAATTATTTTTTACTTTTTAAAGCATATTGATATATTTGTAAAAGTTTGTTTTAAAGGCGGTTCTTTTTTGTTAAAATTTTTATTTATATTCTGATTTTTATTAAATCTGAAGTAAAACTAACAAATTTATCTCAATATCTGTACACCTAAAAACTTGTTGCTCATATGAGACAGCACCGTTTAAATGAAACAACTTTACAAAGACATTATACCAGGAAGGTTAGTTATTTTGCCACCCTGCTATCACCAGTCCTTTATGTGGTAATCACAATAACAAGATAAAAAAGCACAACACTAATACGCAAAAGTCCCCCACCCCCCGCCGCCCGGCTACCACCGCTGTATACATAATACGAGGTATGTTCAAAAAGTATCGCGAATTTTGAATTTTCGCGGGTTACGTATATTCGAATTTCGAATTTTTTGTGGCGTTATGTTGGTACTCATGTCTCTCACTTATGCCGACAAGCTCGGCCATTTTGAATGTTCATTTAATTGTTGACAGCTGCTTTGCTTGCACGTGTTTTGGATCGTCTTCGATTTTTACCTATTCAAAAAAATGGATCAAAGAACCTGTATCAAATTTTGTGTGAAAAACGAAATTAAGTGCGCGGATGCATTCCGAATGTTGACTGTGGCATACGGAGAAGCTACCTTGGACCGAAGCAACGTTTATCGGTGGTACAAAATGTTCTCAGAAGGCCGAGAAGATGTGAACGACGAAGAGCGTGCCGGACGCCCGAGCACTTCAACAACAGACGAAAAAATTAATGAAGTGGAGAAAATGGTATTGGCCAATCGTCGAATCACCGTTAGAGAAGTTGCTGAGGACCTAAACATATCGATTGGCTCGTGCCATTCGATTTTTATCAATGATTTGGGCATGAGACGGGTCGCCGCGAAATTCGTACCAAAATTGCTCAATTGTGACCAAAAACAGCATCGCATGAACATTGCTAATGAGATGTTAAACTCTGTCCGCGACGACCCAAATTTGCTCCAGAGGGTCATAACTGGTGACGAATCGTGGGTTTATGGTTATGACGTGGAAACCAAAGCTCAATCATCTCAATGGAAGCTGCCGCACGAACCAAGACCGAAAAAAGCGCGCCAAGTTCGATCGAATGTGAAAGTTTTGCTGACAGTTTTCTTTGATTGCAGGGGCGTGGTGCATCATGAGTTCTTGCCACAGGGAAGAACGGTCAATAAGGAATATTACCTGCAAGTTATGCGCAATTTGCGCGAAGCAATCCGCCAGAAACGCCCGGATTTGTGGAAGAACAAAAATTGGCTTTTGCACCACGATAACGCCCCTGCTCACACATCGTTGCTTGTGCGCGACTTTTTGGCCAAAAACAACACACTAATGATGCCGCAGCCACCGTATTCCCCAGATCTGGCCCCCTGTGACTTTTTCTTGTTCCCTAAACTGAAGAGGCCCATGAAAGGACGACGTTACTCTTCTCTTGACGAGATAAAGACGGCATCGAAGGAGGAGCTGAACAAAAAAAAAAAAAATGATTTTTTGAAGTGCTTCGAAGATTGGAAAAACCGTTGGCACAAGTGTATAATATCTCATGGGGATTACTTTGAAGGGGACAAAATAGATATTCATGAATAAATAAATAATTTTTGAAAAAACACAAAATTCGCGATACTTTTTGAACACACAGCGTACACCTTATAAATATTGCAATGCAGCAACAAACGTAAGCTCATTGCTATTTGATTACAAGCAGTTATATATTCTGCCAAAAATCGCACCCTTACTGTAAGCCGTTGAGGAGTTCCATTGATCATCACATTTAACTACGACAATCACTTGACCATACCAAAGTTACGGTAGGTAACATAAATATCCGGTGATCTTATAAAAGACTCTGCCGAGTATCGTTACTTTGCTCCTAAGAATTGACGAGTTCCGTTACTTTGTCATGGATCCCATGATCAGAACCTAACCAAACTATCATCCAACAACCCTTAAAGTATATCCTTTCTAATAAAGAATCCTCGAAATCCGTTGGAGTGATCTTGAGTTATTCGTCCATTTGTCGAGCACATGCTTAATGCAAATTTAACACTTATCCGGTTTTTTCACGGATGCCATCATCAGAACTGGATTTAAAAAACTCTATTTTTGAAGTGAAACTTCTTTAGGCGCATAAGGGCAATTTTTTACGGATGAAACGCGTAATTAGCGTTACGAAGGGTGCAGCGTTTTTTATACATTTGGTGGGTGATTCCCCATGGGAGCTACAGGCTGAGGTTCTTGGGGCAACTTACCAGTGCAGGGTTGCCGTGAGGACTAAAAGTGAACGTTATGACGCAGGCGAAGTTTGAAGAGTTAGGATTCTTGCAGAAAGTGCCTTTATGCACTGGCATGGAAAGAGGATCTAGAGTCTCCAAGTGCGGGTGTGGCTACGGTCGAAGCGATTCACCCCCGCCTGGAACTATAGCTTTCTAGACGGCACGGGTCGCTTTCTTTCAGACTAGAGCAGGTGTTGACGGGACATGATTGGTTCGGTAAATAGCTGCCCCAGATTGCGCGACGGGAAGAATCACCTATTTGCCATCAGTGTGGTGCAGCTGTTGATACGGTAGTCCACACATTGAATTGTTCAGCTTGGGCACCACTGCGGCATGTTTTAATGGCGTTCGAGCTCTCACTGTCAAACGTATTAATATCTACAAAAAAGTCCGCGATACCATATGTCCAACTGCTGTAATTATGCCACTATTACGACTTCTTTACATTTTAAAAGTTAATAAAAGTGCTGACAATAATCAAACCATATACATTATTCACACCTATGTATTAATCCTTATCCTATTAAATGCGTTTCAATAGTAAATTCCTTTTTGAATTATTAAAATAGGACATTCCTTTCAAAAAATATATAGAAAATTATAGCGACCCTTATAACAGGCCCAGCCGGCGATTGGTGAGTTAGCTCATATTCCAAGGATACCCATAATACCCACCGATATACCTGTACTATTCTTATTTTTATTAAGTTAAAAATTACTGGAGTGATTTAAAAAAATATCTCTTTGCCTCCTTGATATCAAGAATTATTCAATACCCATAAAGTTTTTTAAATTTGCTAATGTCGACAATTCTATGTAAATGATATTACGAATTTAAAAATGTATTAGTTAGATATATATTCGTTGTAAAGTAATTTGTATATTGATTAAATTATTAATGTGTGTATCTAATTATCTGAAAAGCTAAGTGAAATAAAACTTTTATGTTAACGAAAATAAATCTATAGTCGGACTTATAAGACCTTCCATTGCTACGAGATTGGTATCTACGCGGGTGAAAACGCGGGGCATTGCTAGTATATTATAAAAGGCATTGCGTTATATATATTTCTAATAGCTCAAGTGCTCCAGTTTAAATGTTGTCAGAGTAACTGATAGTGGTCACTATTCAAAACTCGTCCAGATCGTGCCGTGAATCACCGTTGTGTAATGGCAAACACAAGTTTAATATGAATCTAGTAGACAGCGGCTCCACCCACGTGAGCTATACTCGTATTGTTCAAGTTTAAATAAAAATACTTAAATCTTACAAATTTCCCACCAAACTTTTCACTTCCCCTTGATACTTCGGAATCAGTATAACTTGTTCAGTAACACAAGCATTTTGCTAATGAAAAAAAAATCAAATTTATTGTGAGTTAGCAACTATATTTAAGATAATTTAGCAATCATAATGATATTTCCCAAATTTGTTATACTTATAAAAGTATTGTTTATTATAATCTGTGTACGCGCTGACAACGCGTGATCAAGAATGACGATTAAAAACTGACGTTGACATATTGACTTCAGAGCTTATTTTTTAAAATTTGTTTATTATTATTGAAAGGTACTTATCCCTGTTTACAATTTAAATTTACAAATAAATAGTGTGTAGAATAAATAACAAAACAAACGCAAAATAATAACAAATACAGAAAAAACAAACCTTAAATTAATAATATAATTAAGGTCGCGTTAATATTGGAAGACCAGTTTATAAGATACGATACGAGTAACAAAAGAATTTTCTGTTCCCATTATAATTCGGGATAAAAAAAATTACCTTTTTTATTTGTTTGATACCTTTAAAGTGATGTAAGTAAATAAATTATATTTTATATCCAAAATAATAATAAATTTTCTATCGATGCAAATGTTGTGATTAAGAAATCATTATCTGATAATATTATGAACTAGACCTTTACGCTCAGATTCCCGCCAAACTCCGTAAAATATTATAGTTGCGATCCCACATTGCTGGCTGTCAATGTCAAATGTCAAAATCTAATTTTAGAAACAGCAAAAGTATTCTTTTAATAAATTGATTTCTGAACGACGGGAGGGACGTCAAGCGTTTGACCTTCAAAACCAAATAAGTAAATAAAAAAGGACACTTTTAAATTTAATTTAATTTCCGAACGACATTTCAATTTGATTGATTTCTAAACGACGGGACGGACATTAAATGTTTTACAGGCAGGATTAGTTTATAAAGGAAAGCTAAATTGTTGTTTTCACTACATTCCAAGCATTTTTTTCTTTTTCAGTCACATGTTAAATCTTCCATAGACTTCCTTATTATATTTTACAGACAAAAATTGTTTCTACCTATGTACCTTTAAACACTGAAACTGAAATCTTTCAAGTGATATTTACGAAACAGGTTTCATGGGTATAACTATAAAGAAATATAGTTTTACTCTACTCAACTCACTCAGTTGCTTATCAAGAAATTTGCTGTATATTAGAAGTTTAACAACGGGACTCATTTCGCGATATCGTCTACATTACCTCAGATGTACATCATTTAATCCAGACTTCGTTATGAGAATGGGAACTATAGGAAACAGCTAATTTGGAATTTGAGTTTACATTACTTGCTGATAATATGTAGAGCATTCTTAGAAGAAAGGAGTTGTTTAGAACAGTTTGTTAAATTTGAAATTTAACCGATACAGACAGTAAAATCTTTCGTTTTTATATAATAGATCAACGTTGCAGTTGTCAACGCTTCGATAACATCACATTGCAACGAAAATAAGGCAGCTTTTCCTTAAAAGGACATGTTAAATTCCAGTGGCGGTAATGTACAATATGATTCGGATATTTTGAGTGCGTGCGTCGTAATTTTGCGCAATGGCTGGCAGCCTTGTGAAGGACGCGTGCGTAAACACCCGCGCGTTTCATACGCGAGCCGCTCGCTAATGGACACGGCCAGGGTTGACTGATAGTAAAAACCCTAGAAATAGACAACTAAATGTTTGATAGCCTAATTGGTTTCATTTTTTTTGTCGCTGGGAAAGGCGTTTATGCACGCCGAGTGAAATAAAACTCTTCTCGGCAGTGTGAGACTCACTCGACAACAATACCCACTAAAACCCAGCGGAACTCTGTACATCTAATGGGTGGGGGCCAGAATTTCGCTTACGCCTTCGACTCAGATGGCTCCCCAGATGCTTCTTACATAAGGTTCAAGTAAGCTGGAGCAGTGGGTGTCCATACGCCTATCGCTCCTAACGCTCCTCTGGCGGAGAGGACTTGAGCTAATGCCTCTCTCGCATTCAAGCTACTGCCTCCTTTTGTAAAATTACAGACTCACACAACGAGGCAAAAACCTTCCATTCCGTTTCGCTACCGACCATAGCGGCTACTATGGTCGGTAGCGTAAGATCTACTCCGACTAGCGGCGATAGAAGGTGGCGCTGGGGTCTCCAAGCTGGGCACTCTTCCACAGTATGCTGCGCCGAATCAATTCGAGCCCCACACTTAAAGTAAGCTGGCGAATCCTCCCTACCAGCTATTTTATGCAAGTATTTTCCGAAGCATCCTTGCCCGGTAAGCACCTTCACCAACCTAAAGGAAAGTAATCCGTGCTTCCTGTTGAGCCAACCATCCAGTTGCGGCCGGATTGCTGCTACCGTGTACATGCCCGAGAGATCTCGGAGACTCGATGTCCACCCTCCTCCGGCTGATAAGGGTTCTCTAACGGAAAGTTGATCCGTTGTCTGTCTACGACGTTAGGCCACTCTCCTCTAGCTCTTGCGGCTGCCCGGTACTGATAGGCCTCAATAACCTCTGCCCGCAGTTCCCAAGGGGAGTCACCCACCAAGAGAGTCATCGCCGTCCATGACACTGTACGGTAAAGTCTAATTGCCCTGATGGCTATCAGTCCCTGTGCTTTCCGAAAGCTCCATTGGAAGCTGTCAAGGCGTTCACTTAAAAAGGTACTCCAGTGCATACTTGCAATTATTTCGGCATACCCCCCCACATTTGGCAGAAGTCGTCAAAACGTGCCTGGAATCCCCAACGACCATCCAACAAAAGGTCCAGGTACTTCATCTGGGCCGCTACCTTGACAACTGCTCCCTCGTGGAGCAAAAAACAAAGCCTCCGTCTTGGTGGAAGACACCGCCAGCCCCATTCTCTGGATTCCGTCTGCCACCATA
Organism: Elymnias hypermnestra; assembly: GCA_015832385.1. Classification (NCBI taxonomy): domain Eukaryota; kingdom Metazoa; phylum Arthropoda; class Insecta; order Lepidoptera; family Nymphalidae; genus Elymnias; species Elymnias hypermnestra. Next base: position 1,863,500 of record JACTOM010000051.1, read on the forward strand.
TTTGTGCCAACTTCGGCAAGTTGAGCCGCCTCTGCAAAAATTCTTCCCCAACCTGTGATGAGGATGTCGTCGGCGTAGCACAATATCCTCATTCCGAAAAGAAACGGACACTTTAATGGTTCAACTATTCTTTTTGTAATTACAGCCCCCCTGGTCAAGATGACGTTCTAAGTACGACAACGCTACGCCGAACGACTAGAACAATACAATTTGTTTATGTGATCACGCGATATAATACTTCATTCCCGTACATTTTTAAACGTTAGCGTGCTTAGAATGTCATCTTGTCTACAGACCCAGGACTGTGCTTCGATTTCCCGCAGATCGTATTTTGGGAGTTATTCATTCTTAATGATCGTAGTATAATAAGTGACAGTTCAAGATGGTAGCGCATTAAACAGGGTAGAGTAATTTATCTCTGAATATTTTCTACAAAGCATCATACAGAAATCTGGTTGTTTTGTTTGACAGATTTATTATCATCATCGAGTGTCTTCTTCAAAATGATGTTTGGTGGTCAGTATGTGGAAAATTCTTCTGTCCTGAACCATTATTTTTAATTGTGCGTAGTTACGACTGGTACACTCCCGTATATCGGTCACTCAATGCCGCCTCGGTCTGCCAGGTGCTCTCTTTCCGTACATCCTGCTCTCTAGGATCCAACGTGGGTACTCAAATAGGGATCGTCTTTGAAGATAACCGAAAACAGCCACCTTCCTCCGCACGATGGTCATTATAAGCATGCGGTTAACTTGCGCTCGTATGAGAACTTCAGCATTTGGATTCAGCACGAACTGATTCCAAGAAATCAAACATTTTTCTTAGAATCCAAATCTCAATTGCTTGGAGCTGCTTACTGCTTTGCTTTTTAACGACCCATGTCTCACGTGAACCAGACAAAATTTAAGAACGCGGAGTCTTGTTAGAAATGTCATTTTGAGGTCACACAAAACTTGTCTCATTTTATAGAAGGTGGATTTTGCTTGCCCTATTCGACACTTAATTTCTGTTAGGTGGCCTAAATCTAAGATGAAATACCGACTTAGGTATCTAAACTTATTAATAGAATAGTAACAATCCGCGGACAAAGCTTCTCACCCATCTAGACAAGTTAGAAACTATAATTCTGAGACCTACTTTAACGTGCTGAAAATTAAATCCGTGACTTTTGCTAGCGATGCGAGTAGGGTGGTAATTAGCAAGCAGTCCAGGCGCAGAAAAATTACAAAATGCAATTTCCTAAATTCACCCTAACGGGGATCTAACCCAGGGTCTCTGCTAGCAAAGCGAGTACTCACACCATTGCGCCAGCAAGGCTGAGATAATTTAAACCCTTACTGAATTTAAGGCTTGAAACTAGTTGAGTTTTATCCAACTTCCTATGACATATCTAACGTCTTCAGTTGCATGTATTTTGTAAGTTATTCATCTAAACAATACATCACTTACATTTAATGCAAGGTCTTTTAAGTGTCATTGCTTCGACAGTGCACTTAGTTGAATAAATTTGCCGGAGTATGGCATTTACGTAATTAAAATATTACGATATAAATAAATTGTAAACGTATTGACAATGTAATGCAATAAATTAATAAAATTAGTAAAACTTCTTTAAACACACTTGACTTGGGGAGTAAGCTGGTGAATGTGGGACGAGAGCGATACGAAAACTATGTTCACGCGAAGCAAACGGAAGGCGAATCAAATACATAAATACATTTAAACGTATGTGTCTTTTTTAATTGTACTACAACGTCAAATTAAAGAAGTAATATTATCGTGTTTCCTTTAACGTATATAAAAAAAATGATGGAGCCAGTCTAGTTGTAAGCAATCACTAATAGTATCTCGTGATTAAGTTGGCATAAGCGGGAAGTAGCAAACCCTCACAGTTTAACAGCGTGAAGTTGAAATATAATATAGCTTAATTTCCTTTTGTGATTTAGAAACCTGAAGCCCAGGAGATGTTAAAGGGCTACCCAATGGTACAACACATTCGTATCTGAGACAAGACTTTATATCCTTAGGTATTTTATTGTTCTAATAAAGCCTTCGATACTGTAAGCCCTAAACTGTTAATAAAGCTCGCAACAATTGGAATAAATTGAATTTCTCTGAAAATGTGTCAATCATATGTAAGGAATAGAAAACAAGTTGATAAATTAGGTTACTCTCAAAACAAGGCTTTATCAGTGTGGCGTTCCCCAAGGTTCCATTTTAGATCCTCTGCTTTTTCTGGCATACATAAACAACATCGAAGAATTAGGACTAAATGGTCACGTAACACTCTATGCAGACGATACCTATTTGTTATTTTTTTTGCCATTTATTAGAAATATCATCAGTCAAGCTCAACATGATTTAAATACTCTGTCCACATGGTTTAAATAAAATTAATATATTTCAAAAACATCTCATCAACTAGAGAAATACTTAGAACTAAGAATGGATAGTAGCCTAAACTGTAACACTTAAATTGAACACCTAAGGATTAGCAGGAATGGTTGAGATCATTAAAAATCTAGCTCGATGTATCCCACGTGAGCTTCGTTACACTATTTATAATACACTAATTAAACCAAATTTAATATGCCTGATTAAAATCTGGGGAAGTGCTACCAAAACAATATTAGTTCATTTGCAAACTTTTGAAAATAAAATACTAAAAACTCTTTTCAAACATCCTTTCCGAACATCTACCTAACGGTGCATAGATTGTTAATCGGTTTACACTCGAATCGGACTTGACATTTTTGAGGTTAACAGCTGCGCTTATGCGGCCATTACTGGTGCGGATTTCATAGAGTGCGCACGCGCCCACGTGTTCTGGTGGAATGTTTTAAATCTAGTTATACTTTGTTAATTATCTAAAATTGTAACTGTTGATTTATTATAGTGAAATTAAAAAAGAAGGAACTAATTGTATCGTGGAATATTTTATTGAAATATCCGACGTTGATCTCCTCGCCCAACTACCCACATTATGGCAGACAATACCCAAGCTTGTAACCCCACAACCAGAGGAGGCGCCTTTATACCAATAAACTCTATAGTTAATTTATAAACATACATCACTTATATGTATATAGCACAGGCATCTTTATTACAAAATGTATAAATAAAACAAATCCACACTAATACAACTAAGACTTACCGTATGCGCGCTATACAATTAATTACTATAAATAACATATTTTGTTAATTGCTATACTTGTTTTAAAGGGACTTTTTACTGACAGATAACTTATATATAAAATGACATTAGTTTTTTCACAAACAAGGCAATAATCTCTGTTTTACACATCATGATATTCGTTATTTGAAGTCATATATGGTGATTTATTTTCTTCTCAATAAAGCAAAGTTTCATTTGTGATTTTTGTAATTTAACCGTCCAAGTGTTTTCACATAGCAGGTAAAAAAGGTATGTCGCAGCCTATTACGGTTCTACTATTGGGCACAGTCCTCTACACTCATAGGAGAGAGGGTTTAACAGTATAGAACCCACATACCCGAGAATTACTCTCGGATTCTTCACGATCTTTTCTTTATCTAATGATGGATTAGAAAAACGATTAAGCCAGGATTTCTTTAAACGAGAACCCACGCGTCTCACCAAAAAACCATCTTGGCATTTCCACATAATTAACAAAAAATATTCAGCTACATTTGCCTTCCAACAATTTACTTAAACTTGCTATGTCAATTCTTATTACTATTTCTCTATTTCGTTTTTGCTTAAACCTGCTTAACGATATTTATGAAAGCAACGAAATGAAATTCCTTCAATAAAATAACCTAGATAGTATGAGCTAGACCCTAAATAAGACAAATTAAATGCAATATCCTATGTTCCCTGAGGTTTTAATTATACAGGATTAAATGTATATACTTTTAGGGCATCTATAGTGGCTTTCTCGCGGCCTTTTGTCAAACCCGTTTATTAATACCATATGCTGACATTATGCTCTGTGAACACACTATGGAACTAGTTTCGGCCTTCACATTATTACAGGACATTATATATCAAGTCTAAGAAATAATTAGTCTTCTAGCAATTGACCAAGACCGTAACTCAATTATATATGTACTTTCTTAGTATGTTATACAAACAAGTTATCTAAAGAAAAATAATTGAAGTTAATTTCCACTCTATCTATGTATTACACTAATTACATAATAAGAAACCTTCAAAGCCTTTAAATAAGCTTTGAAATGATAGTGATGTACAATTTTTTACAAACAATTACATGAATATATTCGCCGTCCGTTCGCCTCACCCGATCACACTTTTCATAAGGCACTCGTTACACATTCACCAGTTTACTAATAATGAAGTAATATTTGGAAATACTATATTAACATCAGATGTCATGCTCTACATGTTTAAGACTATTCACCCGATTTTCTTAAAAATGACCAAAGTGACCTTTCGTAACGTATATACTCATTAAGAACGGGTCTGAGTTCGATTCCCGAGGGGGTAAAATTAAGGAACTTGAGTTTTTAATATATCTAATTTTGGACTACTAGAAGGCTTCGTTTGCAGTTATCATCAAACACAAAACAATCTGGCTCTGATTAGAAACAAAGAAGTAGAGGAATGTACTCGTTATCAGGTTGAAATTCATTCTAGGAGAAGAAGAAGAATATCAACCTTATAACAAGGATATGACTCGTGAACTCTATAACCAATTATCCTTACTCCTATAAAATCACAGTCTGATATCTGTTAATTAATAAACCAACGGAGGCACATTTTAAACAACAAAAGTTAACCTTAACCATTTCGTAAGGACCACCAAGTATAAGTGAATTTTACATATAAGTGAATTTTCACCTCATACATAAAATTGTAGATCGTAAACTCAATCTAGCTGATGCAATTCCGCATGCCCTACTTGCAATTGGGTTTCAGATGTATTCGATTTGTTCTCAATAATACTTTTACCGCAGACGACCTTTTAACACTTATGCATTCCAGTTGCGTGCGCTCAGTTAGTTACGCATATGCTATTATTTAGGGCCTTCACACATAACAGAAACAACTACATCATAGAGAATATTGCTACTTTCGGCATCTTATTCAAATTAGAGCCACAGTAAATTCCGGAAAAATTTATATTTAATAATCATAACCGTCTTCCGAACGATTTTGACCACGACGACCAATGTCAAGCAGAGATGTTATATACAAGTGTATGCTCAAACACAAGTTATAATCATCATCAAACTTAAGTTCGGCGGTCAATCGGTGGAAATCTTGAGCTATTCTTTTTAATCGTCCGTAGTTATTGACTTCTTTTTCTTATGGGTCCGGCATCTCTAGAAGAACGTACCAGTGCTAACCTTACACAAAATCTATAGGTCAATTTGGAGCTGCCCGAGTCCCCACCCTGACAACTCACGACCTCATAGCCCTCGCAGCCATTGTACCAGTTTGGTTATCTCCGCAGGCCCAATGCAATGCCCCTGTGAGCGGGATCAACCCTCTGATGGGTTCTTTTAGCATTCTCCTTTTTGCGAAGAACATGTTAACAATAGGAGACCACCACTCTCCACGCTCCTGGCACCTTAAGCATCGCTGCAACTACTGCTTGTGCCGAGAGATCTAGTCCAATTTTGTTCACCAAGACACATCGTTCCGAGTTCCACGCTGGGAACACTTCAAACATATGCTAAGCGTCATCTTAGTCTGTCGCACAGTAATGGCATACAGGGATTGCCTCCCGTCCAATTTGGATCAGACACTCACCAAAACAACCGCATCCGGTGAGCATCTGTGTGAACCTAAAGTGACATTAACGGCACTAAAGTTGGGTAAAATCATTGAGCGTTCCTGCTCGAATTTAAGTAAGCAAAGCTCCCTCTCAACTGCATCTCACCCCGCCTGGTGAATAGCCGAGGTATAAAAGTAAACCTTAGTGGCTATATCGTTCAGGATATCCAGTGTTGTAAAACGACTTAGTTATGGTTTAGCAAATGCTCTTTTTTTCACACATTCTGCCCTCTAGGATCAACCTTGGGTACTCAAATAGGGATTTTGAAGATGACCGAAAAAAGTCGTCGTCATAAGCATATGGCTAATGAGATTGTTTGAGTACTTAAGCATATGAGAGGAACTGGTTACAAGAAATCTTAAACATTTTCCTGAGAACCCACATCTCAAATGCTTGGAGCCACTGACACAACAAGTTCCTTCACTTTCATAGTCCGATGTGACGGCAATCCGACACGACCGGAGAGAAATCAAGCGCCGGACCGACGGATTAACATGCACTTCGAAACACGGGGCTGGAGCACACCGCCAAATTCCTAACTTGGACAAATACTGAGAATTTCTTTAAACAAAACTCAATACCAATTGTTGAATTCGAACCCAAAACCTCATGTCTATAGACAAACAAGCTGACCACTAGACCAAAAATAACTAGCTATATCTCACATTATATTTAAATAGCTTTGCATATAGAGTAAGTACTATTTATAATCTTTTTTGTGTAAAAATGTGGCCAAAGGCAAAAATAATCGACAAAAATGACGATATAGCATCACAAAATGTCGATATTTCACTGTTTATTTTAAATATTGTTTCATTTTCATAGGCCTATATCCTATAAAATTAATATTTTTAAACTCCTTTACTAAGTTTGCAAAGTTTGAGTGGTGTTCGTTAATTACTTAAGGTGATTTTGGTAAATTAATTATATATAGCCTACACCACCTACCACATTCCTTTTAAGCAATATATCTAACCCAAAGGTTGCCTGGTAGAAATCGCAGGGTAGCGATAAGGCCACCTTTTTGTACATTGTTTGCTTTTATCTTTTACCTTGTTTCTGCTCTATGTTTCCAGTGTGGTGTACAATAAAGTATTTTCTTTCTATGTATCTAATTTTTTAATGTGTCGAGATATCATGAGGTTTAGCTCAAATTCTTCCACCGCCTCAAATCTCACGTGAGTATTTTAATAACTGTCTTGTTCGTAGTGTATTTTTAAAACGCCAGTTGATTATGCAAGTGGTGGCGAAAAAAAATAACATAAGACTTGCCGAGGCTTACTCTCTCCCCTAGACGACTTTTAGGTGAGATTACTCTAAATCACCTCTAACAATTAACGTCTCACAAAACAGGTGCGTAATGCAGATTTGTGTGTAAGAATCAATTTTACATTTTAATGATAATTATTGATTAGCTTGTCCAAAGGAGATTATGAACGAATTACTGTGCGTTTTTAACCGACTTCAAAAAAAGGAGTAGGTTATCAATTCGTCTGTATTTTTTTTTATGTTTGTTACCTCATATCTCCCGACTGGGTGGTCTGATCTTGATGATTTTTTTTAAATGAAAGGTGGTGCTCGTCATAGGGTCTCATTTTTTTAAAAACCAGTTCTGATGATGGCATCCATGACAAAACTGGATAAGTCTTAAATTTGCATAAGCATGTGCGCGACAAATAGACGAATAACTCAAGATCACGCCAACCGATTTCGATAATTCTTCTTTTTTTATTAGAAAGGATATACTTTAAGGGTTGTTTTGTGATAGTTTGGTAAGGTTCTGATGATGGAATCCATGACAAAGTGACGGAACTCTTCAATTCTAAGGAGCAAATCAACGATACTCGGCAGAATCTTCTATAAGCTATCCAAATATTTGAGTCGCCTACCGTAACTTCGGTATGGTCAAGTGATAGTCGTAGTTAAATGTGAAGATCAATNTCTCATAACCCAATATGACGGCAATCCGACACTCCCGGAGAGAAATCAGGCGCATGACCGACGGCTTAATGTGCTCTCCTAAGAACAAGGGTGGAGTATACTGCCAACTTCCAAAGTCCGGACAAATACTGAGAATTTCTTAATACAAAACTCAATATCAATTGTTAGAACCCAAGACATCGTGTCTGTAGACGAACAAACTGACCACTAGACCCAAAATTACTAGCAGTTCTATCTCATATTATATTTAAGTAGCTTTGCATTTAAAGTACTTTTTATAATCTGTGTAAGAATGTGTTTAATATAAAAACTGTAGGTGAGGCAAAAATGACGATGTGGCATCACAAAATGTCCTTATTTAACTGTTTATTTTAAATATTGTTTCATTTTCAAAGGGCTCTCCTATAAAATTAATATTTTAAAATGTTTTATTAAGTTTTCAAAGTTGAGTGGTTTTCGTTAATTAATTAAGGTTATTTTGGTAATTTTATTTATGTATAGCCTACACCACCTACCACATTCTATTTAAGCAATATCTCTAACCCAAAGGTTGCCTGGTAGAAATCCCTGTGTAGCGATAAGGCCAACTTTTTGTACATTGTTTGCTTTTATCTTTTACCTTGTTTCTGCTCTATGTTTCCAGTGTGATGTATAATAAAGTATTTTCTATCTATGAATCTAATTTTTGAATGTGTCGAAATATCATGAGGTTTAGCTCGCATTCTTCCTCCCCCTCAAATCTCACGTGAGTTTTTTAATAACTGTCTTGTTGATTAAGCAAGTGGTGGCAACAAAAAAAAACATAAGACTTGCCGAGACTTACTCTCTCCCCTAGACGACTTTTAGGTGAGATTCCTCTAAATCACCTCTAACAATTAACGTCTCACAAAACCGGTGCCTCCCTGCAGAATTGTGTGTAAAAATAGAATTGACATTTTAATGTTAATTATTGATTAATATGTACAAAGGAGATTATGAACGAATTACTGTACCTTTTTCAATATTTTATAGCTTATAGCCTTCATCGATTAATGGACTATCCAACACTGCTTCAATAAAGAATATCTTAATTTTAAATAGTATGATGCAATATTAGTTGAACATTATAAAACTTGATAAAGACAATATTGTAATTATTCTTTCCTTTTATAGAAATTAATAACAATTATTTACATTTGGCCCACCTTGAATGAAGCTTTAGGCATTGAGTGCCGGACAAAGTCTTTTTTTATATTGATTTCTTTCGTAATAGCCAGATAAAATCGCCTAAATTAAGAGTGAAGGATCACCGGACTGCCCTCTGTTTACTGCATCGAGAGCAGCCATGTAGGCGAGGTAACATATAGTGCGTATCTTGCCACAGAGTAGCTACTCTACATAAAGTAGCTATCGTATAATAAACTTTTTTAAGTTCTCATATCCTACGTACTCCCCAACTACCGGTCTTAAAATGAAGTAAAATGTATTTATTTGCCTGAATATATGAATAAATATCGTCGTCGTCGTTCGTCTTAAATTGTGTCAGGTCATTTTAAAATTATATTTTATTATATGTTATTATTGACATTTTCAGAAAAATTATACAAACAGGTATATTACCTTACTTTTTACATAGTGTCATAAAAAAATTCATTAATATTATAATAAAATTTTTCCATCAAAAATTTAAATAAATATATTTTAAAAGCTGGAAAATCCAAATTATAGTGATAATGTGGCAGATGATACCATCCTTATTTTTACTGAAGTAATACTTCTTAGCAAGCAAGGTAAAATCGGGCGAAGCGAATGAAAGTTGAGAGGGAGATATAGGTTAGTGAAGATAGAAAGAGAGGTAGCTACCTTTCATATTCATAATTGATTTAGTATCTGTATAGAATCATTTAAATATTTTATTTGAAACTATTTACGTTTATTTTAAAATATTTAGAAAAATGAGTTTTACTTCACTTGCGTAGTCTAAACACACTCGTTTTATTTTATGAAGGGAAACCGTATTGAAATACGTATTTTTTTGTCATAAACGTAATTGATTACTGGATAATAAAATCTTAGATCCTGTAACAAATAAAATGGTGTCATATTAAGATAAAACAACAAAATTAAAAACAAAAAATAGCTTTATCGTAGCAACGCAAAAAAGGAAGCTTGCGTCCAACAATTTACACATGGAGGAAGTGATACTTGTTTGGTTTATATTGTATTAAATTATATAATATTATTATATTTTAAATTCTTCTTCTATATAATTATTTTGTCGTATTTTTTCTAACTAACGCATAATAAAGTCCCTTTATACATTTATATTATAACATAAACGTAACTCTCGTAACTGAAGTTTGATTTCAAATATTATTATAAATAACGAAATAAAAACTCGCTCTCTAAGTTCAACGCACTAGGTTAAAGCCTACTCTGCTATTTTTATATTCTATTTATTACTGATAGGTTGGTGGTTACATGTAATCTCACCTGATGTTAAGTTACGTAAAAATGCAATTCCTAAAATTTAACCCAGGACCGCTGCTATCGAAAAGAGTACTCTTATGTCAGCGAGGTAGGTAAATGTACTTTTCCAAAATAAAGGGACAAGTTTTCACTTCAACAACTACCTTAAATAACTCTGTTTAAATCTACTCTGTGATTCTGCTTACGTATGTATAATGGTAAGTGTCAAGGCTATGCCCCCTATTGTTTCAAATAGTACGGAGGCTGTCTACAAACCATTCAATCATTACATTACCTTGCTGACGGGAGAGATTTGTTATTGTCATTATAAACTTGTACAACATCTCAAAAAAGCACGAAAGTGATGCATGTCAATTTATATATTTCAGTTTTGTGACAGTAGTATATAAAAAATTATAAAGGTAGAAATGTCCATAATTTATGTATCTATTAGTATTGTAGCAATAAAAAAATCGCATGGCCAATAAAGATAGAGTTTAAAGTGAAGAACATTCCCAAATTATTTTTCGGTTTGAGCATACGCTTTTTGAATAAGATAACAGGGTCCGTGGACTGGAGTGACTAGTCACTTGCGAAGATTGCCAAGTAAGTAAGTAAGTAAGTAGCAGCCCATTAACGTTCCACAGCTGGGCATAGGCCTCCTCACTCATAGGAGAGAAGGTTTTTAGAGCATAGACCCACCACGCTGCTCCACTGCGGATTCGCAGGCATAGTACACACGTGCACTCTCTATTCCTTCACTCTCATAGTCCGGTGTGACGGGAATCCGACACGACCGGAGAGAGATCAGGCGCAGGACCGACGGCTTAACGTGCTCTCCGAGGCACGGGGGTGGATCACACCGCCAACTTCCCAACTTCGGGCAAATATTGAGAAAATCTTAATANTTAGGTAGTTTTAATTTTACAAATAACATTTTAATTTGTCACTCGTTATTTAATAATTTAATATATTATTTTACATAAAATATTATAAAAAAAAAATTTCGTAAATTCTCTTTTCTACATTTAAAATTCAGAAAAAAAATGTAATTAATAATTTCTGATATTGACACAGGAAGAACAGGTGGCATTTTTATAAGTTGTAGATTTGTATAAATATCAACAAGACTTAAAAATTAGTTTGGCAAAGAAGTTTCAATTCTGAAATGTATACTTTGTACGCACGCACTTTTAAACTTTTTTTTTAAAATATTATTTTAAGAAATATGTCAAACACATACTTCTACAAAATGCATATTATTATATACTTCTGCACACATCTATTGGCCCACCTTGCATATTCAGCTTCGTTTGGTCCTAGCTAATTCGAGCAAAAAGTTTTTATGCAGTTTTGAATCTGGCACATTTATAATTTCATTCAATAGTCTTTTTTTGAATTTCGATAACAGAATTTAAAGAAACAAAAGACAATTTCGAGCCTATTCGTTGTTAACAAACAATCGAATACTAAAAAAAAACTTGATTTTATAAAAGCGATGAAAATGTTTGAAAATGTTTGGTCTTCATTTCAGTTGCACACAGAAGCAAAATATTACGCATTGTAACATACGAAACTATATTTCAAAGAGTAACCCCTCTTCTTCTTGCCGGTTTCTTCTCAGCGGATTCTACTTTCCGAACCGGTGGAAAATTTGTTACCAACGGACACACTACCGACGATTTAAAAGTGCTTTTTGAGCCTAATTTCTGCTTTTGTCTATAAATTGTATATACATGCAAATGGACCATTGACTGCCTTATTGGTCTAGTGGTCAGCTTGTTGGGCTGCAAACATGAGGTCCTGAGTTCGAGTCCCAGATCGGGCGATTTCAAACATCGATATTCAGTTTTCTGTTAAGATATTATAAGTGTTTCCGTGCCTCGGAAAGCACCTTAAGCCATCAGTCCTATGACAGATCCCTCCCCAGTCGTATCGGTTTGCCGATACATTGAAATTTAAGAATGAAGGAATAGAGAGTGCACTTGTGTACTATGCCTACCAACCAGTAGTGGAACAGTGTGGTGTGTCTATGCCCTAAAAACCATCTCTCCTATGAGTGAGAAGACTTGGACCCAGTAGTGGAACCTTAATGGTCTGCTACTTACCTTATCCTTTATTATATCACTGTTAATATGCTTAAAGTGTATTAATACCATATTTTTAATCACATAAATGCCAGTTTACCCCGAGAAATTTATTCAACTAAGTGCACTGTCGAAGCAATGACACATAAAGGCAGACCTTGCGCTAAATGTAAGTGATGCATATACATTGTACTGGCGAATAACTTGCAAAATGCGTCCACTACTGAAATATTAATGTCAGATTTGTTTGATGAAATCTTGGACTAATTTATTTTATGAACTGCAATTTAATGCGATTTAGTAGTGTTTAAAGCCATTTTATAATCTATACTAATATTATAAACTAGCATTTGCCATCGGCATCACGCAGTGCCCAATACCTTGGAAATTAGTGCAACCTTTTTCTAATTGTTCCAAATATACACTACTAGTAGTGTGTGCGAGTGTTTATTTTTTTTTTTGTAATTTATTTAACTACAAAATATAAGATTAGAAAAATTTTAAAGCTCATCTTCATTAAAAGGTAAGGTAAGTAGCAGCCTATTAACGTCCCACTGCTGGGTACAGGCCTCCTCACTCATANACTGCTGGGCACAGGCCTCCTCACTCATATGACAGAGGGTTTTTAGAGCATAGACCCACCACACTGCTGGTTGTTACGCATTATATATTATTGCGCAATTCCGTCACTCTCATAGTCCGGTCTTTCAAAGTCATCTCTTCACTTGAACCCAGAACCTCATGTTGCCAAACATCCCAACCACTAGTTAGACTGTTTGGCAATTATCTCTATTCCTTCACTCATATAGTCCAACGTGACGGTAATCCGATACGACCGACGGTTTAACGTGCTCTCCGAGGCACGCGGTGAATCACACCGCCATATTTTTCCCAACTTCGGGCAAATATTGAGAAAATATTAATAGAAAACTCAATATCGATTTCGAATTGGCCCGACCCGGAACTCGAACCCAGGACCTTATATCTGTAGTCGAGGATGCTAACCACTAGACCAATGAGGCAGTTTCATCTTCATAGTTGTCGTTAAATTCAGTGAGTCTATCTAAACTCTCTTTATAATCTATAACTCTTCTAAACCCTGCTCGTTTCTTTGTATAGTTTCTCAATCATGACCGCCATAAAGTTCCCATTGTGATAATCAGCTATCGCTGGACAGCTCTCCACTTTTTGTGACTCATTTAGACTTTGGACAAATCCATATTTATTTAGACTGAGAATATATTTAGGAAAGGAGTTTTAATTTGTTACGTGCGTGCGTGTTTCTTGAAGTACTATTTAAAATTGAGAACACTCTCTCTTCCAAATGTCTTATGCATCATTAAGATCTATAATATTGCCTAATTCACACAGCCGGTTTGTATATTAAAATACCTTGAATAATTGCTAAAGTGTACCAAAAATTAAAGTAAACTGAAGCAACCTGATAGCTGGATACCCTAGAATTGTTTCTGGGATGTGCAGGTTTCCTCATAATGTTTTCCAAAATGAATATAAAAATATAAAAGCTCTCGTAATCATATTAACAGTCGAGATCACTTAAGCACGTATTGCGAAGTCTGTAGCAAAGCGTGCGCGTGTCAGGTTATAAACACACAAAAGCAAAGCTCAGTGAACTCATTATACGCTATTTAACACGAGGCATGACACAATTACTTTAAATAATAGACGCGTGTAGGTTATTAACAGTCAAAATGTTTTTCATGTTTAATACGTTAAAATGGTAGTATTTTAGATTTAGATTATGCAAATAATATTTATTTTCAAAAAACAAATGTCCAATAAAAAGTAAGTAAGTAGCCCATTAACCCGCACTTATTAATTTTACCGGCACTATCCTAAGGTTTTGTTGAAACACTATTTTGCGGTTTGCTACTAGGGATGTCCGAATAATTCGAACTTACGAATTATTCGTTCCGAATTGAATGTTAGTAATTCGAATATCGAATTGATAGTTTGAAAATTTTCGAATTACCCGATTTTTTCGAATTATTCGATTCGAATGTTGATATTCAATTCGATTCGAACGATATTCGCACACCCCTATTTACTACGTATTTGCTTTCCAGCATATATTGTTTCAGGACATAATAAAGAATTGACAATATAGGAAAATAAAGTCTTTCATGGGCTTTTTACTTTTTTAACATAAAATGCCGTCGGCTTAGTAAAAAATATTTAATTGTCCTAATCAATAACGTGTTGTGTGTATTTCGTGTGTCTTATACTCGTAACCCGCTATTTTTATACGTTTATAAACGATAAGTGTAAAAAAATACTTTAATTAACGTCCCAATGCTGGACACAGGCCTCTTCACTCATATGAGAGAGGAGCTTCAGATCCACCACGCTGCTTCAATGCTGATTGGTAGGCATAGTACACAAGTGTACTCTCTATTCCTTCACTCTCATAACCGACGTGACCGGAGAGAGATCAGGCGCAGGACCGACGGCTTAACGTGCTCTCCGAGGCACGGGGGTGGACCACACCGCCAACTTCTGAACTTCGGGCAAATATTGAGAAATGTTAAAAGAAAACTCAATATCGATTTTTGAATTGCAAACCTCTAGACCAATGTGGCATTCAAATGCCCAGTACAGATTTATTGTATTTAAAAAAAAATATTGTGAGCCACAGATATATATGAAAGCTCCAGGCGGAAGACCATAAATGCGTACCATTAAGTTAAAGAAAGTACAAATCTGGGTCAACTCATAATGACGGATAAGAAGGCACTGGAAGGAGCAGCTTCTTGTCTATTTCTCATTATGATTTGGAAGTCGGTTGAGAAGACGACGCCGAGGACGGTGTCATCATCGTCGTCTCACCTGGTGGGCATACAGTACTGAACATAGGTCTCTTGTAAATCTTTTCCCGTGGCCTCATAATATTAGAGAGTTGGCTGTAAATGGGAGTGCCGCCCAATTATACTCTCCCGCAAGAGACAGGACAGAATAAGCTGAACTGACTCCCCAACTCATATCATTGGGAAGACATTGCAAGAAGAAGTAAATGAAATATGTGGGTTAAGAATGAATGAATTACTCATCAAATGATTACTCTCCGCTGATGACCAAGTAATACTTGCGTCATCCGCTTATGAGCTACAGGAGATGGTAAATATTATGAATGAAGCTTTGAAAGGGAAAGGAATGAAAGTGAATGTAAACAAAACGAAAGTTATGCTTTTTGAACGAGATGAATCTATGATGAATGGCAATATTTTGATAGATGGGGAACAAGTGGAAGAGGTGAAAGAATTTGTATACTTGGGATCTAAATTTACAAAAGATGGAACATGTGAAAGTGATATTAAAAGAGAGTAAATGCAGGGAATATGGTAAATGGTGCTCTGCACGCCTTTATGAATAGCCAGACGGTGTCTCAAAGGGCTAGACTGGCTGTGCATGCTGGAGTGTTGGTGTCAACACTTATGTATGGTAGTGAAAGTTGGGTATGACAGAATAATCACAAAATTAATATAAATGCGGTACAGATGAGAGCGTTGAGAAGTATGAGTGGATTAAAACTGAGTGACAGAGTAAGAAATAGTGTGATAACGTTGTGGTATAAAAGAAGACGTAGTGAATAAAATTGAGAGAGGTATGCTTAGATGGTTTGGGCATGTAGAGAGAATGAATGAAAGGAGACTGACAAGAGGATTTATGAGTCAAGTGTGAATGCGAAAGTTGGAAGGTTAAGATCAAGGCGAACGTTCCTAAACCAAATACAGGAAATTTTAAATAAGTGACAGGTCAATTCTAAGCCGACGAATGAAAGCGAAGGAGATATGCAAGAATCGTGGCAAGTGGAAGGACGTTGTTTCTGACTACCCCTATGGGAATGAGGCGTGATGCTATGAATGTATGTATGTTAATTTTAAGAAATATGTGAAAAACATTCTTTTACAAAAGGCATATTATAATGTTGAAGATTATTTAAGCGATAAAAATGTTTGGACTTGATTCCAGTTGCACACAGCAGCAAAATACTACACATTGTAACTTACGAAACTATATATAAAAGTGTAACCGCTGAGTTTTTTGCCGGTTTCTGCTCAACGGAATCTACTTTCCGAACCAGTGGTAGATTTGTTAGCAACGGATAGACTACTAACGATTAAAGAGTCTTTTTGTGCATAGAATTGAATAAAGAATATGTTGATTTTGATTGGGTGAAAAAGCTTTAAGGAGAATGAAAGAAGCGAAGGAGATATGCAAGGATCGTGGCAAGCGGAAGGATGTTGTCTCTGTTTACACCTATGGGAATATATGCTATGTATGTATGTATGAAAAAGCTAGGTCAACATTTTTAAAAAACTTTCTTTACTTTTTATATTTATTCTTTGCATTTTATTATATCTTTGATGAATAGCGCCCATACAAACTTACATCCTTTAATATGCCCTCTTCGGGTTACAATTTCACAATAAAATATAGCTTTAGCCCGTCTCGTAGATTGTATCTAGCAGTCGCGAAAAGACATCAAATATAACTTCGTATTTATAATATTAGTATACAAAACAATTAATTATGAATCGATATCTAAATACTCGTCTATAATCAATTGTTACAAAACTGGCAATAAAACGAATTGACCTAGACGTTTACAAACCTAAGACATTTGACTAAAAAATGAGACCGGATGATATAAATTATCAAACGCTTACATCTCTTATGTAACCGGATGCGAGATTAGAGCACTTTCTTAATATATTAAGATATTGGGCAAATATAAATAATGAAATGGGCTTAATTAATTTGTTGATGTTGAACATATTTATTTAAATAGTGTAATTTTATATTCAAACTCGTTCTAATGTCCTATTTTATTGTTAACGGATTAGCGCATGAGTTTAATCTCACCTGATGATATGAGGACTTATTTTTCGATAGGAAATGCATTTACGCACCCCGACTGTGCAGTCGAGAGTGTGGACTACACGAGGGTGTGAGTGGGGAGCCAGAGGTTCCTTAAGGAATTGTACTGTGGAAAGAGTTGTACGAACCTCCGCCTTCTGTTTCCTTCTCTCCTTCGTCGTGGCAGGAGTGTTTCAGGAGATGACAGTCTCGCAAAAGATGGCAACCGCTCTCCAGGCCTGCTCAATAATGAATATTGCTCCTATAATACTAGCCAATGAGAGGTCTGGGACGATCACCGACGTCATAATGAGTCGCTGAAATCCCCAGTCGGGAAATTCTGCTACTATATGGTGGGCTGTCTCTAAAGAAGCATCATACTTGCGACAACTAGCCGACGGCGCACAGTCAATAGTTTGGTAAAGATATTTACCGAAGCAACCATGACTGGTAAGCACCTGTACCAACCTGTAGGATAGTGATCCGCAAATCTGCCCAGCCATTTATCCAGATGAGGGAGGGTCATACTTACTGTGGCCCCGCCCGCTACTGGGGACCAGGGATCCACCTTCCATCTTTGGGTCAAGGCTCTGTTAGCTAGAATATCCGGTCTCCTCTGGTTCTCGCGGCTACTCTGCACTGGTATGAAGCTGTGAGAACTTCCAGCCTGACCTCCCAAAGGGCCCAAAATGATGATACGGCCTAAGATGAAAGTGCACTAACTTAGTAAGAGATAATTAACCGTCAGTAGGTAAACTACCTCTTACGATGTTTCTTAAGAATTCCAAGTGCTTGAGTGTTTTTAACAGTGCCAAATATTTAAGTTTTCTATACAGGTGAGATCAATTTACTTAATAATGTTTCTATATGGCCTCGAACCGGAACACAAGTCTCTTGCTTGGCGGTTCATCTTTGTTGGTAAGGTGGTAACTAGCCGCTGCTCAACCCTCCTACAAGTCCATACTCATACAAATTAGAAAATGCAATTTCCTTAATTCGCCCTTCCGGTGATTGAACCCGAGTCTTCTACTAACAAAGATAATACTCGCCTAGTAAACTATCAGCCATAAAAATACTTTCCACTTATATATAAATAGATGTACATTGATTAACAGATCCATATTAAGGGTCAAGTCAACATTTAAAATTAACAATTTAGATTTATATTTCTACTATTGATAGATAACGTCAAAGGTTCACTATCATTTAGTTATGCAATTTATGACTATAATAGCTGTCTGTTTGTATTGACTGTCATCTTGTAACTTTCGGGGCTGCTGACGATCGCCCCTAGGGCGCGAACTCACGGTCACTCGACGTCACCGCAAGTTCATGTAAGTGAAAGGGTGAGACCCCGCTATTAGTATAAAAGCTCTATGCATTCCCCATCAACATCATTCCACATCCTTCCATCAAACCAACATCATGGTTTTCAAGGTATACATCTAAAAACCCATCCACTACTTTACTCTCGTTATTGAAATTCAATCAACTTCTTAGACTGCATAGTCTGTAATTGTAATTGCTTTTAACTATTTTCACAGTATTTTGTTAGCTAGAAAACTAAATTGTTATCTATATATTCATTGTTATCTTATACTATCAGCAAAAAGAGGACACAGAACATTATTTTTTAGAAAGTCATTTGCCCATTTTTATTGCCTATTCACTTACAGCTTTTAAGCTACTTGTTTATCCTGAAAGTCTCACAGAAATGTTAAACTCAGTTACTGTTTCTTTAAATTGAAAAGCCCTAGACCGCTGGCAGATAGTTAAAATAATATTATTACTAATATCAGATTTAGGTACAGCGAAGCATACTTAAAGTAATATGCCAATATTGGTAAGTTGTGGCTTTAAATCCTGGCCACTATAAAAACTCTTGTGTATATTATTGTTTAAAAGTTATAATTGTGACGAAGAAAACATGATAAGAACACTTGCCCAATTCAGGAGCATTTCTGAGGTTTTTACAGTCTCCCAAGCAACATTAGAGCAGCAAGCCAAATTCCAAAAACCCTTTCTTATGTGTAATGTTATTGTTAGCTATTCTTACATTGTTTTTTATTTCAGTTTGTTGCCCTTGCCTGTTTCGTGGCTGCTGCCAACGCGGGCTTGCTCCCAGCCAGCCCCCTCGCATACGCTGCAGCACCAGCCTATGCGGCAGCTCCAGCCTATGCGGCAGCTCCAGCCTATGCTGCAGCCCCCGCCTACCACGCAGCTGCTCCTCTAGCCCTCGCCGCCCCAGTAGCCAAATACGCTGCCGTTGCACCCGTCGCTGCTCGCGTTGAAGAATACGATCCCCACCCACAATACAGCTTCGCCTACGATGTACAAGACAGTCTTACAGGCGACTCAAAGACCCAACACGAATCTCGTGACGGCGATGTTGTCCAAGGATCCTATTCCGTTGTTGACCCCGATGGTGTGAAGCGTACAGTGGAATACACAGCTGACCCCCACAACGGTTTCAACGCTGTTGTACACAGGGAACCCTTAGCTGTGAAGGCTGTAGCACCCGTTGTTGCTAAAGTAGCTGCCCCTGTCGCCTATGCTGCTCCTATCCCAAGATATGCCTCCGTTGGTTATGCTGCAGCCCCCGTGGTCCACGCTGCTCCCTTAGCCAAAATTGCCGCCCCCCTCGCCTACTCTTCCCCCATCTATCACTAATAAATAACGCCAAATATATGGAACTAGTGATATGACTGTGTGGATCGACTCATTAGGATAAGATAAATAAATTATTTGTTTTTATATGATATTTGAACTTTTATTTATGTCCATTTAAAAAATATAACACGATAACATAAAGTATCAGAAACCTTTATCTGTTAAGAGATCATTATTACTTGTTACACTGGATTAATAATAACTGTCAAAGCTTACAAAGATCTTAAGTTGAATAATGAAGCGAAAATGTAGTGAATCATCGAAAAAGATTACGTTTTATCGTTTTGAATAATGGATAATATGTCTAGTCATATATAGTTACTTGAACCCACAGCCTTGATATTTGTCTAGTTCCCACGAAGTCGGACTGGGACAGCCACAGAGGCCAAGCGATTGCACAATTAGATTCATGATAATATATGAAACCCTTTTGCCCTGCGTGTCACTAAGTAAACAAGTACTAGTTAGTTCTAAATGTCAAATATATTTTCTCTGGTATGTCCTATTACGGATATAAAATACTAGCTGTTATCTGCGCTCTTGCCCGCGTAGTTTTCGATCCTATGGTCACATTGTTAAATTTCAATATATTTATAATTTCCAAGGAACCGCTTGACTGCAATCTCACTCGATAGAAAGTTACGAAACAGTCTGAGACGGCAGCACGATAAACTGACAAAATTTAATTTACTCCATATAGTTTCTACACAATTCGCAAATAATGTAATATATGAAAACAAAATTGAGTAACCTAAAAAAGTTATATATATGTCTATATATTTATATATATGTTAAAGGTTATATATATATGTATATATATGTCTAGTCAGTCAACCTCAAATGTCATTATTAACCGATTTCAAAAAACGGAGGAGGTTATCAATTCGTCTTTATGTTTTTGGATCTGAAAGGTGGTGCTTGTCGTAGGGTCCCATTTTTTTTTTGGATCCACTTTTGATGATGGCATCCATGAGAAAGCCAAATAAGTCTTAAATTTGCATTAAGCCTATGCGCGACAAATGGGCGAATAATTCAAGATCACGCCAACCGATTTCGATGATTCGTTTTCTTTCTATTGGAATACTTTAAGGGTTGTTTGATGATAGTTTGGTAAGATTGTGGTCATGGGTTCCATGAAAAAGTCACGGAACTCTGCTTAGGAGCAAATTAAAGATACTCGGCAATCTTTTTCATTTCTTCAATATAGTCATTTGGAAAATTTATTTGGCGCTTGAAAATGTACTCGTTTGCGAACTTAATAACTTTTATAAGCTGTAACTAACTACTTAATAATGACAGTATTTACAGTTTACTATAAATAATCCTAGTTAAACCTCATCTAATTCAGATAAAGTTTCTTTTGCAATAACAAGGATATGAAAATACTAATAACAATCACGGCTTTACAATTGTTCTACTTCTTACAAATTTTTATAAGAAGTACTTTATTTTCATGGTTTAAAGTTTGAATTTAATTGTCATTATTTGTAGCAAGTTATAAATATTGCCATCTTTAGTTGCTACAAGCAAGCCATTTGTTATCTGTGCCGATTTGTTTACGCGAGATTTGTGTATGCTAGACGCGTATTTAATGTGGAATATTTTAAAAATAAACATGATATAAAAATACAGATATACTAATACAATATAACCTATATTCCTAAGATAATTTATTCCTTAAATTGTACAGAATCATATAATAAACAGGGTGTGTCGCATAAAGTTCGTTTTGTGATGTTTTTTGTGTTTCAAAGTCATTTCGCCGGTTCTATGATAAATGTTGTGTTAATTGTGACTTTCCTAATATTTGTTAAATACAATTTCCGTAATGGTATCGACGAGAGGTATAAGATATAAGTTCAGTGAAGGAGAACGAGTGTTATGTTATGAACCCGATCCTACTAAAGCAAAAGTTTTATATGACTCTAAGGTTTGGTTATTTATATGTTTTAAGCTCTAAAAGTATTGTCTCTAACTAAATGAAAAAGAAAATTACTTGTAATTTTTATAGTTTCTAACAGTTTAGTGCCTTACGGATCTTACCTGATGATATGTAAGATACAGGCTAAAATAGTATCGCACTAACCTGGAAAGGAGTAATCTATCTCTGGTACTAAACAGCATCATATCTGAACGCAAATTTTCCACTTGGTGATAGTTCTTTGTTGGTAACATGCTGCAGCCGAAGCCTCCCACCAGTCCATACCTAAACAAATTCAAAAATACAATTTCGTAAATTTGTCCTGCCCAGGTAAACCCACTGCCTTTGTTAATAAAGCGAGTTCTCGCATAATTACACCAATGAGACTGTCAATTGTTACATATCAATCAATCAAAAAATTTTACACATTATTATCAGGTATTGGAGGTAATAGAGAGCAAAGACAAACGTGGGCGTCGCACTGTCGAATATTTGATACATTTCCAAGGCTGGAATTCTTCATGGGACCGATGTGTGAGTGAAGATTTTGTCCTGAAGGATACAGAAGAAAACAGACAGTTACAAAGAGATCTTGCTGAAAAATCACAACTCCAATTGTAATTATGTCCTATTAAATTTATTACACATCATGTTTTAAAACCTCAGTTTTATTGAGATCCATCTTAATTTTAATTAGCTTTGATTCATTAAACTTTCTTAAAATATATTGTAATATTGCATTTTTGCATAAAATTTTGTTGATGTTAAAATTTTATTTTTAAAGTCAAACTTTATCTATTTCAGAGGAGCTTACTTATATAGACGAGAGCGCAAGAAAGCAAATAGTACAAATTCTGGCTCGGGACCAGCTAAGAGGCCCCGTCAGGGATTTAGTGATGACGGTTCATCAAGCAGTACACAACCAGATCCAGATGGTAATAAGTAAATTAAATTTATATTTAATACATAGATCACAGCTAATAATGTTCATAAAGTAATGTTTAATGTAAGTAATATTATAGTTTAAGTAAATAGAAGTTCCCTTGAGAAGTGTAAACTTAGGAAACATAAAAGTCTAATATACCACAATAAATGCCCACTTTGTAATTGAAAAATATAGGGAAGGATAGAAGGCATTCCAGTTAAATACTCTCTTTGTTATTTAAATATAATTTGTGTTTTTTCAGAAGGTGAAACTGGTGATACAGATTCATCATCAGGGTCTGCATCAAGTACACAACCTCAATCCCCTCCAAATCCACAAATTGGTCGGGCCAGCATTATTTTACCTTCAGCACTAAGGTAAAAATTGTTTATTGACTTCATATCAATTAGTCAACATACTTTAAGACTAATTGATGTGGTGTTATAATTTATTGTTATCCTATTTTTTCCAGAAACATTTTTTTTTCTGACTTTATTTTTTTCCTTTTTTTTTTTGTTGCTGACAGATTAGCGCTTGACTGTGATCTCACCTGATGGTAAGTGATGATACAGTCTAAGATGGAAGCGCGCTAATCTGTTAAGAGGCGATATACCCCTTACGGTTTCTACACAGCATCGTACCGGAACACAAATCTCTTTGTTTGGCGGTACGTTTTTGCTGGTAGGGTGGTAACTAGCCACGGCCGAAGCCTCCCACCAGTCCAGACTCAGACAAATTAGAAAATACAATTTCCTAAATTCGTCCTACCGGGGATCGAACCCGGGACCTCCGCTAGCAAAGCGAATACTCGCACCACTGCGCCAGCGAGGCCGTCAAATATATTCAATATATCGAGTATTTATGTATCTCCTAACCATGGATAATAAAATTTAATAGAATGTTTATGTTCCAATTTAATACATCAATTATATTCAATATTAGCATTATTTGCGTTCCGTAGTACAACTGAAACGATAGTTTCATAAATAATAATAATAAAATGTTTTAAAAACATGTTTATGTAAATCAGAGTTGATTTTTTTTCATCCCATCATCAAAGGTCATTAGTACTATGCTCGTTTTCGGAAACGGTTTCTTAACACCTTGTATAAAGATATATTTATTTATCTGTTTGAATCAAGACGCAAACCAAAGTATTTATTAAATTCTAAATGGGCCCATGATGTAGGAATCAAAATACAATCGAGGAAAATGTTTGGTCAATTTAATATTTACAAATAACATGTGGTATTTTAATTTGCCACTCGTCATTTAATATACTATATTTCATAAAATATAAAATAAAACAATTTCATAAATTCCTTTTTCTAAATTTAAAATTCATAAACAAAATTTAATTAATAATTTTTAATATTGACAAAAACATGTGGCATTTTTATTTAGAATTCGTCATTTGGGATTTCAATAAATTATTTGTATTAATTATCGAAACTTTTAATATTTCAATGACAATTAAATTCCTAACATATCTTCCTTTTTCCCCCCTCCCTCTAAGTCTCGGAAATCTAAAGTTTTATATTTGTATAAACATAAACAAAGGAGTTTCACTTCTGACATATGTACACACGCACATTTAAACTTTTTTTTTATATCTGTTCCATTGTGTCATTTATTTTCATTTTCTTCAAATTTCTTTATATAAATATACATTTACAGAAATTGATTCTTACCATATGGTCTGGTATTGTAAATTAAACTTGTTTAATTTATGAATTACTATTATATGTTTAAAAAAATGTGGTAAAGATGTGCCTTCACCATTTTATGTGTTCCATCCTTGTCAAGGGGAGTGCTAACCGTCTCTCCTTTCAATAGACACATTTATTAAACATTTCATTATGTTATATATCTAGAATAACTAAAAACTTTAATAGCGTGAGTTAGAACATTTCCTTATTACATAAATATTATGCTGAAATAAAACAAACTCAACTTTTTATCATATTAAATTTTTAATTAGCTTGTTATTAAATTAATTTTTAATAATGTACAATGAAAATGAGCACTAGAAATATGAATTTAACGTATTGTTTAACTGATTTTGTATATCAGCGCCATCTGTCGGCAACATTGACAAATATAAACTTTCATGTTTGTTATAATCTTTTATAACCAAGTTTTTACTTGTAATAATGAATGAAAAGTATATTTTTATTTGAAATAAAATCATATATATAATAAGGGTCAGGTCAAAACTATTCTAAACCATTCGTCGGTTTAGGTATGCTTAGATGGTTTGGGCACGTAGATAATGAATGAAAGGAGACTGACAAAAAGCATTTATGAGTCAAAAGTGAATGCGAAAGTTGGAAGGGGAAAACCAAGGCCCACGTTCCTGGATCAAATCCAGGACATTTTAAATAAGGGCCAGGTCAAGAGTACTCTAAACCGACGAACTTGTATAAAAGGTTTAATGAGAGTGAAAGAAGCGAATGAGATATGCAAGGATCGTGGCAAGTGGAAGGACGTGGTCTCTGCCTACCCCAATGGGAATGAGGCGTGATGCTATATATGTATGTTAACGAAAATAAATCTATAGCCCGACTTATTAGACTTTCCACTGCCACGAGGTCGGTATTTACCCGCGTAAATACCGACCTCGTGGCAGTGAAACCACGGGGCATTGTTAGTTACTTATAAAAAACTAAGGTGCTAGTTTTAAATTTATTTTATTTGTTTGTCATTGGTTATGTTTTTCAATATATAAATTATTAAATAGCTACATTTTCTATTTAGTCTTTCTTTCGACAATATGCTATTTTGGGACATCAATAAACTGTTATATACATTTTTAGAGATCGCCTCACATTCGACTACCATTTAGTAGTGAAACGTGGTAGATTGTCACGATTGCCAGCGTCGCCATGCGCGGCGCAGATCTTGGAATCGTTTGTCAAGTGGTTCGCACGTGCCGGGGCCTGGAACCCGCCACGAGCGAAACAGGATCCGCCTCAAAAACCTGATATGCTGGAAGTTTCATGCAGGTGAGAGACACTTTAATAACAGTTATAACAGAACACTTCAACATCACATAATTTCAGGTGTCATGAGACCGCTTCCGAAAAGGAAGACAGGTGATAGTACTAATGACGCCTTTGATGATGGAACAGAAAAAAATCCATAACCAAAACCAAACCCATATTTTTAAAATGTTTGTTGTAAAGAAGTGTCACTTCAATAAATAAATTAAAATCTTTTTACTTCAATTTCCCGATATATTTAGAGTCCCGTCAAGACGTAATTAGGAATTTGTATTTTCTAATTTCTCTGACTAATCCAGAGTCAGAGATATTAGAAAATGAAAACCTCATAAGAAAATTTGCTTTTATGAATTGAATTGAAGTTTGTGTGCTGCCGCTGTCGCTTTTCTACTTGGAAGCATCGGTTGATGGAGTGGAAGAGAGATAGACGTGTCACAAGCCGAACGATTTGCCCGATCGCGCCTCTCTATCGCTTGTTCTGCACTCTCAGTTCAGTTAGCAGAGATCCCGGGTTCGATCCCCGGTAGGGCGAATTTAGAAAATTGTAATTTCAAATTTGTCTGAGTCTGGTCTGGTGGAAGACTTCGTCCGTGGCTAGTTACCAGCAAAGACGTACCACCAAAACAAAGAGATTTGTGTTTCGGTATGATGGTGTGTAGAAAACGTATAGGGTGTATCGCCTCTTACCCAGATTAGCGAGCTTTCATCTTAGACTGTATCATCATTTACCATCAGGCGAGAGCACAGACAAGCGCTAAACTGTAAATATAATTTTGTTACTTCAATTTCGCTGGGTTCGAGTTTTATATTTTTCGAGAATTTAAGAATTTGTATTTTCTAATTACTCTGCGTCTTGATTGGTGGGCGGCTACGGCCTTGGCTAGTTACACCAAAGTTGGATTACGGGGGATGATTTTACACGATAACGTCATAAGAAAACTGGCATACTTTTGTCAATTATATTGAAGGTTGTGTCGGTACACTTCGTCCGATGGAGTGGAAGAGAAATAGATGTGTCACAAGCCGAACGATTAGGCCGATGGCGCCTTTCTATCGCTTGCTCTGCACTCTCAGTTCAGGCGGAACATAACAATGAGTCACGCTTTGTAGTGCGAGTACTCGCATTGCTACCAGAGGTCCCAGGCTCGATGCCTGGTAAGGCGAATTTAGAAAATTGTAATTTCTAATTTGCCTGAGTCTGGCTTGTTGGCAGGCTTCGGCTGTGCCTAGCTACCACCCTACCAGCAACGCACGATGCTATGTAGAAACCATAAGAGGTAAATTGCCTCTTACCGGATTACCGCGCTTCCATCTTAGACTGTATCATTATCGGAAATCGTGCCCAGGGCCTAGAGAAGCGAAGCCATTGATATTATAAGGAAATATAACTGCATTTTAACAGTTTACAGTGAAGTGTATGCGATCCGCGCATCAATTCGCAATAATCTCGATGCAATCTCAGAATTTACATACACTTGGTAAACCTCTCATGAATTTATATCACATATTATGTAAAACGATAACCCAGAATTCGAATAAAT
Source organism: Elymnias hypermnestra (assembly GCA_015832385.1). Classification (NCBI taxonomy): domain Eukaryota; kingdom Metazoa; phylum Arthropoda; class Insecta; order Lepidoptera; family Nymphalidae; genus Elymnias; species Elymnias hypermnestra. Next base: position 1,890,693 of record JACTOM010000051.1, read on the forward strand.
CTATTTTTAACGAGAAACGAAACTGAAAAAGTGTGTTATTACCCAACTACTACTACAACTTCATCGTCACATGAGAGAGACATAACAAATTCGATTAATATTAAAAAGATTGCAGTTAGTTGACTGCCTCATTGGTCTAGTGGTTAGCATGGTCGACTACAGACAGTAGGTCCTGGGTTCGAGTCCCGGGTCGGGCCAATTCGTAATCGATATTGAGTTTTCTATTAAGATTTTCTCAATATTTGCCCGAAGTTGGGAAAACTTTGGCGGTGTGATCCACCCCCGTGCCTCGGAGAACACGTTAAGCCGTCGGTCCTAAACCTGATCCCTCTCCGGTCAAGCCGGATTGCCGAGTACACTTGTGTACTATGGCCTGCCAATCCGCAGCGGAGCAGTGTAGTGGACCTATGCTCTAAAAACCCTCTCTCATATGAGTGAAGAGGCCTGTGCCCAGCAATGGGATGTTAAAGGGCTGCTACTTACCTTTTTTTTAAAGGTAAATATATCCTATCGTGAATGCAAACCAATAAAATTCTTAAGATAAGATCGCCTATTGCTCACTACAGTTACTTAAGTTTTTAATTGTAGTATTCTTGCTTTTGTGGTGTTCAATAAATAATACTATCAATCTCTCTTTTAGTTAAGATTTCAATGTTAATTCAGTAAATGTTTACTTGTGTAATATTTTGTAAATGTAATAAATTTATGTTAAATATGTTTAACATGTTAAATCTTAAGTAATTATATGTATTTTCTATATACCTACTAGCAGTAAGGAGTGGGCTAACATTGTTTTAGTGGGAATTGGAAGAAAAGAACGTAGGCGTCTGAGTGAACTCATTGTAGCAAATATTCCTTTGCTCACTTCTTTTAATTGAGAGGACCAGGAAAGCGTCGAATCTATAAAAATGCCCAAATTTTTAACTTTTTGGCTAAAAAGTGCTACACAATCATTAAACACAATAGGTGGAAGGTTAACCCGGTCCGGTAATAATATATTATTATCAAATTAAAAGAAACAATATAAATGTGTAATCAGTTTTTTTTTATACTAATCTAATGAGATGGATGAAATGCTATCAAAAACATACATTCATTGTACATTCGTTATTGTGTAGGAGGTGGGTTCTAATTTTAGTGAAATTTAAGATACTATATAATGTAAATGAAATAACAAATTATACATTGCCCCCCTAACCGAGACCAACGCCCCCCTCTAGGACCTCCAAGGGGGCGTGTTATCGACCATTTTGAGAAAGACTGTAGTAGACATAAGTGAGCTGTAAGGTATATAGAAAATAAAATGACACATGTAGACATATTTGACATAAACTTATTACATTTACAAAATATTACACAAGGAAACATTAGCTGAATTAACTTATTGAACACCACAAAAGCAAGAATAATACAACGTAAAAATTGAGTTTTTCTAGGGAGCAATGGGCGGTCTTATCTTAAAAATTTTATTTGTTTGCATTCGCGATAGATTGTTTATTAGACAATTCTGTATCTTTTATTAATAGTAGACATAAGTTATTATACATAGTAATTTCAAAAGATTTGATTGGTTAGGGGCAGGACTAGGTCGTCGAACAATGATGTCTCACAGCATTCTTAACGCGAACAAACTATATACTTTTTTGGTATTTACGTTGTTTTCTCACTTCTGTACCTGACAAAGTTGCGCGTATCAGCTATTAATAAAGATAGCAGCTATATAACTTAATATTTCCAGGTTAAACTTGCTGAGGGAAGTTGCAGATGGATTGAGAGTTTATTTCGATTTCATACTTCGCGGCCACCTTTTGTACAAACAGGAAGCGGAACAGTATTTCGAATTCTGCGGACAGTATATAGATGAGTAAGTGAACATTTCGAATATTTACTTCACTATAGGGACCCCTTAATGTCACTCGCGTAGTTCCGGGTCCATGTGAATGTGAAAACCCCATTTTTTTAAAATCATCTGATGAGTTATAATTCTGCATTCACATCTCCCTATCCTGTAACAACATCGTTCTTAGTGAGAATTTACATCGCGAAAAGAATATGTATTTTTAATTTTAATTATTAATTTTATGGCAGTTTAGGAGATTACGTGATGAGATAATAAACGATCGTATTTCGTTTATATATCCGGCTTTCCCGGGAAAATAAGTAAAGTCGTTCTTAATAAGCGTATACATCGCTAAAAGAATACGTATGTTCAATTTCAAGTTAATCGGACCGAGGTTTCGGGATGAGCCAATGAGTTATCACTCATATATCCCAATCTCGTCGCAATACAGGTTCTTAGTAAGCATATACATCGTTTACAGAATATGCATGTTGAATTTCAAGTCAATCGGGCGAATAGTTTTGGAGATCTTGTGATGAGTCAATTAACGGTCTTTTTCCTGATCGAATAAGTGTGTGGAGACATCCGTTCTCAATTATCGTATACATCGCGAAAAGAATTTGTTTGTAGAATTACCAGTCATTAGGACAAATAATTTTGGAGATCTCTTGATAGATCAACGAGTGAAGTTTTTTTTTACTTGTACAAGGTGTTAGGATAGCGCTCCCGCAAACGAAGACAATAATTTTTTTTTAAATGGTTTATTAGCATTATTTACGCTCCGTTGCGATAGTACAGCTAGATATTTTTAAAATCAGAATCGATTTTTTATCCGTCTCATCATCAAAGGTGTCATTAGTACTGTCATCTGTCTTAGTTTTCGGAAGCGGTCTCCTAACGCATATCCCGATGCAATGAATCTTCGAGTATATATTCTGCCCATTAGTAAGCGTATACATCGCTAAACGAGTGTATGTAATATGAGTTAGTGATTGATCATTTTTCCCCATCCCAATCTCGTGGAAATATAAGTTCTCACCTTTCCTTTTTTTTTTTGAAGCGTGTCTAAATATATTTCGTCGTCGTCGTTGCTTTAACCGATGGACGTCCACCGCTGGACATAGGTTTCACGAAATGATGCTCACAAGGCTCGATCTTGCGCCGCCTGGCTCCAGCGGCTACCGGCGACCCTCTTTATGTCATCGGTCCACCTTGTCGCCACTCCAGCACCTTCGGGCCCCAACGTCCATCGGTCCGTCGGACTATGTGCCCCTCCCATTGCCACTTCAGTTTCGCGATTCGTAAGGCTATGTCGGAGACTTTGGTTCTGCTACGGTTCTCCTCATTTCTGATTTGATCACGTAGAGAAACTACAAGCATAGCCCTCTCCATCGCACGGTGAGTCACTCTGAACTTTCGTATGAGGCCTATAGTCAGCGACCACGTTTCGGAGCTATAAATATATTTATGGTAACCTATTTATGTGTTTGTTTTTACAGGCCTGACATCAAGACTGAAGTCGATGACGAGGACGAAGAGAACCAGGATCCAGCACAGATGACGTTTGAAGACCTCAAGAGTCCCAAAATGCCTGAATATTCACATTTACCTCCCGACCCTGATCATGGACAAAATGGAGATGGTACAAAATTAAACTCAATGTTATATGATATATAATCACTTTTAATGAAAGCGACTCTTTTGTATTTCTATATTAAGTGAGAATCAATAGTAAATACGGCAGTCTTCTTATTTGTTTCCGTTGCATAATTTTTGAAGTGAAACTCTAGACTGGTGAGAGGCTTCGGCCGTGGCTAATTACTACACTGTCGACAAATACAAAATACTTTCAGTTCCGGTAACATTAAGAAGGAATTCTCTTTCAAGGCTGCAATCTTAGATTATATGAGTCAAGCAATTAAAACTATTTCCTCCTATTTAGAAACAATGTTTTTCCACTAATTATATTAAAATAAATGTCTTTGAAATGACACTTCTTTAGGCGAATGATGGTAAAATTTTGACGGATGAAACGGGCGATTAGCGTCACGAAGATATGCAGCGTTTTTTTTGCTAATTCTTTTGAAGGTAGTTTTAATATTTACAAATAACATGTGGCTTTTTAATTTGCCACTCGTCATTTAATATACTATTTTTCATAAAATATAAAATAAGTTATCTAAGTATTAAATTCAAAAACAAAATTTAATTAATAATTTCTAATATTGACAAGAAATACTTGGCATTTTTATTTCAATTCGTCATTTGAGATTTCAATAAATTCTATGTATTAATTGTTGACACTTTTATTTTAATTATTACACTATATTAAATTAATTAAATTCCTTCCACATATCGTCCTATTTCCCTCCCTCTAAGTCTCGGAAATGTAAAGTTTTAGATTTGTGTAAATATAAACAAGAGATAAAATAAGTTTGTCAAAGAAGTTTCACTTCTGACATATGCACTTTGTACGCACGCACTTTAATTTTATGGATAGTAAGATCACGTTATGGAGTAAAACTTTAAAGACGCTTGTCTTGGAGTGAGCTAATAAATGAGTGACGAGAGCGTTACGAAAAGTGTGATCGGGCGAGGCGAACGGAAATTGAAAGGGACATAGAAGTGAAGTTAGAAAGAAAGTAACATTGATGGAGCCTTAGAAGTTTTGCTTCAGTCGTGTGGTCTAATGCTTTTCAACACTCTTTTGTATATTATATTTACAGAACACTCAATAGAGAACAATGAAGTTGAACCCGATGTAGAAGACGAAGCAGAGCCGGAGAAAGCTGATAGCGAGGAAGCCAGAGGAAGTGAAGAAGCGAGGAGTTCCCCCCAAACAGAAGACGGTACGAGAAGAGAACCCACGGCTGCTCCCCGATCACAAAGCCTTGCCAGAAGGTACGTGATAACCTTACTGACTTATTGGTGCAAGTACTCGTTTCGTTAGTATAGGTCCCGGGTTTGATACTTATCAGAACAAAATTTATAATTGTATTTCCCAATTTGTCTAGGTCTGAACTGTTAGGAGGCTTCGTTGAGAGTCGTAAATTACCCCTTACTAGCTTACCGCGTTGTCATCATAATATTTAATCATCAATTACACGTCTTTACCTTAGGAGTTACCACGTTTAACATGCGTTAATAATTTTTTTTAATTATTGTTTTATTTAACCTTAAAAAATTATTCGAAACAAAACTACGCACACGGATATACACAGAATTTTGATGTTGAAGTATAAAATTTTTCATAATTTCAAAAACATACAAAAAAATGCATTGCATATGTACTTAGAAAAATTGTTTAAATAACTATAATAACCATATGTGATATCACTCACTATAACTATTATAAAAATGTTACATTACTCACTATAGCTATCACAAAAATGTTAAATTACTAACTATAGCTATCACAAAAATGTTATATTACTCACTATAGCTATCACAAAAAAGTTATTTTACTCACTATAGCTATCACCAAAATGTTATATCACGCACTATGACTGTCACAAAAGCAAACTTTATTAACAAAAAAAACATACTATGTTTTCGTCTTTGTGAATAAAAAAATCAATTGTTTAACTTATACTTATTTTTTTTTCTACAATTGTGTCATTTCAACTTGCATAGATTTAAAGCTGTATTATATATGTATATACGTAACAACCGTTAAATCTGCTTCTTATGCAGACTCCGGTCACACAAATCCGCAGTCTCTCAATCGGAGAATGAAGAGCCAGCGCCCTCTACATCCACGGGAGAACAACGGACATTTGAAACACTGTCTTCGAGGTATATATCACAATTTTATTCATATTTGAAACCCATAAGAAGTGTTTTCTACCAAAATTTGGTTGTTTCGGTCAAATTTCAGTCGTATTATTTATTATATTTGCAGTGTGGGTAGCAGCGGTTCTTCCATGAGCGAGAGTTGGGCGATGCCTGCGAGGCCTCCCCCCCAACCCAGCACCCCCGCAAGAAACCCCCTCTCACAACTCCTGGATAAGGTAATATCTTTTTTGAACACAAAAACATAACCAATGTGTGCGTGTTAATTAAATTAATTATAACAGAATTTTATTTTATTATAATAATATCTATAAACATAAATAATTTTAAAATATCAAATTTATCATAAAGTAATTGTTTGAGTTTTTAAATATTTGAAAAAAAGCTTCTAATTTTATTGAGATAGAAAATCAATTAGTTTCTATAACAATTCTTAACCATAAATTTCAAGAGATTGAAATTAACATTTTTTTTTCTTTAAGTAAACATACTCCAGTATTTGTGTATCGCACAAATTATCACTCTTTATTTATTAACATATGACACATATATTATTATAATTTTATTTATAGGTAGCAAAGTGGCAGCTAATACCACGCGAGAACACAGAACATCTCCCTTGTAGGATTTACGGTGCCATACATCTTGCAAGGCTATTTGGTAAGCATTACCTTGACAGTTCCTCAAAACTAAAACTCGGTTTGAAAAAAATGTTATAGCTAAACGATAAATGCATTTTATGAAACTAATGACGTCATACTTACCGGAATGAGAAAACAATGTTAATATTGTCACCTAATTAAACCGGCACATAAAAGAATTATATTGTCTGTACACCGGGCGCCACCTATCCTGCGGGCATGTTTTTCGACCCGCTGAATACGAACTTCAAGTCAGTGTAGGCTGTTCAGCCTTCAGTTTCGCGTAAATTGCAAGAGCCATTGTCCTGCAATTTTCACTTATATTATTTCTTAAAAAGATATGACGCACATTTTTTTAAAACTTACCCAATCTGCTCTCTCCATATCTTTCATTTTACGTATAAAATTAGCATCCTGAAATTGGGATCCATTAAAAATTCCCTCTTTTAATTTGGCCTCACTTGTCGCTTTTTTCTTTTTTCTTAAGTACTGAAAACAATCACCATCCTTGTCCATAGCTTTGACATATTGTTTTATGAGACCTAGTTGGATGTGAAGTGGCGGTAGCAGTTTTTTTTACAATTTACTCTGAACTGAAGGCTGGAAGGCCTAAACTGACTTGTAATTCGTACCCATCATCCGGGGTTCTTCTGAACATTGTTGAGGAGTACGGGCTTCGAGGCTTAGCCTCATTGCCCGGGCATAAGTGTCGCCCGGTAATCTATTATGCCCGCACTAAAACGGGCTGGTTCCCGCCAACCTAATTAGCGGGTCTATCCAGGTCACTCCAGTATATCGTCGAGTCCGGGTGTTGCCACTGCCACTGTGTCGCCTTAGCCTACTTTCGGAATTGGCGGCAACAGGAGCTCACGAGGCAGAGAAGGCAGTGTTTGCCGTTCTTTTATTTTGGCAGGCAATGCCGTGGAGGTGTGTATGCGGGGAGTTCTCCACTAAGCGAAACGTACTCCACGCAATTTGGCGGACAATCTCCTCCACGGTGGGCGTCTGTGTGTCACGACGTCATTAGTCATTAATTGTTACAATGTTGTAATTCGTATTCAGCGGGTCGAAAAACATGCCCGTAGATATGTGGCGCCCGGTGTACAGACATTTTTTTTTATGTGCCGGTTTCATTAATCCAAAGTAACAAAGTAGTGAGAACAACATATTACCGTAGACTGTTTCTTTTCTTTAAAGAGATAACTTAAAAACTACATACTCACAGCTAATGTTAGGTAATTAGTTTAATCTTTTTCATTTTTTTCTTTTTTATTTTTCTGTATCACTTATTTAAATTTTTTTACTTGTGTTGGCAGCATCTAAGCTGAATTCTAGGCGGTTTCGCAAGAGTATTTTTTATTGGTTTCTATGCACGTATTCTAGATAATCCCTGGTCTTTTATAAAGATCTTTTATAATTATTATTAATAAATACAATTCACTTTCAGTGAAGCTACCGGACTTTTTGAATGCAACGCAGATGCCCGATTTCAAATTGAAACTTATATTGAAACACATAGATATGTTTGTACAGTGAGTATTCATTTTCTATAATAAATGAAACTAAAAAATATGGTGAAATAATTAGATGCTTAGATATGGCACATCCGATTTTTTTAAACAAATACAAATTGATAGTAGTACTTAAATATATATTGGTATTCTGCTTCAGCTATCTATACTATAGAGCAGGTAATATTGAGGCGGAAACGCGTATTTAATAGGGACAGCAAGAGCAAAACCTCATACAAATATTTGAAAATGATATGAAACCTTAACTCGCTTATTAGAAGCACATTTTAAAATAATGATGTTATTTGAAAATGTACCTTAAAATAAGCACAGTAGGATTCTTTTAGAGTGAAAACTTCTTTAGCATAGTTGCGATATGAAAATAATAACAATGTGGGACAAAATGAGATATAAAGCATTATACAGTGTTTTATGATTTTGATGATGATTCTTTCTATAGCTAAGGGGTTCTCTAAGTAAGTGACCCGCTAAGGTGATTATTTCTATAGACAAGGGATTCCCTAACAATGTGATGCTTTTGGGAATGTTAGTGAAATCGGGCGTTAGCCCTTTTCGACGTTAGATATAAATCTTAATCTTGAAGATAAAATTTTTGAAGGTTTCAATTCAACCACGTGTGAATTGCACACAAGATTGTATTTATTTTATATAAAATTGTATGTTAAAAATAGCTAAAATTGAGACTAAAACAAGACGTTCTTAGAATACGCCTCGCTTCATTTGATATGGGTATTTGTATTGGCTCAGAGCAAAATAGAGATGGCTCTTACAAACAATATTTACATTTTATAAACAATATTTCGATTATAGTAGATAGTGTATTATAATTGATGTTATCTGGCTTTTGTTACTTAGTTTTGTAAATTATAGTTAGATGGCGTATTTATTAAACTGAAAGGCTTTTAGGTAAAACTTTTACGGATGAAACGCGTGATTCGCGTCACGAAGATGTGCAGCGTTTTTTATGCCAATTCTTTTGAAGGTTATGTAGCTTTAATATTTACCAATAACATGTGCCATTTTAAAACTATTTTTTCATAATATATAAAATAAAAATATTTCATAAATTCTCTTTACTAAATTTTAAATTCAAAGCCAAAATTTTGTTAATAATTTCTAATGTTGACGAAAACATTTATTTACCATTCGTCATTTGAGATTTCAATAAATTATTTGTATTAATGTTCGTCACTTTTAATATGTTAATGATAATTGAGTTTATTACATTTCTAAAATATCTTCCTTTTTCCCTCCATCTAAGTCTCTGAAATCTAAAGTTTTAGATTTGAATAAATATAAACAAGTCTTAAAAATTACTTTGTCCAAGAAGTTTCACTTCTGATATCTGTACTTTGTATGCACGCACTTTTAACTTTCTCAAGTCGTTATATAGCATATTTATAAAATTATTACTCCGCCGCTAGATTGCCCGAACATATAGTTATATGTTAAATCTCTATCGTTAATTTTTGCAGGTACTTAGACGAACACAACGAATGGTTCGGGGAAATGTACTACATAACAGACGGAGTATCGCGATCGCACTGAGACATAACAACATACACAGTTGGTTGAATGATATGTTGTTAAATCTCCAGAGATTGTACTAATCTTCAAGATTGAGTTGTAAATAACGTCTTTGGCTACCTCATTATCATAAGTCGAAACAATACGTCTTGGTTTTTTTCAATGCTGGTAGTATGCTGACCTGATAGTATGTGATTTACCTCTTAATGCTTTCTACAAAGGAACATCATTAGGAAAACAAAATTTATTCTATAATATTTATTTATTATTACGTGACGCAAAACTCTGTCCCCCTTTTTATGAAAATTGTTCGAAAGGAGGTTTATGATATTTTTTATAAATTATGCAAAAAATACATGAAATCACGTATTTGACACAAACACGCATTTATACTCTTATTTATTGTCTGTGGTCCAATTGGCATATGATTAATATTGTTCGTTTTTAATAAGCATGGGAGTTATTGTATTTTTTCAATAACTATAACGCTAGCGTTATTGTAGGTTCAATAACTGTTTTATTTGTTAGTGAAGAGTTATTTTTCCCGAAGACTGCATATTGAAACTTTTTACAAATTCATTGGTTTTATTAAATATGTACTTTTAAAATTATTCAAAACTTCAAGGAAGTTAAGTATATGGAAAATATGTTTGGCTTAATGAGACAATAGGATTTTATTTCATAATCTATACTTAACCAAGTAACAAATAAAATTCGCTATAGCATATTATTTATCCCGCTACTCAATTCTCTTGACATATTGAACCAAGTTCCTTTCGATTAATTAGTGAAGGAATTGTAATAACATTTTTTTTTTTGGGTATAATAATTTTTTTATTATTATTATTAAATATAATATTATATAAACTTAATATCTGACTTGCTTTCTATAGGAGAGAGAGAGACAGACATATAGAGAAACATGCGACGCCGCACAGTTTACAATAGCTTACTATAGCAAAAATAGTCGTGACAACTTTTCGTTCCATCTTTAACAAATATTCTCAACTGATTTATATAATATCTGATACTATCTACACTTATACGAGCTCACTTTATTTTTCAATATTGACAATATACGAATAACTCTTATTTTGGATTGTAGTTATTTTCATTATTTGTTATTTTATCAATAAAGTAGCAAATAACAGATATGTTAGTTATCCCACGCTTAGTCTTTAATATTACTTGTCTATGGTTTACTACAAATATAAACAACAAATTCATTTGTTGAGTACAAAACCGTAATAAGTTATTTATTTCGTATGAATTTTTGAAAGATATATTTCAGTGATCTTAAAAGTATAATCTTTGACATTAGAAGCTTAATAATGTTCAAATTAATTGTGACTTTAGAAAAGTTACTGTTGTGGATAAGTTTACTTAAAGATGTTCTACGTAACTTTGTTAAATAAAGCACAGCACGAAAAGATTTTAGCGAATAATGATAGAGTTATTACAAAAAAGATTTGTTCACCGAGACGTTTTGTATCATTAATTATGTTTTCGAAGTGTATATTATGTTCAATTGATAGATTTTTCAGACATGAAGTCCCGGGTCGAGCCAATTCAAAAATGGATATTGCGTATATTATTTCTCAATATTTGCCCGAAGATGGCGTGATCCACCCCCGTGCCTCGAAGAGCACGTTAAGCAGTTGGTCCTGCGCCTGATCTCTTTCCGGTCGTGTCGGATTCCAGTCACATCGGCCTATGAAAGTGATGGAATAGAGAGTGCACTTGTGTTCTATGCCAACCTGCAGAGGAGCAGCGTGGTGGGTCTATAACCCTTTCACCTGTGCCCAACAGTGGGATGTTAAAGGTCTGCTACTTACCTTACCTTCTTTACTACGGTTACTCTTGTGGTTAAGTTTACTTAACTTTCTGATGTTACAATACTTCTCCTAACAAAGCACAGCACGAAAAAAATTATGCAAACAATGAAATATTGTTTACTGAAAAGTATTGCATTAATTAATTTATCAAAATATGTATATCATGTTCAATGTATAGAATTCCATTCTGATTGGATTTTCTTTAATTACATTTCATATATTTTGTTCGAAAGAAATAGGCAAAATAGCTATTATTATATTATATATTTGAAAACTATGATTATAGATGTATATTCTTTGACAGTAGAACCTTAGTAATGTTCAAACTTAAAATTTAACAAACATGCAACTCCTATTTTATTAATGATTCATATATATAAATCCAGTTTCATATGCATTTATTTATATTGTATATAATTCTGTTAAATGACTTATGTTTTATCATTTTATAAGCCATCCTAGTAATGTTGTAACAATAACATTTGGCACTTTTTATCAAGTACAAAATTGTACCATCTTGTAAATAAATACATAGGTTAGATGCTGTGTAGAAACCATAAGAAATAAATTTCATCTTAATAGCTTAGCTTCCATCTTAGACTGTACCATCAGGTGTGATGACAGTCAAGATGCAACCCTCAATAAAGCCGGCTGTGGACATAGTTACAATCCATAATTGTTTTTTGTAAAGCAACACAGCATGTAGCCTGACATTCCACAGTGCAGCAACGAGGTGGGTTTATTTACTTAAGACTCTTCTGTGAGTGAGAAGGCTGCTACTGGCCTATTTTTAGCATTGCTAAAATTGATGATGAAAGATTTACTATCCATTAGTGTTTGCAGAAATCAAACAAAACCTTGTCTGTATCTTTTATTCAGTTTTATTCATTGACTTGTGTGTAAATGACTTTTGCATCGTTATTTTGTTAAATCATGTTATTTTTTGTAAAAAAAAATTGTATATAAAGGAATGCGATTGATAATGGTTTTTTTTCATTTCTTCCTATTAGCTCTCACTCTCCATGCATATTTTCATATATACGGTGTTAGATGTCTGCTCACGAAAACTGAAGACAGATTATAATACTAATGACACCTTTGATGAAGAGACTGCAAAAATCGATCCTATTTAAAAAACGCACCAACACATTATATCAAAAAATAAACTAGTGAGTGCAGATAACAGTTATCTAGAAAAAATGTTTTTGTGTACAGATTCTTATGTTAGAAAAGGCCTATGATCAAGTGGAGAGGAATGAGTTGTGGTCAACGTTATCTACGTATGGGGGTGAGCGGTAGTCTGATTCAAGCATTGAAGTCTCTATGAGGGTTCTACTGCTTGTGTCAGAAAAAACGGGGCGTACACGGAATGGCGTCACCATGGCTGTTTAACCTATTTATGGATAAATGTTTGACAGGTTTAAAATAATGTATGTATGGGTTAAGAATGAATTAATTACTCATCAAATGTTTACTCTACGCTGATGATCAAGTAATACTTACGTCATCCGCCAATGAGCTACAGAAGATTGTAAATATTATGAATGAAGCTTTGAAAGGGAAAGGAATGAAAGTGAATGTAAACAAAACGAAAGTTATACTTTTTGACTGAGATTAATCTATGATGAATGG
>JACTOM010000051.1:1903751-2081534 GCA_015832385.1 Elymnias hypermnestra
GAGAGATCAGGCGCAGGACCGACGGCTTAACGTGCTCTCCGAGGCACGGGGGTGGATCACACCGCCAACTTCCCAACTTCGGGCAAATATTGAGAAAATCTTAATAGAAAACTCAATATTGATATTTGAATTGGCCCGACCCGGGACTCGAACCCAGGACCTCATGTCTGTAGTCGAACATGCTAACCACTAGACCAATGAGGCAGTTAAAGGAGAGTGAATACAGGGAATATGGTAAATGGTTGTCTGCACGCCTTTATGAATAGCCAGATGGTGTCTAAAAAAGCCAGACTGGCTGTGCATGCAGGAGTGTTGGTGCCAACACTTATATAGTGAGTATATATAGTGATAGTGAAAGTTGAGTATGGCAGAAGAATCACAAAAGTAAAATAAATGCGGTAGAGATGAGAGCGTTGAGAAGTACGAGTGGATTAAAACTGAGAGACAAAGTAAGAAGTAGTGTAATAAGAGAACGTTGTGGTATAAAAGAAGAGGTAGTGACTAAAATTGAGATAGGTATGCTTAGATGGTTTGGGCATGTAGAGAGAATGAATGAAAGGAGACTGACAAAAAGGATTTATGAATTAGCTAAGATTGAATGCGAAAGTTGGAAAAGGGGAAGACCAAAGCAAACCAAACCCAGGACATTTTAAATAAGGGCCAGGTCAAGAGTAGAGAGTGATGCTATGCTATGTATGTATTCTTCTGTACTTATGCAACCGTACTTTTTCAAAAGTGTCTGGATAGATATCGATGAAATTTTTATATTTGTAGGTGCGTTCGCCTCTGTTCTATTTAGCTGGTAAGTAGCCACGAATGAGTCCAGATAATTTAATAAATACAACTTCTTAATACCATGCAATTGTTTCTTTTTGTGTAAAAAATAAAAGTAAAGTTACAAAACATTCTTTATTATAATTAAGATTTGTAATACAGTAAGTTTTATAAGAAAGTATAATAATAATGAAAGTATGCTAGAATCTTTGTTTCAAAAATTAAATGTTGTAAAGGGTTAAACCCATGGCAATTGAACATATTACAAAAAAATCAAAGAAAAATGAAATTAAAGCACATTTAAAAGTAAAATCACATTGTAATATATAAGTAATTGTTAAACAAAATAATATTTTTTAAATATAAACATATCAGAACACACTTTATTCGGAAATTATTTGGCGAATCACATATCTAACTTATTATTCACAAAATTATTTAAAAACAAAAAATTTACTTCTGTTCAATTTCGCGCTAAAAAAACGTTTTTACCTTCTATATCATACTCATTACTATACACATATCTAATACATCTATACTATGGTTTTAAATTAAAGAAAACTATCAGACTGAAGTCTAGAGCCCCTTTTAAAGGGATCAATGAAAAAGAAAGTTATTGGACAGCAGCAATTCTTAAAAATCGAACGTCTCCTATTCTATATAATTATAAAAAAATATTAGGCAGTGACAATTTTTTGAAATACAACATTTCCATCCAATAAAACTTTTTAAAATATTTTTTTTGAGATTTATAAAAACAAACATGGGACAGCAGCCATTTTTAAAAATTGAACATTATAACAATGCCATGGAACGTTTATAAATTATTATTTTAGAATTAATAAAAAAAATATTGTACAGAAGCAACATTTAAAAGTCGAACTATTTTTTTTTTAAATCGAATGTAACTGTCCTATAGAACTTTTTGAACTGTTTATTTTTATATATATTTAAAAAAAAACAGGACAGCAGCAATTTTAAAAAATCGAACGTTTGCAATTCCATCGAATGTTTATGAACTTTTATTTTAGATTTAATAAAAAAAATATTGGTCAGTAACAATTTTTAAATATCCAACACTTTCAATTCTATACAGCTTTATTAATTTTTTTATTTCGTAATTAATGAAATAAAAAATTAAACAAGCAACGTTTAAAAATCGAAACATTTCGATTCTATAGATTTTTAAGCTAGGAATAGATTTACAAAATATCGGACAGTTCCAATTTTGAACAATTCCCAATTCTATATACTTTTTTAAAGCTTTAATTTAGAAGTTTTTAAATCGAATCACTGGTGTCCAATCGAGTTCAATTACTGATACTAATAATTATTGTGACAATATTTATAACAAAACAAAACATCAAGTTCCAAAAACTGGTTTATATTAGTAAGCCTGAGACTGAGTACCTTTGCTACTTAGTTTATTAACAGCTATCGTAAATACTGGGTTTCTAAAACGTATTATTATATATATAAAAAATATTTGTACGTTTAAAATTTATTGAACCAATTGCAAAAGTTCTCTTTCACGAATAAAAGGTTATTTCTTAATATTTCAACAGCAACGAAAATATCAGCTTATTTTTTTAGTTATTATTAAATTTAATTCAAAACTGGAAGATTGAATTATATGTATAGACAATAATAAAACCAGTTTTTTGAAGTTATACTTTTTGGCGTGTTAGGGAAAAATTTTTACGATACGGGCGCACACCGTCACAAAAAACTGACACCCTGAAGTTGGCTATAGTCAACATTTTAGTTTTTTAATATTTCATAATTATATAACACCTTAATTATTTTATATTTCTTGTTAGATATATTGTGACATTGAAAATGTCAACGTGACATTCTTAACAAAATTATATCTTTCAGCCTCAACTATAGAAAACAGATTATAAACTATTTATATCCAATGAAAGTTAATTTACGTTTATTATTTTCGAATCTTTGGCCTTCGCCTTGCATTGAATGAACGAATAATTGATATATTTAATTTTATAAGCAACAAAAACTACGGCGTAGATTTATGGATAAAATTTCGAAGATAATAACTGTTGCTTATACATTTTTTTGCAATGAAGCGTCTATTTCAATAAGACATTAAGCAATCGCGCTAAAAGTTGTGCTATGACTGATAATTTAAAAGTTCCGAGACAAAGTGTATACACATCATTATTTGAAATGTTTTTTATCTTGTTACGCCAAAGAAGTATAACTTCGGACGCGTCTACATAAGTACACAACACACACAATTTAGTTTAACTTCTCTTTGTTTTATTAAAAATCTATATAAAAAAATACGAACGATTACGAAATGCGCATTAGATTGTTCTTTTTCTTGTTTTCATACATATTAAAGTCAGAATTTTTTTTTTTTAAATTCATATTTTAATTAATACTAAACATTTTATGTACAGTATGGATGTGAATTGATATTTTCAATTGGGAAAAATATTTCTAATAAAAATTATATAAATATATGTCTTTTATTTGTAATTACACAACACTAAAGGTAAAGCAAAGGTACCAAATGTAAAGCAAAGGTACTAAAAGTAAAGCAAAGGTTTTAAAGGTAAAGCAAAGGTACTTAAAGTAAATCATGCAGTCATTATTTATTTATAATAAAAATTAAACTGAATTAAATAATAATTGAAGTGGCTCAGAATCACCTATGTTTAACTTAAATTTAATCTTTAACATAAGAAATCACATGCTTTCTGAGCTCAAACAGTATGGCATCCGTTCCTAAATAAAGTAATGCCAATATTTTCAACCAACTCATTAATAAGTATAAATCAGCAATCCAGCGTTGATTTAAGACCTGAAAAAACAATATGTGATAATATAACAATCAATTGTCATTCGTTAGTTTCGCTAAAACTCTAGAAAGGATGGACTGATTTGACTAATTTTAGTTTTCAATTATATTTTGAAGTCCAGGGAAGGCTTAAAAAGTGAGTAAACATGCTTGGAATATACTGAAAACAATTTCGGTTTCCCTTAGAAATCAAATTTATTTAAATATATGTCGGAGAATAAGAGAGAAAGGAGAGAAGCATAAAGCATGGACGTAGGGTTCTCCGCCGACATCGTCATTAATGGCATCTATAATTTTCATACTGTGGGTGTTAGTGGGTAATGTTGGAGCAATCAAACACTTTATTGATTAACTCGGATTATAATGTTCAATCACTTAATGTTCCCTATATCAATTTACACAAACTCATTAATAATAATAGCAGGGAACGCGACAGTTTCAAAAGTCGGCCGCACAGGCGAGCCGTCACCCGAGAACTACCGAGAGACGCGCGCCGGACTCTGCCCCACGCTGACAGACAGATGGCACCAGCGTTCCACAGACTATTGCACTCTGACATATATATAAAAATCAATTATCGCTTCCACAAATAATTCAAAACCAAACTTATACAAATTACTTCAGTCCTTCTCGTGGTTGAGTGATACTAAGTAACCGCAATTGATTTATATATATAGAACTCTTCTAATATTGTTGTTCAATTAACATTTCGCTTCGGGTCGGAAGTGTTATTATAATTTTTTTTCATATCACTTATTTATTTATTAATTAATGCATACAAAATAAATATACAATATTAAAGGAGATAAAAAAAATTATAAGACAAAAATACGTGGCCTTATTGCTGGAGGCGATCTCCTCAAGAAAACTTTATTTTTAGGAGCTAATAACATCAAAAGGTAAGTGCAAATCGTATCATGTAATGCCGATCTCAAATATAAATTTAGTATTGTTAACATAAAAGTTTTATTTCACTTACTTTTCAATTATTTCCTTTCAGATTATTGGATAGACACTTTCATAATATAATCAATATACAGATTTTACTTTACAACGAATATATATCTACCTAATACATTTTTATATTAGTAACATCATTTAGGCAGAATATTTTCAATAAACTAAAGGTATTGAAAATATTTTTTAAAGTGGTCCAGTAATTTTTAGCGTGATTTACAATAAGTTCTTCTGTAATATCTCAGAACGTACGTGTATACAACGTGTATACGTTGCTACAACAAGGTCCCAGAAGATGTTACAAAGATGTCTCTTAATAAATTTTAATCTTTTATTAAAAGAAATCTAATTGAGAAATCCTTCTATAATTTGAAAGAATACTTAGAAGACAAAAAGCGTGGGAGTGAATGAATTGCTCTATATGTATATAGATATAGAATAAATTTTAAATAAATATTGTAATGATGATAAGAAAAAAAAACGTACACCCGACTGAGTTTCTCAGATTAGAGCGCGAAGGAACCCTCGTAACTTTAGATTGTAAGTCGTTCTTTAATGTTATCATCAGTCATTAATTTAAATAACATATAGAAAAAACGATATTTGACGATTCAAAAGTGCTGTAATAGGCCTACTTGAATAAAGATATTTTGACTTTGACTTTGAACTTCCCTATACACATCATTTGACACTCTGGAGTTCGATTTAAGATATATTATTTTCTTTAGATTGAGATTTTTAAATTCGTTAAATTTTTTGAATGGAATGTCCGATTTTAATTATTTAAAAAGTATTCTACAGATATTGAAGCAGTCTGTATTAAAATATTTAGTAGGATAAGGATTAATATAGAGATATGAATAATTTATAATATTGTTTGATTAACTTAAAGCAAAAAATTAGTTATAATGGCATAACTACAGTAGTTGGACATATGGTATTGTGGACTTACTTGTAGATATTGATATCGTAGAACATTTTTTTGTTACTATTATCACAACTATTATCAATAGTTTCCTCAGCGCACGCGATGACTGCTTTTATGAGACCAATTTTTACACACTGGGTTACATCAATGCATTTTTGTTAGGGATACTTTTTTTTTGAGAATGTAATATAGCCTTTATCGTTCAGTGAACATGCAGCTTTTTAATGATGTAAAAAATTTTGAAATCGGTCCAGTAGCTTTTGTATGAAAACGTTACAAACATACATACATACAAAAACACAAATGTTTCCTCTTTATAGTAATAATTTAGATATTTTCTATATATATATATATATATATATATATATATATCAATATAACAGATATAGACATTATATTACTGCTTTCTTACCACTCGTCTTGTTGCATTCTATGTATGACGCGCTGGTACTCTTCTTCCAGCACCATGTAGACCGCCGATAGACGAGCCTGGGTTTCCGCCACGCCCATAGTGGTGATGGCAGCCATGTATTCATCAGGTTTTAATACCTTCTCCAGCTTCTTCATTTCCAATTTCTTTTTCTGAAAAAAAAAAAAGAGTTAAAGCAATAAAAGGTAAAACAAAATATTATGTATTTTTATAACACACAAATGCACTTATACATAAACGCAGACTCTCACGCACGTGCAAGCACGCACAAATATATAAACACAGACTCACGCAAGGACGCACATGTACATAAACATATATTAGAGTTCATTTGTAGAATAAAATGTAAAATCCGAAATAATCTTTCAATTACGTTTAATTACATTTTATATAACTTACGTATTAAGGGCTGTAGATCTTGTTATTAAAATATTAGATAGAAAGTTATATATACTAACTTGATATGGTGCATTCATCCTGTTCTTGACATCAAGCCTGTATTCCTGGTAGGCGTCGTGGTCGGATGTGTTTGTACATTTCAAACGCAGTATCTCGTAAACGCGTCGCGCTTGTTTCTTGTTTATCTTGTACTTACTACAAGCTTGATTCGCCATTTCCATTGTAAATCTGGAAAATACCGAATTAATTGGAATTTTTCAAAATTCCTTAGGACTGCCCTTACAGAGATAATGTTTAAAATCATCTCGCAATCTGTGACAAACTCGTCCTTAAATAAATAATTGTAAGTATATAAAATGTATATAGAGACATGTATATATAAACATCATTAAATGCATTATATGTGTAGGATATTCAGAAATATTATTTATATACATACTTTTTAATTAATCATATAGATGGCAACCTACAAGTGTTATTAATCGTCTATATTTTATACAAAACTTAAACTTTAGATTCCAAGACTTGCAGGGAGAGAAAAAAGAAGATATGTTAGAAATTTAATGAATATAATTGTCATTACAATATTAATATTTTGTCAATATTAGAAATTTACTTATTGTTAACATTTGGGAAAGAGATTTTATGAAAAAATTTTTTTTTATATAAGTATATTAAATTATTAAAGGTCGAGTGGAGAATGAAAATAGCGATAAGGTCGCAATAATGTACCTATGCCAATATGTAGTTTCTCGGCTTTCTTTCTCTCTCTTATTTGAAAAAGAAGAAAGACGTTAATTCTTCCAGTACAAATATTATTTCGGTCGGGACCAGGAAAAATTAAAAAACTTCCATTTTCCTACCACAATTTGATATTTGTACTGATAAAGTTACCTTTCTTCTTTTTTTTCCGATGACCAGAGGGATGGGATTCGTAACAAGATGGACACGATATTGACGCGTTAAATAGAACTCTTTTGCTCACTTATCTGACGTGAGCCGATATTACTTTAATGTGCGTTACATAGCCAAGCGTGACGACTCCGCCTCGTTCCATACTCACAAATACACAGAGCGTCAGCAATGACGCGTTGACTATAATTCTCCCGTTTCCTTAGTTGATGAAGCAGAATTTACTTGAAAGAGCGTCACATAGTCGAGTGTGACCGTCCAGTCTCGTTCAATATTTCAAAACTAGTTTTCACATCATAAGCTTACCCATGTATTAATTTAGCAGGTTGAAATGAAGGTAGACATTTGCAATTCTTCGCATCCACATAGTCTCTAATCCTTTGGAAATCATCAGATGGGTCCTCCACTGTTATATCAACCACCTCCGGTTGTGCAATGTAGTGGGTATATATAGACTGAAACAATTCATAATATGAGTCCACAACTGTAATTTTTAGAACTATAGTGACACAATTCAAAAAAGCTAATTTAACAGGAGATCTGTTTGATAATTGTTAAAATCATCGAGTGACACAATGACATTTTGATGGTACCATAGAATAATATACTGTCAATAACTTTAAATGTAATGAAATGGTTTTTTTTAATAAAAGTACAATATCTTTCTATTGAGAAATATAGACATATTAAATAATATTTCCATCGAGATATATCTAAAAAATAAACCATATTTTCATCCAGAAATATCAACATATTTCCATTGAGAAATATTGACATATTTCCATTGAGAGAATATCAAAAAAATACATCATATTTCCATCGAGAAATATCGGCAAAATAAAACATGTTTTCATCCAAAAATATCGACATAAGGTAAGGTAAGTAGCAGTCCATTAACATCCCACTTCTAGGCACAGGCCTCCTTATTCATAGATTGGCAGGTATAGAACACAAGCGCAATCTTTATTTCTTTTAGCGCAATCTTCCGATGTAACTAGGATAACCGGAGAGAGATCGTGCGTAGGACCGACGGCTTAACGTGCTCTCCGAGGTACGGCGGTTGATCTCACCGTCAACTTCCCTACTTCGGGTGAAAATCTTAATAGAAAATTTAGATTTAATTTTTGAATTGACAAGAACCTTCCCGACCTCATGTCTGTAGCCGAACATGCTTAGCACTAGACTAATGAGGTAAACATCGACATAATACTACATGTTTTCATAGCGATTGAACCGTAAATACATTTCAAATATGTAATTAAAGCACGAAGAATCTAGTTGAAATCATTTAGTACCTGCAACAAATTGGCACATATCCCCATCTTCCTGAAGGGCGGCAGGGTGAGTACTTGCGAGATTCGAGGCCGGATGTGACGCGGGTACGCGTAGTAGCGGTACACCGTCGCGTAAGCGGCAAACGCGTACCGGAAGTCGCCCTCTCCAGTGCCATATTTCTCGTATCTATAAAGATAAGAAAAAAATTAAAAGTGCGTGCGTACAAAGTACACAAGTCAGAAGTGAAACTTCCTTGGCATACACATTTTTAAGTCTTGTGTATATTCATACAAATCTAAAAATTTAGATTTCCAAGACTTAGAGGCAGAGGAAAAGAAGATATGTGAGGTTTGCGATCTTTGTTTCTCATAAGAATAAATTAACTTACACGAGAATGTGCACAAATCTTACATAAACTTATGTTAGACGTAACATACGGGTAGGCAGTAATTTACTTAATATAATACTAAATAAAGAAACAAACAACAGTTGGTAGACGTTAATAATCTATAATATAAAAATGAATTGCAAAATATGTTGGTAACCGCAAAACTCAACATAGCTTGGGTTAATTTTGACAATTTTTTTTTTATGTTCGTTGAAGTCCAAGGATGGTTTATACGGCGAGAAAAGTTCGAATAATTGCAGGGGGAAACCCTAAAAAAGCCCATTTCTGTTTCCCGTACAAACGTTTCCCCACTAAAATGTAGAGTCAATTTGACCTTTATTGAAATTTGTTGAGGTTGTGGTGCTGGTCTCGTTTGTGGAGTTGATGATTTGGACGAATAAATGGTAAAATACGTTNATTCCAAATCTTTTTGACAGGGTCTGCTAGTAATATATAAATATATTGAAAAAGCGCAACTAACTGGAAGTGATAAAACGTGTAAAATACATATATTTCTTTGTAATTTTAACTAAATATGAAATTATTTATTTATAATGATTTTATAATGTGAAACTTTAATAGTTTTTTTTTAAATATTACATGTGACTTTGCGTACTTGATGTCTTTTGGTAATTTATTGTACATTTGAACTCCTTGAAATAAAATAGTATGTATAGTATGCCCACATCTGGTACGCGGAAAATATAAGCTTATATCATTAGCATTTCTTAGTTTAATTTTTTGGAGTAGGACTTTATTTTCGCTAATATTTGTGTGTGAATATCTTTGTTAAGTGTTTTACAAATTAACAGGCAAGTCTTACATTTATATGTTTGAGCAACATTCAAGAGTTTAGTTTCTTTATACAGTTTCACAGAAGAAGTTAAGTAGTTATATTTGAATAAAGTTTTCATTAATTTATTTTGTATTTATTTTGTATTTTGTATATCGTACTTGTGAAAGAAGACATCTAATGATTCCCCTTAAAGCCCCTGTTAAAGAGTTTATTTTAGATTTAAGTTTATAAATGTGTGGTTTCCGTGTCAAACTGTTGTCGATAATAAGGCCTAAGTATATCTCCTTTCTATTAAAATATTAAGTGTCGAAAATTAATATAAATAATTTATTGAAGTCTAAACTTTGTTTTTGAATTATAAATTTAGGAAAGAGAATTCATGAAATATTTTTAAAAAATAGTATATTGAATTATTGAATGACTAACTTTTTCTAAACTAAAAACTTTTGAAACGCAAAAAAGTAGTTATAGTACATAACTATAGTAGTTGGACATATGGTATCGCGGACTTTTTTGTAGATATTAATACGTTCTATAATATTGTAGAGCATTTTTTTGTTCTAACATCAATAGCTTCCGCAGTGCACGCGATGATAGATTCATTATGACTAATTTTTTCCACGTTGGCTTACATTGATGAATTGTTATTAGGAATGTCAATTTTTTTTTTAGAAAGTAATATAGGCGACAAAGGCTCAGTAAAAATGCAGCAGTTAAATTTGAAATAATTTCTGAATATTATATTCTACCAAAACAAGAATACATACACAGTAAAGAATGTCCATTGCTCGTCGTCAACATCAATGAATGAGGCCCCATCAATATACCACAATATGAATGTCTGTAGCCTTTCATGGAATGCTAAGAAGCCAGGTGTTGAAGTTTCACAGTAGTACACCTCGTATGTGTTTATTTCCCCGCTTTCACCTGAAATGACAATAATAAATACTTTTATACAACATAACTTTAATATGACGAGCCTAAATATGAAGTATCTACCGATTTAACGAATTTTTCACACTCTCCTAAAACAACCTGTAAAAGATAATGCGGAATATACCTTAACTTTACGAATACATTAATTATAAACATCAAAATGACCCCTTCATGTAAGAAGATAGCTATTAAAAGATCGATATTTTAAAACCCCTGCCTATAAACAATATGGTCCTTCGAGCCATATTTTTGTGAAATATTTGTATCACTTTTAAGTCTAATAAAAACTTCAGTGTAAAGTAAAAGGTGATTTTAATTGTAAAGTAACCTTTATTTAATCTGCTTTTATTTTTGAAGTGAAGCTTCTTTAGACGCATTAGGGTAATTTTATTACGGATCAAACAAACGCTTAGCGTCACGAAGATGAACAGCGTTTTTATGCTAATTCATAGGAAGGTTATTTGTAAATAATAAAACTTTAGGTAGTTTTAGTATTTACAAATAACATGTAACAATAATAATTTAATATACTATTCATAAACATAAAAATTTCATAAATTCTCTTTTCTAAATTTTAGATTGAAAAACAAAATTTAATTATTAATTTCTAATATTAACAAAAAACACGTGGCATTTTATTTACAATTCGTCATTTAAGATTTCAATGAATTATTTGTATTAATTTACGACACCTGTAAGAAAAAATGCCACATGTTTTTGGTCAATATTGGAAACAATTAATAATTTTTTTTTTAAATTTTAAATTTAGAAAAGAGAATTTATGATTTTTTTTTATTTTGTGAAAAATAGTATATTTAATGATGAAATGACGAGTGGCAAATTACAATGCCACATGTTATTTGTAAAAACTAAAACTACCTAATCTTCAAACGAATTTGCATAAAAACGTTGCACTTCTTCGTGGCGCTAATAACGCGTTTCATCCGTAAAAATTTTGCCCTAATGCGCCTAAAGAAGTTTCACTTCAAAAATACAAAACGATCTATGAAATAAAATACATAATGGGCAAATGTCACTTCCATCCTTAAATATGGAGTAGGTATTAAAATAGGAAAAATAATATGAGAACTTACGGTCTATGTGTGTGAAAGTATTGAGATGAACACCATGGGGCTTAAATTGTTTGTCTTTGTCCACCATGGAAACAAAGTGGTCCAAATTTGTAATGACACCCGGTGCCAGTACCTTCTTCAAAGCACCTTCTACATCATCTGGCTTTAAACCTCCCGAATCTTTAGGGTCTATCTGCAAGTGAAGGCATATTTTCAATTATTGTTGCTTTGACTGACTTTGTGGGCTCTACTCAGGACAGGGCGATAGAACCGTCATAACTTTAGCTTCTAAATCATTTTCTCTTATCAATAGTATATTTAAAATTATATGAAAATAATATTTGGCGATTCATGTGCTGTAAAGGCCTATTAAAATAAAAAATAAAGTATATGAAAAACATTTTTACTTAAGTAGGCCTTTACTCTTATGAATTGTCAAGTCTGTTCATTGGTGATGAATCCATAACCAATTCCAAAGGTTAATTCTAATAAAAAGATATCATTCAGTGTCATTATAATGTTATAGGATTACAAGTTTAACATTTCACAACTAAATGCTGATCTTACACAAGTGTCTCGTTTCACACAGATTGTTTTTCTATAATGTACATTTTTATTACAGTTTAAAATAACTCAATTGATTAATAATTTATCATTTACTAAGCTCTTTTTATGAATGAATATAGTATTAAATAAAGATTTTATAAACTACAAAAAAGTTAATATGATTACAAAATGTATTTGTGTTTCTTACTACAATCCTGAATAAATAAAAAAATGAGAATGGAAATAAATTATTTTGATGTTTAAACCATACCTTATCTGAATATGTTACTCCAAGATATGTCTGTAGACTAGCAGCTGAATAATATAGTTTAATTCTCAAATCTGTGTAACCAAATATATTTTCATTATCACCAAAAACTTGGTGACACATTTCTGGACAGAAGCTAGTCTCCTCATCTTCTATGTCTTCTGATGTTCTCACTATGTAAACACAACATTTAACAACAAATGTATGAATTTTGCAAATAATAACATAATTTCTTAATATAAGCAACATCAGCCCACTCATGTTGATACAACAATAAGTTTTTTAGAATAGGATAGGTTTTTGAAGTGAAAACTACTTAAGAATCATTGTCATTTCAAAGTCAAGGAAATGAAAAAGCGACAGACACTAAAATTTATAACATTTAATGTGGGAAAAAATGAGATAGGAAGCATTAGATTCTCTTATTTTTGTTCTCTTTGTGCTTTGTTCCCCCTCCACTCATGTTCACCAAGGCTTGGTAGGAGTTAACATTAAATCTTTACTAAAACCTACAATTATCCACCCAAATTTTAGATTTGTCTCATAATCTTGATGCCAATATTTTTAGTTTTGAATCTATGATGAATGGCAATATTTTGATAGATGGGGAACAAGTGGAAGAGGTGAAAGAATTTGTATACTTGGGATCTAAATTTACAAAAGATGGAACATGTGAAAGTGATATTGAAAGGAGAGTGAATGCAGGGAATATGGTAAATGGTGCTCTGCACGCCTTTATGAATAGCCAGATGGTGTCTCAAAGGGCTAGACTGGCAGTGCATGCTGGAGTGTTGGTGCCAACACTTATGTATGGTAGTGAAAGTTGGGTATGGCAGAAGAATCACAAAAGTAAAATAAATGCGGTAGAGATGAGAGCGTTGAGAAGCATGAGTGGATTAAAACTGAGTGACAGAGTAAGAAATAGTGTGATAAGAGAACGTTGTGGTATAAAAGAAGACGTAGTGACTAAAATTGAGAAAGGTATGCTTAGATGGTTTGGGCATGTAGAGAGAATGAATGAAAGGAGACTGACAAAAAGGATTTATGAGTCAAGAGTGAATGCGAAAGTTGGAAGGGGAAGACCGAGGCGAACGTTCCTGGACCAAATCCAGGACATTTTAAATAACGGCCAGGTCAAGAGTACTCTAAACCGACGAACTTGTATGAAAGATTTAATGAGATTGAAAGAAGCGAAGGAGATATGCAAGGATCGTGGCAAGTGGAAGGATGTTGTCTCTGCCTACCCCTATGGGAATAAGGTGTGATGCTATGTATGTATGTATGTAATATTTTTAGTTTCCTTGCAAGCATGTGTGAATAAGATTTTTATTCTAGATTACTAGCCACTGCTGAAACCTACCACAATTTCAGACTCACTAAAATTAGAAAAAAAAATCCTAAATTTGCTTATTACCAATAAGTAATCAAGGCTAGGACCTCTGCCATAAAAGTGATTACACATGTCATTGATACAGTTATGAATGTCAAAAGGTTAAGCAACAAAAACAAAAAAAAAGTATCTAAAAAAATATCCTGCACTAAAGAGTAATCTCCCAGTTAAGTTTTCCAAAATAGCAAGGATGCAGATCATTATCTGTGCTGATCAAAAAAACCATCTGTCCTCGCCTGGCACCCTAAACCCATTATTATATTGAATCTTTAGTTTTTTTCTCCTAGATCAGCTATCTGTCATCTACACTGGATGTTTTGTAAGTAGCTTGGTATTAAGTGAGATAAAGCCACTGCTCCAATTCACCTTAGTTACATATTACAATGGCTCTCTTGAATCTTTTGAACAAGTTTTGGTGTAAGAGCATACAAAACAGTGGAAGACCATCATACCATGGGTGGATACCAGGCCATAGGTGTCTAGACATTCTTAATAATTAGCAGTGTAGCATTTGTCTTCATCACAGATTGTTGACACCTCTTAATTTTTAAAGTGGCCAAGTCTTTTTGGTTAACAAAATGTCAAGAATTTTTTTTTTAACCCCATTTAATTAAATGTCAATCTTGTCTTTTGCTGGGACACGCTTTTATGAACAAACCTAGGCATGCGGTTTATAAATGTGGGACTCAGCGAGGTAGACTTCGTCATTCATGAATTAGGCACCAGGAGATCAACTTTCGCATTCGTCCCTGGTGACTCGGATGAATCCGACTGGCGATTCGCAAAGGCGATGGGAAAAATAAAAGAACACTTCACATTTGGCATGACATCCTTGGTTAGGAGCCATGCTATTCTTCACTGTATCATTCCAATTTTAATATATGTACTGCCGAAGCGAGTACAAATGTCAAGCTTGCACATCAAAAACTACCATTTTACAATTTTATACATCAATATAAGTATGAATCTCAAATATAAGACAAGGCTGTATTAAACATACTAAATTTTTCGCATTAAACGTTTATATGTATATATATATTTAATCAGCAAAGCAACTTTGTAGTCCCCGCAGATTTTCAGAAATTCTCTGATAGAAACTACAAAGACAACATTCTGCTACTCAGCATAAAACTACTTCACTATTACTTACCTAGTTTAATTTCCAGTGCCTCATTGCCTTCAATAACCAAATGGCTTAATGCTTCTGCCATATTTTGCAATAACTTCTAGGCTCTTACAAAAAACAAAATATTTTACAATCCACTTTTAGGGTTTATTTCCCGCGCAAAATACCGTCAAAATTAAACGAAAAAAATACCCTATTTATATTTTCCACTTCAACATTCGTGTAAAATACCAAACGCAATATAACATGAGAACCGTCAATTGAATTGTTTATTAAGAAATCAATTATATTGTTCTCTAAACAGTTTATTTGCAATTATTTTCAAGCAAATATACCGATACAATCCAGTATTCAATTATATACACATTGACATTAGATATTATAGAAATGACAATTGACATATAATCCATAATTTATTTTTGCAAGCATATAAAACTAGTCTGTATTATAAATACATCGTAGGTTATATTGAATAGTTGAAAGTTTGATACTTTTTGAGATATTTTTAGTTTTATAATTTTATGAATATGAAGTACTTGTTTATGCCATTGAACTCCAAAACGACTAGAACGATTTTGATGATAATTTTAGTAAGTAAAATTTGATTCAATCTGCACTACCGAAAATAGCTTTTATTTTTATTTATTTTTAATGTAACGGGTACAATTAAAAAGTTATATATTTATTTATAACATATTAGAAAACAGCTTAATCGATTTTAATAAGGTTTTTTTTTATTTTATATCAGGAATGAGAAGAGGTCGCAAAATATTTTTCATCAAAAATGGAAGGTCAATGTAACAACAACCTATAATACTTTACGTTATATATACGTTTTTGTTATTTGTACTTATTTTTAAATTAAATACTACCTGATATATAAAATATGAACATTTTTTTTTTAAAAAAACTTGAAACGTTATCCTAAATCGTAATGGACAGATAAAATATGTTTACATTTTTTTATTTATCTTCCGTACACATAATACATAATAGTCTGTATGAAAAGTCGTGATTTATTTTTACACAGGACAACACACGGCCATTATGTGACGTCATTATGGCCTGGTTGGGTTAGGTTTGCTTGGAAATTTTTGTTAAAAGTCTTGTATTTTAGTGTATTATATGTTGTGCTACTTATTTTAGAATAGTAATATAAATACCTCAAATAGTAGCGGTAATCCTGGTGCCAAGAATTGATATTCTCGGCGACATTTTGTGGCGAAAATGAATCGCCATGAAGGTGGGTAATGATAATCAAAATTTGTGCGATGCTTTTGTCACATAGAAATTCTTTGCGAAAATCGTGTAAATTTTTATTTCAGTTTTTCATTTGATGTTTTTCACTGAATATTCTTTAATTTTTTTACTAGATAATATAAATTAGTGTATAATGTAATGCTTTGTCAATTCCAGGAGTCAGCTGTGATTCTTGTTTGAAAAATAACTTTAGAGGAAGACGATATAAATGTTTGATATGCATCGATTACGATTTATGTGCAGCTTGTTATGAATCTGGCGCAACAACAAATCAACACACAACAGAGCATCCTATGCAATGTATTTTGTCCAGAAGTGATTTTGGTAAGAGACATTGCTCACTCACTATAAAACCATTGGCCTACATTTTTTGTATGAGAAATCTATGTGAACTCAAGGTTGTGTCATAACAAGACACTAGATCACACTTTTCTATTCCTGGATATATCCTACAAATCTGTATTTGAATTACTGTGTATTTCATAATAGGCAATATTTAAACAAACAACATTGGATATCTGTTATACATTGTATAAATTATATTTTTATGAATATAAATAATAAGGCC
Organism: Elymnias hypermnestra; assembly: GCA_015832385.1. Classification (NCBI taxonomy): domain Eukaryota; kingdom Metazoa; phylum Arthropoda; class Insecta; order Lepidoptera; family Nymphalidae; genus Elymnias; species Elymnias hypermnestra. The sequence continues at coordinate 1,920,602 of JACTOM010000051.1, forward strand.
AATGGTACACATTCAAATTTGCATTAAGAATATCATATCTTTTAAGTAAGGATTTATTAATTAATGAAAACAATCAAATTAGTATAAAATGAGTTGCTTATTTATTTTTTATTATCTTTGTCTTTCTTCTATGTTGCTAAAAATTATAATTTACAGTAATTTTTAACTTGAAACTAGAAAAATATAAGTGAAATACTAAAACACAGATGGGCCATTTGACCCTAATTTTATTGCAACACAGACTATTACTAGATTTATATATAAATTTCATAGTGTGTGATATTATGTGACTGTTGTACTAATAATTAATATTTATATTGGAATATAATCTAAACAATAATAAAAATACTATTGTCACCAACAGTGATTTTGGGGGTCATTTAGCCCTACTAAATGAACAATTGTTGTATATAACTGATTTATACACAATAATTCACAGTATTTACTAAAGTAAATAGTCATTCATCATCTTGGTAATTCATTTTCCCCTTGATGAATAAGAAAATATAATTTTTTTTTGTTCATAATGAGTAATGGAGTGAAATACAAAATAGGTTTTACCAAAAAATGCTTATGTAATATTTAAAAGTAATTATATAGTCATTGTAAATATATTTTAAAATAAACTCTTTTGCTTCGCATGTATATTGTGTATTGTTTCTACTATTTAAATTACATACATAATTAGAGTTTAACAATTTCAATAATAGGTCAAATGACTCTAAATTGGCTTTATTTATATATGATTATTTACACAGAGATAAGGTTATAATAGATGCTATATCTACAGCTTTTCTCTCAGCATTTGTGTACAAGTCTTATAATAATTTACTAAGTTACACTGAATTTTCTATTCTGCTGCCATTAAAAATTATATTCAAATAAAGGGTGTCTCATTTATACTCCAATAAGAAAATAATATTGGGTTTATGTTATGGTTATTGTATGTTTTTTTTTGTTGCACAATCAAATTATTGATTATATATTTTCCTTATAACAAGCTTATGTACCTAAATGTTTAAAATTCATCATTTTCAGAAATAGAAGGGTTTTTCAGCAAACTTGGGAGTGTTTTTGTAGTTTACATACACAAGTCATTAGGGAATACAACTCTTTAAAATTCCCCACTCTCAGCTCTATGAATCTGACACCCTTAATTCTGTTAGTATTTGCTCACAGAGCTCCAGGGTTCCACTCCTGACAGAAAAATTTATGTTATTGCATTTTCTTCTTATTATCTGGCTTTGTAAGTAGCAGCCCATTAACGTCCCACTGCTAGGCACAGGCCTCCTCAGTCATACGAGAGAGAGTTATTAGAGCATAGATCCACCACTCTGCTCCATTGCGGGTTGGCATTATCTGGATTTGGTCATGGCTAATACCACACTACCAGCAAAGATGTCCAGACAAGCAAAACTTTACCTTTTCGTCATAATGTTATGTAGAAAGTATAACAGAGCAACCTAGCGTGCTTGAATCTTAGATTGTGCCACCACTTAGTTTATTACACTTGTTTACCTGTCAGTAATAAAAAATAGTTTTACTTATGTAATGTGTTTAACTTTTCAAAGACCTATATTATGGCGGAGAGACCCATGCATTGGAACAACCACAAGCTTACACATGCCCCTTCTGTAATCGTATGGGATTTACTGACACAGCACTCGTGGAACATGTTACCGCAGAACATGCAGACACTACCCTGGCGGTAAGTTTTAAGTATTGCTGTATTTGTTTAATAATGAATCACACAATTCAAAATTTTCTTTATACTAAAGTTTCATATATTTTTTAATTACAAAGATATAATGTTTAATTTAAGGACCATATATTCTATTGGTGGCAATTTAAAATACACTAAATTCAAATAAGGAAAAAAAAGTAATTCAAGTAAACTTACACAGAACTTTTGTATCATTTATTTTTATTATTGTGGTTTGAGTCTCCTGCGAGACAATGTCACACAACTTCACACTAATTTTCACTTACATTTCTACATTCATAACTAATCTAAGGTTATGAGGGTGCTGTCACACCAAGTTCTGAGAAGAACCCACAACAAACTCAGTCAGGTGATCCTTTTTTAACATTATATAAGAACCATTTAAAATCTAAGCTTATGAGGGTTCTTTTGTACTCTGTTCTGAGAATGATCCATAACAAACTCAGTCAGGAGTCCCTTTTTATCATCACCATTATTAAGGAACCACTTCTGATCTAAGATTCTTTTGCATATTGTTTTGAGAGGAACCCATAACAAACTCAGTTGGGTTTTTCAACTACACCATTATTAAATAAACCACTTATAAATAGAGTAACAAGGGTTCCTTTTCACCTTGTTTTGGGAAGAACCACCAACACACCCAGTCAGGTGTCCCTTTTTAACATCACTATTATTATAGAACCAATCAGAATATAACATGACAAGGGTTGCTTCGCACCCTTTTCTGAGAAGGATCTACAACAACCTCAGTGTACTGTACACCTGCAGTATGATTTTAATTTATTCTATTTAGATCAGAGCAATTCATTCATTTCAATACATTTTTATTGTCTTAAGTAATCTTTCAATTTATAAACCGAAATTTGAGTTGCCTTTTTTTAAGCAAAGGATTTAAATTCATTGAATGACATCACTAGAATGTTTTGTGGGAGATATTTCTACAATTTCATATGGGAAAAAAAAAATTACATGTATTTAAAACATGCTCGCAACTATTCTAATAAGACATTTTATATAATCATGTAGCAAAACAATTTGCAATGAATGATATCATGATAAAAATTATTGAGTTAATCTCAATGTCTATGAAACATAGCAATGCAGTTTTTTTGCAGTCTATTGATTTAATATAAACATACCTTAAATGGTATAAGTTACTTTTATGGCTTTCCTATACACCAATGTAGGTCAATGTGAAGTTATTTTTAAATATGTGATCAAATGGCAACTACATTGATCTAAAGATATTAATAAAATAGACTTGTATATTTTTATTGCTAGTAGTGTTTGACTGTAATCTCACATAATGGTATGATATAATATAGATGGTTGGATGGATGTTGATGGTATGCAAAAAGATAATTTAACTTTTAATGGATTCTATCCAATATTGCACTGAAACATAATTATTTTCCTTGATGGTATGTCTGGTAGGATAGTAACTAGCCACATATATTTGGGAATTGAATCAGGGACCTCTGTTAGCGAAGTTTGTATACATACACCATTATACTCGGTGAGGTAGTGTTTATATGAAACTGGTATCAAAATTGTTACCTGCTGTTCTGTGAAATGATTGAACCAATTTTAATAATAATTTTGCAAGCAAATATTGTAAAGACTACTTTATGATTCCAAAATTTGTAATTTTAATTTGAACTGAATCGAATCATAGCTCACTCTGGAAATATTTTTACAATATTTGTATTTCTCTATAACAATTTTTCTATACATTTCTTAAATGCCACAGCGAATTCTCGTTAGGTTTAACTACTTAAATATATTTTTATAAGTTCTATGACTTTTAAGTTTTAATATTTGAACTATATTTTTTAAAATTCCTACTTTCTCTACTTTAATTTTCCAATATCCCCATATATTTAGTAATGTAAAAATATCTCATGTAAAACTGTTTATTACTGCACAGTTGCTAAAACAGCTTCACCGATTTATAGCATTGTTTCTTATATATTTTGTATATCTGAGAATAGATGCATTAAATGGTTTTAAATCTCCTCTGCCCACCATTTTTAAAATAGCGAGTTCACATAATACATAGTTAAATAACTTGTACACTATTGATGTGACACTTATTGTTAATACAATTTTTTAAATATTTAATTCATTATTTACCATTTAATTCATAATTTAAGTATTAACTTTTGATCACTTGATGATTTTTCTATATGGCATACAATCAACCATGTAGTGTGTATTCCACAAAAATGAAATAAGCATATTTTATTCTCTATATTTTTAAATTCTCTATATTTTTTAAAATATTTGAGAAAACAATCACCTACAAAAACTATGGCAAAAAACTATTACGATTGAAAGTACTTAAATATATAATATACTTTCCAATGCTATTAAGGAAACAAAATGTATAATAGATTGCAAAAATATAATTAAAATTTTACCTATTAAGTAGCTTTCACTAAAAACCAAACTACTTATTATTTGTCAAATCCAGTTACGTAGCATCAATTACGCTAATAACCTTTTTTTTGTTCATTTTGTTTTACTGTATATTAATGACCTTAACCTTTATTATTTGTTCACCTCTAATTTCTTTTTTTAAAAGTAGTATAAGATTGTTTACAGAAATATACCTTCGAAAGTGCAGCAATTTTTATTAGCCTTAAGTTTCCATGTAAGTGAAGGTTTTATTCTTTATGGAAATAAATGTTTTAAATCATACATTGTTTATCAGGACAAGTGTCACAAAATTCACTTATTTCTCATCCTCCACCTTTCCTGCTCTTCTTGAGCACACCACAAGCTCCCTCTTGGGATATCTTGTATTGTGTCATTTTCCAATGAGCCCTGTCTCTGATGAACTCGAAATGGATGGCCTACTTTAAGTACTCACACATCAATTGATTCACTAAAATTTGTATATATTTAAGCCAGTGGGCACTGTATACAATGTACACAACTGAGCTGACCCATATCTCATCAAAACCCATTGTTTCTGTCGCTACCAGGGCACCAACAAATCTGTTAATAAGTCGCCACAGTGATAAGGGTTAATAGAAAAGTATTTACAAAAAAAATATATTGCTCCATCTATCAGAAAGCTCACTTAAAAGGTTTCTTTCAATGTAATAAGTTTAAGAACTTCGTGTTAGTTGGCGCTAATGATTGTAATAATGTGGAATTGTCTCAATTTTTTATTTATTTATTCATTTTCAGGTGGTATGTCCTGTCTGTGCGTCAATGCCTGGTGGGGAACCAAATTTTGTGACTGACGATTTTGCCGGGCATTTGACACTTGAACACCGCGCTGGAACCAGGGATCTCATTTCCTTTCTGATATCCTTTTCAATAGCAAACACTTGATGACCTTGACTTAATTCTCAAGTCTTTAACGTAGCTGCTATATGTACTTAAAATGGGTAAAGTTAGTGCTAATCATAGACAATGGAACTGTCAATTTTTTATTGATTCAAAGCTTATAAAATATTTAAATCACACACTGTTAAAAAAATACATATTGAATTAAGATGTTTCTACATTTGAGAAAACATTTAATCTCTTAATTTCCCACCTTTTAATGTTATTTTTGCCACGAGAACTATTTTTATAATCATTACAAAAGTCCCCTCTATATACTTGTCAAAATCCAACATATATGGTTTCGTATGTACAAAAAGAGTTGCACGCATCTTACTGACCTTTCACAATGAAAATGAGTGTATATTTGATCAAAATTTATTAATTATAATTTACCCTACCAGATAACAAATTTACGTCTTAATTAATATTATCCCACGTCAGCTTATTTCATACTTCTTGACGTAACACTTACGTAATAAAATATAATGTCCATTTGACATCATGATTTCCTAAATTACTTAAAGTAGCTAAGACATCATGTATACGTAAAATAATGATCTTTTCATTACGTCATTTTAACGTCATGTTTACTACAACTACAAGTAATGTCTGATTCAAAGCCGTGACAGAAATTCAGATATATTATTTATAATCATTATTTGTATATTGGATCACTGAAACATTATTTCATTGTAAAAAAAAGTACATGGCTTCTTCTTGAGGATGGTTTATGTATATAAATTATTTATTTATTTATAATAAAAAAAATTATGTCGTATAAAAAGTATTCCTTAGGATTTTATATTCTTAGAAAACAAAATATCGATTTTATTCTACAAAAATATATCGAGTTTCATACCTTTTCGATGCTTGGAATTTTATATCGATACATCGATATATCATAGTATTAAATATCGCTCCAAAATGTCGACACATTGAAAAAATAATAGCGATGTATCGACATATTTTTGACAAGCCTACACAATTTACAATTAAAAGTGCGTGCGTACAAAGTACGTCAGAAGTAAAAATTCTTTGGCAAACTAATTTTTAAGTTTTGTTTATATTTATACCAATCTAAAACTTTAGATTTCCAAGAGTTAGAGGGAGGGAAAAAAGAAGATATGTGTGGAATTTAATTGTCATTAAAATATTAAAAGTGTCCAAAATTAATACAAACAATTTATGGAAATCTCAAATGACGAATTGTAAATAAAAATGCCCCGTGTTGTTTTTGATTATAAAATTTAGAAAAGAGAATTTATTAAATATTTTATTTTACATTTGATGAAATATTGCATATTAAATTATTAAATGGCGAGTGGCAAATTAAAATACCACATGTTATTTGTAAATATTAAAACTACCTGACCTTCAAAGGGATTGTCATAAAAAAAACGCTGCGCATCTTCGTGACGCTCATCGCGCAATTCATTCGTAAAAGTTTTACCCTCGTGAACCTAATGAAGTTTCAATAAGCTAAATATATAAATCAAATATTGCTAAATGGCACATGTGTGTTCTTGGGCCGCGATTATTTAACAAAATTCATTTCCCAATATAAAAACGTAAAACCGTAATTGTAAAGAAACAGAAAATTACTCATAGCTCCGTGTTAACATTTAGTTTTACCACACACCTACTCATTCACTTCTGGCTTCTGTTTCACTTGTGACATGTGGACTTTTTACACACGCACTTTTAATTGTAAATTGTGTAGGCTTGTTGAAAAAGTATCGATACATCGAGATACCGATATTATGTTTTCAATGTATCGATATTTTGGAGCGATATTTAATGTATCGATATAAAATTCCAAGTATCGAAAAGGTATGAAAATTTTTTCGGGAATAAAATAGATTTTTTTCTAAGAATATAAAATCCTAAGAAGGAATACTTTTTATACTCACTTTGTTACAAATTATATTTAATGTATTTTTTTAGTTTTGGTCGATTGGATTTGCTGTTTTATAATTTGGATTTTAAGTTGGCAACCTAATCTGTCGATTTCAACTTTTAACTGCCCGTCGGTATTGTATCTTGATATATCGATATTTTATTTTTTTATTGCTGACATATTAGTGTTTTACTGTGATCTCACCTGATGGCAAGTAATGATACAGTCTAAGATGAAAGCGCGCTAATCTGGGTAAGAGGCGATATACCTCTTACGGTTTTTACACAGCATCGTACCGGAACCCGAATCTCTTTGTTTGGCGGTACGTTTTTGCTGGTATGGTACGATATTTTTTCATTAAAATATATCGATACTTTATTGCATTTCTGACAACCCTAAAATTGTGTAAGTAGTCTCCTTAACGGCTGTGTACGATGAGCCCAGTGGCATCAGACATGGCGGTGTGCGCCGCATGCCACCCTCAGGACGCGGCGTCAGTCGTGCAAGACGCACGAACATGCAGTTCAGGTACTACTCCGCACATTACCATAACACATTCATTTCGCTGATAGAATACTCATTACTTTATACAGCCTAAAATAAATTGAATTAAAAAGAAACTAAGGACATAATTGACTTGTCAACAAAAATTATATATTTCATCAAAATATCATTTACTAGCAATGTCCCGCGGTTGTCTACTAAGTCGGACTATAGATTTGTTTTCGCTAACATAATCTAATCATATCACGGATTGTCTTAGAATTCCCCTATACACAACATTTGACATTGGGTTTGAACTGGGGATACATTATTCTCTTTAGAGAGAGATTTTTAAATTCGTTATATCTTTTGAATGTCCGATTTTAATTATTTAAAAGTATTCTCGACGGCCTCGCTGGCGCAGTGGTGCGAGTATTCGCTTTGCTAGCGGAGGTCCCGGGTTCGATTCCCGGTAGGACGAATTTAGGAAATTGTATTTTCTAATTTGTCTGAGTCTGGACTGGTGGGAGGCTTCGGCCGTGGCTAGTTACCACCCTACCAGCAAAAACGTACCGCCAAACAAAGAGATTTGTGTTCCGGTACGATGCTGTGTAGAAACCGTAAGGGGTATATCGCCTCTTAACAGATTAGCGCGCTTCCATCTTAGACTGTATCATCACTTACCATCAGGTGAGATCACAGTCAAGCGCTAATCTGTCAGCAATAAAAAAAAAACNTCGTGAAAGAAGCTGTAAGAAAGAAAAAAGAAGAATACAGTGATATGTATGATAGGAGACTTTCTGATGATTTTCAGTCAAACAAAAAGTTTTTCTGGAAATCAATACAATTTGCCCGAGGGAGATCTACTTCCTCGGAGCTTTGTAAAATCAGAAGTTTAGATGGAAGTTTAATAAAAGGAGAAGAATGGATATTGAAGAGATGGAAGGATCATTTTGAAAGTTTGTTTGAAAGAAATGAAGCAGAGGTAAATATGGCCTCTGCGGATAGCAATGAATGTAAGACAAGTGATAGCGAGATTAGTATGGATGACATCATGAAAGCGATAAAAGGTATGAAATCAGGTAAGGCTGCTGGGTATGACAGAGTGTCAGTCGAGATGCTGAAGGCTGGCCGCGGGATTGTGGTAGCTCAGCTGTACTGCCTTTTCAATATATGCTGGGAGAAAGGTCAAGTCCCAAGAGATTGGAGCAAGGCCGTAATTGTCCCTCTATATAAAGGAAAAGGGTCACAGCAGGAGTGCAAAAATTACCGCGGTATCAGCCTTCTTAGTGTGGTTGGCAAATTGTATGCAAAGATATTGATTGAAAGGGTGATTAATGAAACTGATGAAAAAATATAGGATGTGCAAGCGGGATTTAGAAGAGGAATGGGATGTACGGATCAGGTCTTTACTTTACGCTGCATAACTGAAAAATGTTTGGCTAAACACCAAAAACTTTATTGCGCTTTCGTAGATTCAGAAAAGGCCTATGATCGAGTGGTGAGGAATGAGCTGTGGTCAACGTTATCTACGTATGGGGTGAGCGGTAATCTGATTCAAGCATTGCAACCTCTCTACGAGGGTTCTAGTGCTTGTGTCAGAATAAACGGAGCGTACACGGAGTGGTTTCCTGCCGAAAGAGGTGTTCGACAGGGATGTGTTGCGTCACTATGGCTGTTCAACCTATTCATGGATAAATGTTTGACAGATTTAAAAAAAACTATGTATGGGTTAAGAATGAATGAATTACTCATCAAATGTTTACTCTACGCTGATGATCAAATAATACTTATGTCATCCGCTTAAGAGCTACAGGAGATGCTAAATATTATGAATGAAGTTTGAAAGGGAAAGGAATGTGAGTGAATGTAAACAAAACGAAAGTTATGCTTTTTGAACGAGATGAATCTATGATGAATGGCAATATTTTGATAGATGGGGAACAAGTGGAAGAGGTGACAGAATTTGTGTACTTGGGATCTAAATTTACAAAAGATGGAACATGTGAAAGTGATATTTAAAAGGGAGTAAATGCAGGGAATATGGTAAATGGTACTCTGCACGCCTTTATGAATAGCCAGATGGTGTTTCAAAGGGCTAGACTGGCTGTGCATGCTGGAGTGTTGGTGCCAATACTTATGTATGGTAGTGAAAGTTGTGTATGGCAGAAGAATCACAAAAGTAAAATAAACGCGGTAGAGATGAGAGCGCTTAAAAGTATGTGTGGATTAAAACTGCGTGACAGAGTAAGAAATAGTGTGATAAGAGAACGTTGTGAAAGATTTAACAAAAATAACATTACATAGTAAGTCGCTGAGTGTTAGCCATACGAAATTAGGTTGACTTGGCTTCACCAAAAAGTGCACAAAGCGGCTTAAGAAGTTTTCATTTCAAAACTTACATGCTTGTTTCATTAGAATCCATCATACTGTTTTTCGTTTGTGGAAAACTGAAAGTTCTGGGGTATGTGTAATCTGAGAACCTGCAGTGGGTCTATGCTATGAAGCCTAACCTAAATAATAAAAATAATAATTTGTATTCGAACCATAATTACATAGTTTATTAATACTACCCTTTTGTTATATTATAGGAAGTCTGTACATCGTACATCAATCATCAAATTAAAACAAAGATAATTTACATTATGATAATAGTTTGAAAGTGTACGTGTGAGCGCGGGCTTGTGTGTGTGTGTTAAAGTTGTGTCTGTGTATGTGTGTATGTACTATTTGGCTAAGAAAATTATAGTATTTGGAAGATTGTTGACGTTGTCATTTTATAAAGCAAAAGTTTATCATTTTAGTGTGGTAAGTAGGTTTTATTGTTCATCGTAGTTTAGTTGGCTGCTATTTTCCTTCCCTTTTTATATGGGCCGAAAATCGTATTCGTAGGAAAATAATAAGTTTTAAATTTTTTGCACTGTGCACCGCGTGTTGTGCGCGGTGTGTGTGTGTTTGTGTGAAGCACGGTAGCTCACAGCTCTGGTATGGCAACATGTCGTTCAGCACGAGTGGCGGCATCTCGTCGCTGTCGCCGTCGTCGCGCGACGCCGTGGTGGACCCCATCGCAGAGCTGCTCTCGCAACTGTCAGGAGTACGCCGCGGCGCACAGCCCGGCACCCCCAGCCAGCTGCAGCAGCTGCAGATGCAGCTCCAGCTCGAGCGCCAGCAGGCCACCGTGGGTGTCCACTGCCTGAACATTACACCCATCGCTTACACTGTACTAGCTGGTATCTTGGCTGTGTGAGCCCGCGAGCTTCGCCGGGCTCGCGGGCTCGTACATTATTATAAAATTACTAACAACTTAACGCATGATTGTGATCTCGTCTGGTAGTATCTGATGATACAGTCTAAGATACAACCGCTTCGGTTTTAGGGAATTCCATTTTCTAATTTGTCTGAGTCTGGGAGGCTTCTGACGTGGGTAACTGCAAAAAAAAATTAAAAGTGCGTGCGTACAAAGTTTACATGAAACTTTAGATTTCCGAGACGTAGAGGGAGGGAAAAAGGAATTTAATTGTCATTAAAATATTAAGTGTCGAAAATTAATACAAATAATTTATTGAAATGTTTATATTTTATGAAACGTAGTATACAATGCCACATGTTATTTGTAAATATTAAAACTACCTTTAAAGGAATTAGCATAAAAAACGCTGCATATCTTCGTGACGCTAATCACGCGTTTCATCCGTCAAAATTTTACCATCAATCGCCTAAAGAAGCGTCACTTCAAAGATATTTATTTTAATATAATTAGTGGATAAAGATAGTTTCTAAATAGGAGGAAATAGTTTTAATTGCTTGACTTATATAAATCTAAGATTGTAGCCTTGAAAGAGGTAGATTATCTTTTAATATTACCGGTACTGAAAGTTTTTTGTCTTTGCTGACAATGTAGTAATTACCCACGACCGAAGCCTCCCACCAGTCTAGACCCATATAAATTAGAAAATGCATTTTCCTAAATTTGACCTGCCGGTAATCGAAGCCAGAACCTCTTCTAGCGAAACGAGTACACGCACCATAGCGAAAGCGAGGTGACATGACGTCATGCATATGCTTTAATCTTTACTAATAATACTAATAACACAAGAAAATATAGACCAAACTGGATTCTGCTGTGTCTTAACTGTAATTAAATAAATATGTGATTGTTTTTCCAAAGCAACGGTATCCACAGTCCCTACCTATAAACAGTCAACTTTCAATGTCTTAGACTCCATTAAACAATTTAGGTCATCCTTTTTATTAATAAAATGATACTTAAAAAAGTACAAAAGGCAATTCAAATACACAATTCTTTATTGCAATTAAATGCATAATGTGGCGTGCAATACAATAATGTAATAAAATCAAAGTTTAAATCTATACACATTAAAAAAAATTTATACAAAACTTAATAGTATATGAAGTCGTACATAAAAGTTGAAATTATAATTAAAATAATGTCAAAAATATACTGTATTTGTATATAAAACTTGATAGGAAAAAAAATCTTCTTCTAGTGTCATTTGTATAGATAATATATTCACAAACATTCTTTAATATTATAAAATGTCTCAAAAATTAAAAAGTCATACAATTCTTTTTTAAATATATTGATGTTAAGGCATATTCGTACATTCGGAGGTAACTTATTATATATTTTGATAGCCATAACGCAGATGCTTTTATTAAAAAATGTGGGTTTATGAACTGGAATTTGATTTATCTTTAAATCATTGTCCTAAAAGATTAGGATCGTATACTTCATTCTTTATACATGAGATGCCGTAGATGTTTTTATTGCCCCTATCTATAATTATGGTCCTTCGAGCCATATTTTTTATTTTTAAATGTGTGTATAACTTGTCAAAGTCTGATAAAACTTTCAGTGTCTTAAATCTTCTTCTATAAATAGACATGTAGGTTTTTTATTGTATGGTAACGTATATGAGGTTGTAATTTTTTATCGTTTGCAGGCAGCGCGGCAACAGTTGGAACGTCTACCACGGAGGCCCGCTGCTGCCTCGTCAAGCGGTGCTAGCGCTCCGCCCCCGGCCCCGCAACCTGCAGCACAGCCCCCTCCACAAGCCGACGCCTCCGATTCGCAGTTCCTTCTCGCTGGATTCCTCGGTAAGGCAATATAGTTTTATAAATTAGGTTTACGGTTGTTAAACGTGATCGCTTAGAAAAAAATACGTAGCTCTTTTTGAATTTAAAATTTACAAAAGAGTATATATGAAATATTTTATCATTTATGAAAAATAGTGTATTAAATTATTAAATGACGAGTGGCAAATGTTATTCGTAAATATTAAATCTACCTACCTTCAAACGAATTAGTATAAAAACGCTGCACATCTTTTTTATCCGTAAATATTTGACCCTAATGCGCCTAAAGAAGTTTCACATCAAAAATGAAATATTATAATTAATAAGCAGTAATGATAGTAATTTAACGTAATTGTCTTTCATATTCGAATAATTCCAGCTGAAAACCATAAAAACAGCCCCTTTCTGTTTCCCATACAAACGTTTTATAACTAAAATGTAGGGTCAATTTGACCTTTATTGCTATTCAACAAAGTTCATAATAAATTACAAGTACTCACTGTTGTCTTAGCAATGTAGGTGTGTTCCTAACGTCAAAGAGTCAATTTGCACTTTATTACCGCTGCGCAAAGTTCAAAATCAATTGAATGGTCACAAATGTAAGAGCTATAGATCATTAGTGCCACTGTAATTTCATTTCGAAAATCATTCGTAAAACTGAAATCTGCCACATTCCAAATTTTTTTAATAGAACTAAGTCTGTCGGGTCTGCTAGTAAGGAATATAAAAACATTTGCTTTTAGTCAGAAATCGCAACCCACAACAATTCCGGAAGTGGCTATATGAGTCTTTAAATAGGCCTAGCTCGTTAGAAAGTTTATTGTATTGCCGTGTTATACGGGGTATAGGAGAGTGACTACCAAGATTTGTTTTTGCATGTCGTACAACAATTGTTCCCAATGGGACTCGAACATTAGGTCTTGGTATTCTTATATTAATTTGTCTAAGTATTTGTTGGTCATCTAATAATTACGCGTTATCTTGTATAAGAAGCATTGGACCAGTAATTTTCTGCGAGAAGAGAGACTATCTAATTTGAAACATAATGACAGTACACTGCTTATACATATTAGAAAACTTGTACGTACATAAAAACATTGACTCTTTTAATAAAAAAGTGAATGTACATCATATAACTTAAGGAACAAAAACAAACTTATTAATTCTAGTAGGCTGCATAAAATTCAATGGTAACTGTATACGTTTCTATAATAAACTCCCATAAGAAGTTCTCAAATGACACTTAATAAATTCAAAGTCTTTCTCAAAAGAAAGCTGATTGAAAAATCTTATTTAAAGTTACAAGATTACTTAGATGATAGAAACGTGTGGGAGTGAACGAATGGCTCTAATTTGAATTGAAATATATTAAACCAATATGTTATAATGATGATGGTAACAAAAAAAAATACAAAATACCCGACTGAGTTTGTGTTGGGGGTTTATCTCAGATCAGGTCGCGAAGGACCCGTCGTAACTTTAGACTTTAGAATAGTTGTGTGGAAAACATATATATTTGACGATTCAAAATGCTGTCATAGGCATACTTGAATAAAGATAATTTGATTGGATTTGAAATATTTAAGTCTTCAATTGTAAATCATAAAGTTTTATTAAGATTACAAAAAAATAAAGGTGTCGTTTTTGTATTCGTAAACTATGTGTATTATAATACAGCGACCGTACCACATAACAATATTCCAAGGTGCTTCGAACTGGTTGTCGCGGGGCCTCAGTGTTTATAAAAGAAAACACTACACTGGCTAGAAACTTAAATTATTAATTGCTTATATGATTTTATACTTTTCAAAAGGTCTATCGGCAACTATATTGGTCAAGACCTTAGTCTTATTACTAGTCCAAACCGACAGGCAGAAACCAGGTCCGTAGTCTTGGACAGTAATTCGACTAATTACCAGAACGACTGACTGTTTGAGGCAGAGCAACGGGTTTTATAGCTGATTGATTGTTTACATCTTGACTGACATAGCAGTCGATAGTTGCAGGTCAGCGTTAATAATATAGAATTTAGGGATATAACGGGACGTAAGCATTGTATACAATGAATTCGGTTTTGATAATTTTAAATATTAACTGTTGCCGAAGTTTTACATTCGCCTTCTTTTTTATAGGTTACACTCGTACTTAGTGTGAATTGCAACACAAGATTTTTTATAATTTTATGTATCTAGGTGCGACGAACGGTGCAGACAGTGCGGAGACTGAGTGTCGCGCGGCGCTGCTCCGCGGGCTGATGCTCGCGTCGTTGGGGCGCGCACCCCCCTGCCCCCCGCCGCCGCCCGCTCCACGCGCTCCAGTGGCCGCGCTGCCCGCGCCGGCGCCCGCACCTCCCCCCGCACAGCCGCCCCCGCGCGCCAAGCCCCAGCCGCGCACGAAGGTGCCGGCGCCCCCCGACCCGCCCGCAGTGCCCACGCGCCCCCGCCCCGTCTGACCGCCGCCCGCGCCACCCGCGACATCCGCGACAGGTAGGCCACGACACGTCGCCGCATTAAACTATTTAATGTTCGTTCGTTAGGCACACGGGCGAAGCGGCCCGGCACAGACTGCGCGGCCTGCCTATCCCCGCGCACCGTAATCCACACCGCCTGCCACAGACTATAGTCGACGCATTATGCACAGACTTCGAGTCGTAGATTCATCTCTCTGTCTCGCTCGCACTTACAGGTCTTATGGAGATTGTAGTGATGTGTGTAAGAATTGTAAAGATGCAGGTCGATAACGGCTGTGGCGTGACTATAACACCCGGAGCCTTTTGAGTGCCGTAAAAAATCTTCACGTTGTACTTTATTTAATTTTAATAGTACCATTAAGTAGTTATCCAACACAAATTGAAAAAAATATTTCAATAGCATGGGTTTACACATTTACATTAATTCACATTTACCAGCTTATAGCTAGTGTGGAATAGGCTATAGTCTCCCACGCCAGCCTATTGCGGATTGGAGGCTTCACATTAATCTTCCATTTTTGCTAGTCTAACGGTAAAATTAAAATAACAATTTAATCCCAATAAGAAAAATCTTTTCTTTCGCAAATGTGTCTATAATATCATCAAAGTTTAAAGGTCGGGCTATAGAATTTTCAATAGGCAGATAGCCAGGTCACATGACCTGTATTGTTCCATGTGCTCTTGGGCTGGGGCCCATGAATTTTGACAGCCCTGCCACCTTATAGTTTCCCCCAAGTTACATATTAATAGAAATAATTTTTCACTATATGAAACTTCAATCCACTTACTCCACAAATCAGTGCTGTACAGTCTCGTAGATTATTGAAATGAAGCAAGCTTTTTCCTCTGGGTCAATTTTCAATTCTTTTAAAAACAGGAATATGTCGTGAATCACAGCCCGAATTTGAGTGTTTATGTATTCATGTAAACAATTAATTTCTTCAAAACCACGTTAGAAAATAAATTCTCCGTTGTGCGTATTGTGTAACGATAGCGATAGTAATATCATAACAAAAATCTTATATTTATATAAAATAACAACCCTAACTCGTAACAACCAATCAGGCGTTGGAGTGCTAATGTAATAACGGGGATGCATTGCGTGCAGTCAGTGACATTTATTGCCCAATGATTCTGATTAAAATGCGTCGACTATAACAATAGTGTTGAATAAGACATACTATTTTATTTATTTCTTATAGTCAAATATTTGCCGGCTCAAAGAGGAGAGTTTTTCACTAAAAACTTATATATAAGACTGAATAAATATGGAAAAAATACTTTTGTCTAAAAACATTCAATATCCTTATAACTTGTGTGGCACTATTATGATAAAAGGTTGCCAACCCATGGTTTATAGCTTCTTGCCTCCAGAATATGTGGGTGGTATTTATATCTCTTACGAAAAACAAGATTTTTACTCGAATTAGCAACTTTAACATGTATATTCTAATATAGACTTATACACAGCTTTACCCTATTCAAATATAGGATCAATTCAATATAAATTCCACATTTTGTAATTACTATGTAAATTGCCTATAAATTTGCATTATCGTTTATTTATTTATATACTTACCAATCTATAAAGCTGTAACAATATTATGGACAGTCTATATTAATGTGTTAGTATTACTTTTCATTTTATATAGCACATTCATTACTTTATGTTACTAACTAAACGGTAAGATTGAGATATCAGGCAGAATTTGAAATTGAGAAATTTGGCCTCATTTGAAATGGGACATTGTAATAGTTCAATATATTTATTTATTCTTATTGCACGTATAAATACAACTTTTAAAAGAAGGAAATAACAAAATTGTAGATAAAAGTGCAGACAACCTTGGAGATAGTAGCCCATGAAAGTACTGGGTAAGTGCAATAGAACAACCTACCTATAATTGCTACTACTAGATAAGTAGTTACATACATGCAAAATGAATATATACAATACAGACATACAAACGTATTATTTTGCACTGCTAAGATAATATTCTTTTAAACATCTCTCGACTCCATATTTTTCATATATAAAAGTCTTATGTCACACATCACATAGAATCACTATAATTCTCAAGATAAAGAAAAACTAATACAGTTAATCCAATAAAATGGACTTGAAATAAAAGTCACTTAGATTTTTATTCAAAAAATTCATATAACAATCAGCTCTGATCAAGCAATCTTCTATATATATTGACGGCTCCTAGTCAAGTATAAAATCCTAATTTTGTAAGACATTGTTTCAAAGATAAATTGTTTATGAAAGTACTAACTTTTGAACTAATGATACGTTTAGCACCATGCTTAATAAGATATATGATTTTAAAAAAAACAACGACATCTAGGTAAAGGTGATATTTTATCGAAATTACATGAACGTGAAAATGCCTAAAGTTATATATAGTCAAAAGTATTGTTTGAATCATGGGCAATTTGGTATGCTGTCACATAGACTGATACATCAGAAAGTCATACAAAAGTATTAATATACAGTTAATGGTTTAACAATCTATACCTATATATAATTTTATCCTAAATATTGAATGAATACTTAATATGTTGAATAGTGTTTTAAGCTGCGTTTAGGAAATCGTTCGGTTCGGATCTTTTTGTAAAGCGAACAATTTCCTAGTGCTTCTTTCCAACATACTTGGTACTGGCGAAATAATCTGTGCTCAATTGGGCCATCTGAAAGCAAAATAAAGAAGGTCGTGTATTACTAGTTCTGTACTCTATGGTCAGGCAGTGCGGTACTCTGTGGTTAGGCAGTACGGTAGTCTGTGGTCAGACAGTGCGGTATTCTGTGGTTAGGCAGTACGGTAGTCTGTATGTATCGTTTCCGGCGGGGCGAGTGCCCGTTGTACATATTGTCGGACCGGTGACCCGTCTACCGGTTTCACTGAGTTGTTTTTTCGCTAACACTTATTAGTGGACGCTTCTGTTTGTTTTGTTGGCTTTCGAAATATCAGTGTGATTTACTTTTATTATTAGAGAATACTTAAATAGTTATGGGATGTTTTAATCGAATTAATATTTAAAAAAATATACTGAGGTGATGACAGGTCGCCGAATGGTTTAGCTATGAAGATAGTTTTGAGAGGAGTCCCCGTAACACTATCGATAGAGACCAAGAGCAGTATTGAGAGTAATTTTTTAATGTGATTACTTTATATTTCTAGATATAATTAATACGTGTATTTTTGTAAGATCGTCGTCTCGACTTTGTTATTTATGTATGACTCCTCTCCGAAATGTAATTGTTTAGTAAATTTAATCAAAAAAACTATTTACACTCGAATTGTCACTAGCTATTCAAAAAAATGCTTATTAGTTTGATCATTATACTCCAACATTACAAAATGTTTGTATGTACCCTAATTAAATTCTATAATATTAAAATTTGTATTTTATTTCATCGGAACACCCTGACCTATATATATTGTATACACTTTCTCAATACTACTATTGCCTCTCCATATCTACTAACATGGGTATTTTCTTAAGTTCGACTTTGTAATTATGAATAAAATTTAAGAAATATAAATGATGTGGTTTTCCTGCAATGTCATCAATCCTTGAGAAGTTTATTTATTGCTACTTGTACTGGCGCCAACTGACATTAAATAACTTATTGATTCCTATACAAAATATTTATTTATCTCATGTCGCTATTACTTTCAAGTTACGGCTGATGCTGGTTTTAGAGATCATTCCATGCGTTTTCTCGCACCCGGTTTTGAGAAACATTTACAACAAAATCAGTCGAGGTGTCCCATATACCGAGAAATACTTGAACATTTTTAAGAAAACATTATTGTAAAAACATTTTTTCTACAAGTACAGGAAAATTAAGACATCATAAATGTTTTTAGTAACTGAACGCAAAGTAATGAGTAGAGATGGTATGATAAATAATTGAAATGTATTTTATTACATGTAATGTTAAATATAAGTTTTAAAAAAGCAGTCCCATGAAACCCTTACTATTTCATAATTATTTGTAACAAATGAGCTGTCTACTGTCTCTATTATGAATAAATTATATATGGCAAATGGATTCAGAGCAGTAAAAATAATGACAGTTCACGGCGTATATATACTAGCAAACTTGTACGTCCATAAAAATATTGACTCTTTTAGGAAAAAAAGTGAATGCACCTCATATAACTAAAGAAATTAAAATAAAATTGCTGTAAACTCTAGTAGGCTACATAAAATTGACAAGTCATTCAAGGGTAACTAAGGGTATATGTTTCTACAATAAGCCCAGAAGAAGTTACAAAAAATGTTTCTTAATAAATTTAAATCTTTTATTAAAAGAAAACTAATTGAGAAATCATTCTATAATTTAAAAGAATACTTAGAAGACAAAAAACGTGGGAGTGAATGAATTGCTCTATATGTATATAGATATAGAATATTTTTAAATTAAATATTGTAATGATGATAACAAAAAAAAAATACACCCGACTGAGTTTGTTGTGGGCTCTTCTCAGATCAGGGCGCGAAGGAGCCTCGTAACTTTAGATTGTAAATCGTTCTTTAATGTTATCATGATATTTTGACTTTGATGATTGGATACTCTGTAATTATGTATTCATGTTGCTAAATATTTATACATTTCAGAGTATACAGAGCAGCATTATGTTTATTATCTGTGGCATCATGCTCAATTTTATTTTGTCTGTGTTCAAAACAAGCTGTCATGTCATAACTAAGTATCTTGGAAAATAATCACTTAGGGTGTTTGATCATTAACATTTTAGCATCAGGTTAAAAGTTAATATTTATTTTCCACAATGGCCGATTCTATTTTAAGCGATATCAGCAAAATGAAAGTAGTGGATTTACGAAAGGAACTCAAATCACGTGGACTGTCGTATGCCGGCGATAAAGCAGAGCTTTTAGCGCGACTTCAGACAGCATTGACTCAGGAAGAACATGGAGATATCAATCTAGATTCCGATGAAATAGATTCTGATGGCGTATTAGAAGAGGAGGACGATAAAAGTCAAAATGATATCCTGGACGATCCCGTAGTAGATTCATTAAACGAAGAATTGGCTCTGGAAGAACAACAGCCTAAACCCTCGGAATCAAAGCCACAGCGGACTCTTAAAAGAAAGTCTACGCCAGATTCGAATAAAAATACAGATAAGGAGACTGCTTCAAAGAAAATTGTACTGAACAGAACAATTTCACTAACCACTAAACCAATAGAGGAAAAGAAAGATGATACGCCGACTTCCACAGACAGCGGTGTAAAAACTCCAAGTAACAAAATTAAAATAACTGCAGATATTGATCCTAAGACAAGATTGGAAATGCGTGCCAAGAGATTTGGTCTTCCCGTTAAATTGACAGATGCCCAAAGAAAAGAAGCAAGGAAGGAACGGTTTAATCAAAATTCTTCTAATAATATTTTAGATAACTCCAACACTGGTTCACTATCTGATAATTTGGATAAGCTGAAAAAGAGGGCTGAACGTTTTGGCCAATCAGTTTCAGCTATAATGACTGATATTGAAAATAAAGAAAGGCTAGAAAAACGAAAAGCTAAGTTTTCTAGTGTGAAATAGTAATAACTATTGTATATTTATATTCATTCAGGTCATTTAGATACGAAAACAGTGAAGTATCAATACAGTAATGGTATATCAGACAATTTATCTTTCAGGTGTTTACAATACTTGATATTTAAAATAAACTATTGAATATTAAATAGTAAAACATTATTGATTTTGGAAATGTGTAATAGACTTATTTCATAAAAGCAATCATCGCCACTAGATATTGAATTCATTTAAAAATAATTCATTACAATCTAACAGAAGTACTTTTAATGGAACTGTTATATTTTTCTTATTAACATCTGTATCTATGATGAAAAGATAATTGTGCTTAATGCATAAACAATTTTAAATATAAGTATTTGATAGATCTTGAATTAATGATTTAAATATAAGATGTTATTTTAGTATAAGTTTCAATAAATGGATAATTAATATTATGACTTTCATTAGCTTTTGAAAAGAGCCCAATACTTTTCAATTCAATTACAATTTCAATACAAAGTACCTAACTGAGTTGGTTCTGGGCTCTCCTCAGTCCTATGTGTGAAAGAACCCTCATAACTTTAGTTTTAAGTCATTCTTTGATACCATCATCAGTCCTTCATTAGAAATAGTGTGTGGGAAAAGGAAATATAGTTGATGATCCAAAAGTGCTGTAAAGGCCTACTTGAATAAAGATATATTGAATTTAATCTACTATTAAGAACAGGGCCTTTCACTAAGGAATGTTTAGAGCTTAAACCCACCTATCTATTGTGGGCTGATGGGAAACATGCCTACTACACCATGATAAAATACCATGTTAACATTTTAAATTGTTGTATTGGTTGCATTTTAATTTGTGCAACAAAGCATTTTTGTTTTATAAAAATTGAAAAATCAAATGGTCTTATATCCTATATGTATTTAACACAGCATATATGGTATGTATTCCAACCTGCAATGGAGCAGCATGGTGAGTCTATGTTCTAAAAACCCTCTCTCCTATGAGCGAGGTGGCCTGTGCCTAGTTGCGGGAAAATAATACTGCTACAACAACTACAACATATCTGGTATAACACCAACAGATAATAAAATTTTCAAGCTTTACAATACAAAAATACTTCCAAGGCACAAAATAAAATGTAAAAGATACAATAAACACTTAAAAAATATTATTACATAATGCAAGAAATGGTTTGGTGAAAGTATTGAAAGATACACCTACATACTAATATGTAACTCAATAATACAATGAATATCTTGTGGACTCTTCTCACGACAGGGCGCGATTCCAGTCATACATTAGAATTAGTATGTGGGAAAAAAAATGTTTGAAAATTGCTGTAAAAGCCTACTTGAATAAAAATATTCTGACAATGACTATTTACTTTATTTATTCTTAATGCATATAAATATACAGGATACATATGAAAGACTTACAGAAGTAAAGATAAAAAGTGTACAAAATAGGCCTTATTGGAGCAATCTTCTCCAAGCCAAGCTTTTAAATAATAGTCTATTAAATACTGGATAAATATAAATATTGTGAAACAATGAAGTTAATTACAACTACAATATTTCAATGCAAGAATTAATATATAAAACACTCCAAAAGCTATGATGGTGTAGTGCTGAAACTTGTGTAATCTAAAATAAATATCTTTATTCAAGTAGTGTTTGAATCATCTTAAATATATATTCTTTTTTGCACACTAATTCTAGTATGACTGATAGTATCATAGAACGACTTGCAATCTTAAGTTACAAGAGGTGGTCTCATTAAAAGAAGTGACAGGTTCAGACCATAGGCAGGCACACCCAGGTTTCTTTCTTTTTTCACATAAATGGGTGATTGTTCTTAGCAATCCAAAACTGTTCCTCAACAGTGATTGGAGAAGGAAAAGATGAGGAAACCTGTATGCAACCCAGGAGTATGTACAGCCTGCCAATTCTCAATGGAGCAGCCTCGGCTCTATACTCTACAAACATATCTCCTATGAATGAGCCTGTCCCCAGAAGTGGGAAGTGAAAAGGCTGCTACTGACATAGATGTACATCATACAGAAATTTTAACATATATAATACTTGCACACTAATAAGAAAATTATTTTATATATTTAGCTCCTTCCCAAGATTTTCATTTAATATAAAACAATATATTTGTAAAGTTACAAGTAAACCTTGAACTGTGGAAAAGTTAAGTTTTCATTAAATCAGGTTCTAATGTATGAAATATTGAAAATATTTTAATAGAAAATTAACATTTACAACAACTTTGCAAAAATATTTGTACTCATATTCATAAATATAATCCATGAATTGATGTTATTGATAAAAATATTTTTCAATATTTCTTTTTTACTAAAAATGGTTATTTCAATTAAATTATTAGTTTCAGTAGATTTGTTTTTATTTTGTATAAACAGTGACTTAGTGTGATTCAATGTTATAATATAAATAACTTTCTACATGCAAAAAGGAAGTTCTCTGAAGTCATCAACATCTACTTCAATATGTGAAGAGGTAGACTCATTTTCTTTGTTGAAATCTTGTGGTATTTGTATACAATAATCCATATATGATTCCTTATGCAGAGTAGCCCATCGCACAGCAATATCTTTATTTAAACTTTTCCTAAATGCCATACAATGCATATGTTTAAACTTTTCGTATTTTATCCTTGAAAATCCCATTATGGCTAAAGTATACCTCCAACATTTCATCAGTTTACTGTTAGCACCAACATGTTTAGAGTCAGGAGTACTTATTAATAGCAAACCACCAAAATTAAGTAGTTGATATGCATTTTCACAAGCCTTTAATCTTAACTCTGAGGAAGGAATGTATTCAAGTAAAAAACAGAAAGTGACTATGTCAAAGCTGCTTTCCTTTAGTTGCTTTACTTTGTTATCAGCTACCATCACATTTGTGCCAATTGCTACATGTAGAAAATCACATTCAAGTACTGAATCGTTTGCGGGGCATAGATCTATTGCTAATACATCCATAAAGTCATATACTTTAAATGGATTATAGCAACTACCCACATCAAGTAGTTTGAAAGGCTCAGACCACAGTTCAGTTTGTTTTATTTCAATATTATTGTTATTACCTATATCGATTTCCTTCATTCGATACTTTCTATAAGATTTGTTGACAAAATACTCGTATGAAAAGTCGGCTGACCATTTTATGCGAGAAGATGCCAAACAAAGCTCATCAGAAGCGTTTTTCTCCCAGTGCGTTGTGGCTAGTTTTTCCATATATTGCGCATAGATATTTAAAGTGTGTTTATTGTTACAATGGTCGTTCCAGGCCTGATTCACTCCAACAGTAGCAGATGTTTTACGCAATGTTTGATGGACATTTTTTAAAAACTGTGCCAAATGTTTATGTTCTTCACTAGCCATTGTAATTATATATTTATGTAGTAAAATTATATTTCTATTATATTGTAGTGATTAGTTACATATTTGCTGATTATTATCAAGTTACAATTAAAAATATATAAATTAATGTAACAACTACGAAAAAACTTTTTTAAACATATGTTTATTGTTTAGGTATTTAGCATAAAACTTACAAACTTGTTTTACGGCTTTAGGCTCTAGCTATTCCACACATATTTTTGACTATAAATTTAACTTTCTTCTTCGACCCAGAAATTACGTTGATAGATTTTAACTGTGGTACCATAATTACGTGAACAAACCTACGATGTCCTAATAAAAGAGAATCTAGGCATGTAAATATGAACCACAAGTTTATTAATTTATTATGAGTTTATTGATATAGATTAATGGTTGGGTATGGGACCAAATAAAGAATACATTAATGTCGTTATATTTGAAGAAATAAATTGCTTGTTTTTAGATCGAGTATAACATAGATATGGGATCTTCACGTTGGTCCCGTCGCCCTTCCGTGCGCTCGCGTGTGACTAATATAGCCAATTTTTCTTAGAAATGTG
Organism: Elymnias hypermnestra; assembly: GCA_015832385.1. Classification (NCBI taxonomy): domain Eukaryota; kingdom Metazoa; phylum Arthropoda; class Insecta; order Lepidoptera; family Nymphalidae; genus Elymnias; species Elymnias hypermnestra. Next base: position 1,945,142 of record JACTOM010000051.1, read on the forward strand.
CGAGCACACTCAGGACAGGTCTGGATACCACCGCAATAATTATATGTTATAGCCGAAGGTGGTCTGGCTTTAAGTTTATCTCTATTTTGGTCTTGTAGCTTTACTCGCATCTCTTCGAAAGCGTTGGTGTTCTACTTAACAAGGATTCTCCATTCAGCCCGATCTACCGCAAGCGACTCCCATTCTGAGGGCTGGATGTTATACTGTTTCATGTGCTTTTTTAGCACATCTTTATACCTCAGTAACTGTCCGCCTTGCATTCGCTTGCCATCTTGAAGTTCACAGTAAAAGACGCGCTTAGCAACCCTCTCTTCGGGCATTCGGGAAATATGACCACACTAACGTAACTGGCTTCGCATTAAGTGTGATTGTATACCACAGATTTTCGCGCGACGAAGGACTTCTGTGTTTCTTATGCAAAACATAGATATATTTATTTCTTAAAAATAAAAAATCTATACTTGATCTCTTGATGACTTGATATTTTCCTAGTCTTGGGTAATCAAGTGGGATGGATATGTTCTTTTAAAAGAACAAGTATGACGATCACACACCTTTTAGTTTTTTTTTCATTTATTTAGTGTCAGAAATTAATAATATGTAAGAAGTATATTCCGGTAGCATTCGAAAAAAATCCTCTGTTTTTACTCAGCAAGCTGCTCAATGCTAAGTTATGTCTATGTAAAGTGTATAATTAATCTATGGAAACAGTTAATGTCGCCCATAGAGCACAGCTACTCGCCGGCGGAAATTTGTTTATCTTATAATTTAAACAACTAATATACAATTGACGATAAAAAATACAAATAGTAATTATGTCCGTGTGGATTCCGGATAGTATGGTGGAGAAGTGGATTCATGAAAACGATAGAACAATAATGCCTTTACCAGCTATTGAATCCGAGCCCCATCTTCTTATATCCAAAGTATATACTTTTATATACCTATATCAATTCCCAATAAAATGTTCGAGCGCGATTATTTATTTGTTTTTTTGTTAAACAGGTTCGTAAACACTACATGGAATATCTTATTAAATTATTATCTGTGAATTACGAGAATAATCAAAAGCTTCTTAACAAAAATATCTATCTACCCAGCGCTATTTGGAGATGTGCTAAAATAATTGAAATGGCAGCTGCAAAAGCGTCCATGGTCGTACACTTATATAGAAAAAATATTACTGAAGCGGTTAGTACTGAATAATATTTATTTATTTAGATTTTTAGATTTCTATTACTGGTACTCTCCTTTTATCTTATTCAATTTTTTAATGGTTAATCAAATAATTTCTTATTCATCCACCAAAGTTCAAATACAATTTATTTATAGTAAAGAATATGTGATGTTAATATATTTTTTTTAATATTAGTTCATTAATTGTAATAAAGAATTGCACAGCATTCTGATGTATTCAATCTCTCTCTCCCCCTTTCTCTTATCTTTAGTCATCCATTTGTGTTTAGATATATTAAAGTAGTAGTTGAAAACTTACTGAAAAGATTAAAATAATATCTTTTTTTAACTTTTAGCAAACTACATTTAATGTTAATACTTTTAAAAAATCGTATTAATTAAATTTATTTTGCTAAAAAAATGAACAACATTTATTAAAAACTGACAAAAAAACTTAAGTAGTTCATACTAGATTGTGTATGAGTAAACTTTAATTTTTTTAGTTTCATGTATAATATAACCATACATATTAATGGCATAAATATAAAGTGTAGTAAATTAAATCATAATAACCAGACGCTCCTTGAAAGTTATAGCCCTTACCTATTTTTTTGCAGATAAAAGCTTTACAAAAATCAACTGATAGAGGTGCATTATATAGAAAATTATACGAGTGTCTTCACTATGCACCTGACAATGAAAAAAAAGTGCAAACCACAATAAGCGGGTCTAAAGATTGCAATTGCCAGTGTTCATGTAACCGAAGGAAAAAGGTTAAGAGAAACTTGCAGTCTCCCACAGACACAAGTAAGAATTTTAGTTTACCTAACAATACTTTGGATTCCACACCTCAATTACAAACAGATATAGAACAAAGTCGCTCATCTCCAAAGATTAATGCAACATTTCCAGTAGACTTACCTGCTTCTGATGAATTAACACAACAACTAGATAAACTGTTTCAAGGCGAAGAAAATGATGATGATTTATTTGATAATGCCTTATGTATGGTTGATAATTCTAAGTTATGCGATGAGAGTACATTACCAACTAACAATGATGTTCAACAAGGTGCATCGTCTCTGCATCAACAAGATTCCCACAATGGTTTAGATGAAAGACTGGCTATATTAAGTGGTATATTAGTTAATAATACAGAACCTGTTAATGATGATACTGTAAATAATAAGATACTAAAACAGAAACCAAGTAAATGGTTATGCGAAGAACATTTTCAAAAGACAAAACTTTTTGAATTGCTGGATCAAATCAGGGATGTTGATAGGAATAAACTTACTAGGGTATGTAAACATTTCCAGTTATTTTTTAAGTTTTGATTTTATCTAATAATGCTAGAACAAAATTGATACACAGAATATATTCTATATATATAATGCAACATATGAATTTGAACATAATGAATTTAAAATTATGATTTAAAAAGTTTTGAGCATTTGTATAACAAAAACATGATTAAAAGAAATATTAATATTATTAAAAATCATAGAAATGAAAAAGTGCTTTTTAAATGTTCACTTTCTAGTGTCAAATGTAATATAATCACTAACAAACTAATATAATTAATAAATAAATAGAAAAACCAGTACATTTGTTTCCTCCAATGACAAGTAGTAATTGATATTATTGTCAACCTGTTTTTTTCAATTCCTATTATTAGTTTTTTTATACTATATATAAAATTTTTGTTCAGATTTCCAATAATTAGTAAAATGCTTTTAAGTCATCCACTCAAGTTCAAAAACATTTTATAAAACTTATTTTGGATGTAAAACTTGATGTTCGTGGTTAAATTAAATTTATTAATAATGTGAAAAAATTGTGACAGAACCATCTATCTGAAAGCTCACATAAAAGGGTTCAGGGTTTCTATCTGTACAATAAGCTTGCAAAGTTCGTGCTAGATGGTGCTAGTCACTTGTTAGATAGTAGGGCATGATTTTTCAATTTTTGTTTGTTTCACTTGTATATAAGATGAAAATGTAAATATCTTTATAAATAATTCAGGTGAAACTGCGGCTAATAGATCTGTTTGGATGTGACAGTGATGATGAAGGTGTTGTCTCTCCAATGGAGGAGAGCTCTGATTTTGTTATTAGCTGTAAGGAGAGAATAGCACCTTGGGTTGTAAGAATACTAACACCATATTACGTCAAAGGCAGGATCAGAGGAAAAAATCTTTTTAAATCACTAGCGAAACATCTGATAAAGTTGATATACCAATGCAGTAAATATCCGCGTAAGTTATTATTTTAAAGTATATATTATAGTGATATTATTTTTATAATAACTTTAATGAAACTTTGTTTCTTATAATTTCAGCCATTTGCTATGGCTAATAGATGTTTTACATCTTCCCTATTTCTATAACGAATTTCATCAAAATTGTTTCAATGATTTAGGCTTCAAAATGTAATAGGTTTAGATAGAGGAAATTTCACTTTTTTATAATAATAGAGTACATGAATTTATTCAATTCATTTAAACATTATACTAATGATTAAATAAATTGAATAAATTCATATGAGTTTATTCAATTCATATAAATATTAATAAGGATATTACTTTTTTCAATTAATATCAGTATAGATACAGGTTTTTAAATTAATTTAAGCAATTTCCCTAAATGTGTGTAATTAGTATTTAACAACGTCACTCTTTTTGACTGTGCCTGATCTCTCTCTGATCGTGTCGGATCCCGTGACAATCGGCCTATGAGAGTGAAGGAATGGAGAGTGCACTTGTGTGTACCTGCCAATCCGCAATGGAGCAGTGTGGTGGGTTAATGCTTTAACAACCCTCTCACATATGATCGAGGTAGCTTGTGCTGCGTGGGACTTTAATGGGCTGCTGCTTTATGTTTAATGAATTGTTTCAAATTTATTAAAAAAGTTCACTTTCAATTTCAGATGAATATGAAGTGCAAAGTTTTGTTAAAGACTTTTTGGATACACACAAATTGATTAGATGTGAAGCAGATTTCAAACAGTTCCGGATAGAAAATTATAGAGAATGTTATAATATGTCTACAATTCTATAAGATGGGCAGAACGAAATTTGAAATCCTTTCAACAATCAGTATTAGATGTTTCAAAAACATTTTCTTTTTAACATCAGTTTGAATCAGCAAAGATAAAAATTAATTAAAATTAACATAATATATAGCGAACAATTTTCTTGTAATAGAAACAAGTTAAAATAACCAAAAATGATCTTGTTAAATTAAAAAAAGCTTTTTTTAATTGTGTAACTATACTTCCAAAGCAGCCATATTTTAAGCGTTAAATTGTTTGCTTTATATTGGCATTTATACATTTTTCTTGAAATTACAGCCTCTATTAACTAGTCAACTAAAATTTCATAATAACATTCAGTGACAAGGCATTTCGCCTGTTTAAATCTGTTTTATATATAAATATCAAAGTTGTAGATTGTCATATTTTTCTTATGTAATTAATGTATATAAATTGCTATTGTTATGTTGTACATTCAGTACACGAAATTTTTGCTATATATTTTCTTGCAGCTGGCATATTACAACGTCTTACCTAAAAGGTTTACCATAGTTGGCGTATTAGTCCGTCTTAACAAAGTCACACCCATATAAGGTAAGTGACAAACTATTCTCTTATATATGAGGTTTTGAACATGGATTATGAAATTGAGCAAAAATACCTACTTATTATAGATTTCTTATCATTACAATATAATTTATAATTTTTGTTTATAGATTAGAACAATTTATTCACACCCACTTTTTTATCTTTCAAATAGTACGACTTCTCAAAATGCATTGAATATTATATAAAAAAATTTGTTAGACATCCAAGACAATAGACTCAATTGTTATAGGTTTAGAAAACACTAATAAAATAAAATTTCACGATAATTTATTATTTTGTATTGGAAGACGTAATAATACGTCAGCCATATAGAAAGAGGGACATGGGAGAATTAGAAACGCAGTAAAAGTGTTAAAAATATTGAAGATTATATTGTGATGATAATTTTTGTTAATAACTTATATTTAAATAATAAACAGTATTTTTTTCAGTAAAAATCATTGGTTGCCATATTATATAATAAGATATTGCATGTAAGATTTTTTTATACTTTATAATTTTACAATAGTACATCTTAAGTTTTTTGATTAAAAAAATCCTTTAAGGAAAAAACTTGTCGCTCATAGACGTTTATAAGAGAAAATACTAGTGTTGAGTAGGACATACATGATATTTCACCTTCGTTTCTTGCAATACCTTAAAATGTAAGAGTAAAATTATGTTCTGTACCCCTTTAAATTTTATGTCCAGGTATTCTGATTCAGTAAACTATACTGTTGAGTATAGGATGTGAGCGGAAAGAAATGGGGTATATGCTACAACTCGTCATTCCAGGGAGTGTCGGACGATCTCTCTCAGTACAAAAAAAGACTAGACCTCATTAACTGATTTTCAAACCATGCCCTACCCCACGCTAGAAAATACCAAAGTATTAAAAAAATATATATTTTACTGATTTGGGTTCTAACCCTTTTCCGCCTATGATACTACGTCACTCTGATATCCTGTATATGTAGTAGAACTAAGAGTTATGACTGACTACGATGGACATTACCACAAAATTATTGTGATAGGACTTTATGATTTATATTTTGGTGAAAGATAGACTGCAGTTTTTAAGAAATATTGTAATTATTCATAAATATCAGAGCAATATTCAACTTAATAGCAATAATATAAGCTAACATACAAGAGCAATTCTTTTTTCATCGTACTAAAATAGGCGTACGTTTAAATTGATGTATGGTTTATAACATGTCCTCATGGCCGTAAGCTCTTTAACCTGTTAACCAGGCGGGACGTATAAATACGTCTAACGTAAACAATATCGTGTACTGGGAGAACGCATAAGTCCTTGAAATATTATATTATTTCTCAATTATATATATATAATATATTTCAAAGAGCTCGCGTCCGTTATATATTGCGTAACTAAGAAGGGAATTCCCCGGTTGATAGGTTAAGAAGGAGCGTTACCCGTAGAGCCATTTCGTTACATGAAGGGAGAAAGATATATTTATTCTTCTCCCACTTAAAAGTATTCTGTGATTCTTAGTTTTTAATTTTGGAAAGTTTTAAAATCTACTCAAGTGTATTCTGATTTCTGAGAAAAAAGAAGTATTTTTCACTTGAATGATTGATGCGGTATATTAGAAACTATAATAGCATAAAATCAAAGCTATATATTAGGATTCTCTTTTTTTTAAAGCTGATTGTTAAATTTGCCAGAATGGTATATGTTGAGTTTGAATAAACAAAATTAACTCTTAAATTCTTGTTTAATTTTCTTAACACCCATTTTTCTTTTGAGTTCACCCCTCTTCTTCATTTGAGTTGTCATATTTTAATTTGGTATTATATATAACAGATTTAACACTTGCTTCTTTTATTTTCGTATAGTACCCTCATTTGAATTATTTATTCAATTTGCGTATCTAATCTAACGATTCAGTATTTGACTTGTTATTGGCTTTAAAATAAACGGTTCGACTATTTAATTTTTTTCAATTAATCAAATGTGTTTTATTGCAACATCAAGTGTACAACACGCAGTCTACCATACAATGGCGTGTAACATCTATAATAGGACGAAATAATAGTATTTTGAAATATGGCAGGTATTTACATTTTAAAAATAATATTCACATTAAATGTATTACAGTTTTATATGAAAGCGTAACAAAACAGTATGAGTGAGCTTAAAAATTGTGTCTCGTATGAATTATTTTATTTATATTGACTTTAATTTTCTTTCTGCCTTCACTTGAATTTTTATACTTTTTGCTGTCCTCTGACTTCAAAAGTGCTATGAGATTTTCCGTAATGGATTTGCTTTAAATTTCTATAATAATTGCGTGATGAATTTGCTGAGTTGTTAACTACTGTTTATATAACTTAACAATAAAACAGTCTTACATATCTCAATGCCAATTGAGATATGTAAGACTGTTTTATTCTCTTACTACCCTCAATTGAATCCTTTTTCACTTTGCGCTCCATTAACTCCAAAAGTGCTATCAGAGCTTCCTGTACGGATTTGTTTCCTTTAACAGTTGGTTGATATATTTTCTGTGATTAAAAAGAGGTGATGTAATATAAGATATATTTCGTTTTCTTACACTTTTCATAGTACAGATATGTATTCGGGTTTTACCTACTTCAAAAATTGCGGATTTATTTTCAATGCTTTTGTTCCACTAGGCCAATCGATTACTTTGTCTTAAGCTGTCAATTTTATGCCTGTTTCATCTTCTTACTACCCTCATTTAAATCTTCATTTGATTTGCGTTTTAGAGACTTGGCAAAAAACGCTGTAAGGGTTTTCTGTGTGGTTTTACTTTCAATTCTTTTATTACAATCAACAGACTTATTTCTGGAATTGTTAACAGCTGTTGACACTTGATGCCATGTTAATAACTTAACTGGTTTTAAGTAAGCTAGTGCCATATCCACATTCACGTTATCGATATCTAGCCAAGCCTTAAAATTTGAATTTAATTATTAAGTCTTACCTGTGATTTTATAATCGTCACATAACAATATATATATGTTTCAATGTCTGTATAGCCCTTGAAACCATTCAAACGATGTATCCGAAACATATGTTCTTTAGAAAGGCAATAATGCGAAGGTAGTTTTAGACCATTAAACTCACTTCGTCACTTGAATGAGATTGGCTTAAAATTTAAGTGTCTCCTCCAGCAATGTAGATCAGAGATCGGCATCCTTTTCTAATAGAATGTTATGAGAATATTGATGCGGGCCACAAATGTCATTAAAATATTGGCGCGAGGCCCAAATATTTTAAGGGTACTAGTGCGGCCCACAAATGTTATAATTATATCAGTTCGGCCCACAAATGTTATGAGGATATTGGTACGGGCCACAAAGTATTGAGGATGTTGGTGCGGGCCACATATCTTAAGAAGGTATTGGCGCGGGTACCAAATTTTATGACGATATTGGCGCGGGTCACAAATTTTATGAGGATATTGGTGCGAGCCGCAAATGTTATAAATATATTGGTGCGTCCCACAGATGTTATAGGGATATTGCAGCGGCCCACATATGTTATGAGGATATTAGTGCGGGTCACATATCTTATGAGGATATTGGTCCGGTCAGCTATGTTATGAAGGTATTAGCGTGGCGTATATGTGTGACTGCACGTGTGTTCACCTGTGTGTGTGAGAATTAATAAATTATAATTACCTGTATTTTTTCCTGGTTATCCAAAATGGCCGGCATCCTATGATGTAACCAATCTAGAGTATTATTAGACTCCATTGTAATAACAGAATACGAGTAAATAATCGTACCATTGTTTTGCCAGGCGTGATATAGACCTGCCATTTGTAATAACTTAATACCCTTCCAACCATCCTCCTTAGTGAATTCATTTTCCCAGGAAGTAGGGTCATCGACCTGTATTTTGAGTTTTAAGTTACTTAGTTAAATTACCTTTGCGCATTCATATTTGAAGTGAAACTTCTTTAGTCGCATGAGGGTAAAATTATTATTGTTGAAACGTGTGTTAATGTGGCATTTAAGTTTACCACTCGTGATTTAATAATCTAATATATTATTTTTTGAATTTTAAATTCCAAAACAAAATTTAAGTAACCCTTTATAATATAGACAATAAACAGGTGGCATTTATATTTACAATTTGTTAATTGGGATTTTAATAAATTATTTATATTGATTTTCGACATTTTTAATATTTCAATGATAATTAAATTCCTCTTAGTCTCGGAAATCTAATTTTAGATTTGTATAAATATAAACGAGACTAAAAAATTACTTTGCCAAAGGAGTTTCACTTTTGACATGTGTACTTTGTACGCACGCACTTTTATTTTTATTATTTAGAGCATATTATGCCTACATGCTTTGTTTGTCATAGAATCGCATCACATTGATGACTCAAATATGTGCATAAGATTTAAATGTTATATGTTTTTAACGCTTATTTTCTTTTTATTGCTAGTAAGTTAACACTGATATCATCTGATGGTCACTGATGAGACAGTCTCAAACTGTAACACATAAACCAACCTGATAAGAGTTAATTATAACCATGAAAACAAACTGAATTATTATTAATTTACATATAGAAACCTGGATGAATGATCATTTAAATTATATGGTGGAAATCAAAGCCTATGTATGAAATGCATAAATTCACCAGCCAGTTTAAGTTGATAAGGATTAAAGCCATATCTGTCTGCATAGATTTCCAATTGTATGTCACTATTTTTTGTAATATAAAATAGATATATTTCAGTGCATACTTTATTGAAGATCTTAAAAAGAGGATGCATTGTTTTATTATATCTTTTAAAGCATTAGTCAACCATTTAGGTCCCAACAACAATTGGTATATTTCAACCGGTTTAAAAAATACAAAAACTAGATTAGCTATACCTTCTTTATGAATAATTATCAAGAATCTGTTCATTTTGAGTTTATTGCAAACAGACAGATATGTGGATTTTGTTATATAATATAAAAAAAAATAATGCTATAATTTTAAGTACTCCTCACCTTTATATCATCATTCTGCGGTGAGTATATAAAATAAGGTTGTTTCACTTTACTTTTAATAGTAGTTTGCCATTCATAAAAGCCTTCAACTACAATTATGCACCTTCCTCCACCAGCTAATATTGGGCCATAGAGTTTGGAATTCTTTATATTCTCAATTCGACAATTATTTGTACTTAGATTATGACTTTTATAATCGCCCTAGGGAAATATAAATGGTTTTAAAAACTGAAATAACAAGTGGTAAGTATAATATATTATCACACCACTTGATCCTTTTATATTCAATAATTATTTATACTTCAATTATGGTTTTTGAAATAGCCCTAGAGAAAACATAAATGGTTATGTAAACTGAAATACCAAGTGGTCGGTATAACATACTATCACACCATTTGTAGAAAAAAATTGAAAGTGAAAGACATAAACTTTTCAAGAGAGGAAGAAAGACTTTTCTGGACAAATGAGTGGCAACAGATAAATAAGTTTTTATTAGACCTTAATAGCTCATATTAAGCTGTAGTTTTATATATATTTTATACTGATTCATCTTTGAAATTGGTATGACAATATTTAGTAATAAATTAATTAACTGACTGCAAAGAAAATATTCAACAGCTTTTTTTTTTTATTGGAATAACATGTAAGTGTGCCTTAAATAAATATTTGATTATACTGATAGTAAATTTGTGTTTCTAGTGTAACTGTCTATCATAAAAGTTATGTATTTTACTTATGAAATAATTTTTTCAACAGCAATTCAGTCTATTTTGTTATATCTATATCATTTTATAAATTTTAAGGATATTAGTCAGTCCCTATTTTATTTAATTGTAAAATAAAATTAATTACGTATCATGACTTCCCGGTTTCTTTCTAAAGTTTTCCATAAGCATAGAGTTCAGAAAAGAGACAAATTCGTATTCCCTACAAAATCACATTAATTTTAATGTACATATAATAGTTTTGGTTTAAATAGTTTAATAGCTAGGTCAATTATGGAATTCGTTATAGAAGGGATAAAAAGAAAACATATACAGTAGGGAGTTATTGAAGTATGAATTACCTGGTGCCATGGTGGTATTATTCCCCACATCATTGGTTTCAGGGCTCTATCGCTTTTGGTGGAATTATTAAATTTAGAAGTAGAAATTAATACAGGTGTAACATCAGTTGGTGCTATATTATTGGAAGGGTTATATTCTTTACCATCGTTATGTTCGGGCAGCCAGTCTGGTTTTATAAACTCATTATTATTCTTCGGTTTGTAACTACAAGCGCTCTGAATGTGCTCTTTATTGAGGGACCTATTTTAAAAATAATGTATGCGGATTAGACAATACAAATTAATTTACCATAATTTATAATTAAAATACGTACAAAGCAGTTCGTCCACACATCTTTAAAAGCTTATTGAATACTACTAACAATATTGACGAAGTACATACTACATTATAGTTACTTAGAGCAAGTCTTAAGTTATTTTATTTTGCCGCTCTTAATTATTGCACAATTCCATAGATTATACCTATATACAGGTAAACTATTCCATAGAATACAAATTAAGTAATAGTCGTAGGTAAATTAATTTTATGTCCGCTAAAGATAGAATAAATCTAATATATAAATATTTCGTTTCACTGTATTATTATATATACATGTATTTGGTTGCTCTCCTTCATCATAGCCCAACCGAGTTTTTTTTTTAATATTTGGTAATTGGTAGGTATTAGAATATGTTACAAAGTTTTGTAAACCCTTCTATCATCCCCATTTTAAATCACGATTGTTTATTGTCGTCAAGTTATTATAATATATGTCGGAGTGCAAGAGTCTGTGGATCGCTGGTCCGTGTGTAATAGTCTGTGGAGCGCTGGCGCCATCTGTGTATCGGCGTGGGGGCAGAGTCAATAAGTGGCAGTCCGGCGAGTCTCTCGGCAGTTCTCGAGTGGCGGTCGGCCGGAGTGTTCGACTATTGAAACTGTCGCGTTCCTAGCTATTATTGCTAATGAGCTTGTGTAAATTGATATCGGGAACATTAAGTGGTTGAACATTATAATACGAGTTAATTAACAAAGTGTTTGATTGCACCAACATTACCCACAAAAGCCTACAGAATAAGAAATTAAATAATGGATCCCATTAATGACGATGTCGGTGGAGAACCTTACGCCCCTGTGCTTTTTGCTTCTCCGTTCTCTCTTATTCTCCGACATATATAATTATATTTTTCCAAACATGCATGTGTGACCGATGGTTTTCATTTTGTACGAAAGTGTGGTGTGTATTAAGGTGGATTCGAGAATAAAACTTTGTTCTGATTTCAAGAAATCAAAATTCGATCTGATACTGTACACTACAATTATCGGAAACTACGAGAACAGCTAGTTGACCTATAATTAGTATATTATGTGACTAAAGACCTTGTGCCTTTGATTTAATTTTATTGTAAATTTTGTTTAACCATACTGACGACCTGGCTCCTAATAAAAATTCAGCATATTTAATCTGTGTGTTGTATTGATCTGTGACATTACTTTACTTTTGCATCTGTTTGTTTTTTATTCTTCCAACTTCCTACAAGTTGTTAATAAATATATAGTTAAACATAGTACAATAAATTTTCTGAAAAGAGAAGTGTGTTGTTCAACCAAGACCTATCTGCAAAATCAGATTATCGCTTCACCATAATGGAAACTCTATAGTCAATCCATTACAAAACCCTGTTTAAACATGTGGAAATATGTATCACGTCGTATCCGAGATACCTTTGAGAGAGGTGCTAATCATTTTGATAAAAGACACTCTGCTGTATTTAATTCTTCAAAGAATAATATACAAGAAGATCACAATAAAAATGCTAATTCGCCCTGTTGCTGGTTCATGCCCAAGAAATGCTGGAGCTCTTATCAAGGCGGTAATGATACTAACAACAAAAGATGGAACTTCGATCACCTAAATCGCACTTGGATCGGTGCCATAACATGGGTAAACTACAACTGGATTATATATAGAATGCTTTAACAGTTTCATAATAAATGTAATAATTTTTGCTCTAGACAGTAGATATTATTAATGTACTGTTTTTAATGAAGCAAGGTTAACTTGTTCTTAAAATTATTCGAATGTAATCCTTCTTCGAAACCAACGACCTCGCTGAATGTAACGGTGTAAGTACTTTACTAGCAAAAATCCTGGGTTCAATTCCCAGGTATGTAAATTTAGGAAATTGCACTTTTAGACTACAGTTACAAAGTAGTTAACACTCTACCAGCATAAATGTAATGTTAAGCAAAATATTGCATTACAGTATGCACATTATTCCATAATCAGAATTGATATTGTTGAATAAGGGAATGTTTACATAATTTTATTTGAAATGTAGTATAATATATAAAACACTGGAATTGTTTCTATACAATATGTCCATTATAAGTTTTAAAACTAATTGACCTTTGTGCACAATACTGGGCACATTTGAAAGCCATTTATGGAAAGATGGTTTCAGTATATGTATACAGGTACAAATGGAAAATGTTCACTCATTCACTTGATGTAGAAATATTTTTGGACCAATTAATTTCTAATTTAGCCAAGTGATGTTTGCAAGATACATGATCATTAAGAACGAACTTTACCACATTCCTACTGGATAAATGGATAATGTGATAATAAATGAAGACACAAATTAATTATCTACATGGGTCAGCAACCATTTCCAGAAGGGCCACAAAGGTTATAAGGATATTGCTGCATGCCATATTCCACCTGATAAATAATTTTTTTCAACAAATTATCTATTTGTTCATATTTACTTACTTTCCTTTTGTCAACTGTGTGGGCTGCCAGTTGCTGAACTTGTTGATATCTTATTTATTTATTATATTTCTTACAGAGTAGTGCTCTTGTATTTGGATGGTATACAAGTCAACTTATTCATTTAAAGTGTAAGAAAGATTCAAAGGATGGCAAAATTTATTATTTACCAAAGATAAGCTACTTGCTACAAATTTTACCTTGTTTGAACAATAACACTTCTCAAGGCTTGAAGTTACAATCACATTTTGAAAGAACCTTACAAATTGGACCTCCTATTGTTCATTTGGTATCAAATGATCATAGTGATGGTATTGGAGAATCCAGCAGTAGTACCAACCACACTGAATCTTCAGATGATTTAGGAGAAGTGCTGAATTCAATAGAGAATAGACTTGGCCTGGCTGCAATTGAAAATGGACAACATCAGGATGGACTTAATTTGCTTAAGTAATCTATTTTTTTCATTTCCTTCTAGATTGATATTTTTAAACTTAAACAGGATGACGCATGATGTTAATACAGTTATTCAAATATAATTGCATTAATAAAATTGTAATTAATTTTTTAAAAAACTGTCCATTACCATCTATTGAACGCGCATGTTAAAGGTTTCTTTGTGTTTCATCATGTACAAATTGACTTTTAAGGTATTTTGATGCCATTTGTAAAAACTTTGAATATAAACCGAGAAACTATATTTACTTAATATTAACCCAATGAATAATGTAAATAACAATTATGCAATTTATTTTTTCATATTACTTAAGGTAATAAAAATGTTTATTTTTTAACTATAGATCTGCAGCCAATCGAAACCATGCACCTGCTTTATATAATCTAGGTCTGTGTTATGAACAGGGATTGGGTGTGGAAATTGATGAAAAAACCGTAAGTAATTTAAAACACTTTTAATGTTATAGTAAATAATATTGAGGTATCTCTGATGGCCCAGTGGTTAGACATAGATTTTTTTTAAGAATTAGGGGATACAAACACTGAGCAGGTACCTCTCAGTATGCGTTTTGAAAGTTACAAGCATAAATAGTTATTTAGTCCTTTCATTGCATCACCATTTTCAATATTGTTTTCTGTGTGGCAAACTAGTTACACAAACCATTCTGCACTATGACAGTTGTGATATTATGAACAATTATAAAGACAATACAAAAAATACTTGTATAAAATAAATAATCAACAAATATATTTTATATCATTAGTAATAATTTATTGATGTTAACACAAATTTCTATGGAATATTCAATGTACTTAACAAAATAAACATCAACTTGCCTCAACAGGGGGTAAATTAATTAAAGTAGGAATGCTCCATGTCTTGTCAGGACGAAACAGTATGTCAGCTGTGGCAAAACGTTTCAGACAAGACATAAAAATATGCTAGCTGCAAATTAATGTTCTTTGTTGAAAATAACCTGTATATCTTCAGAACCATTCTATGGTCTATGATGTGTATGATAAAACTATGTTAACTGAGGAAAACTATGCCCAGTAATGGGATGTGAATAAGCTGCTGCTTACATTTATGCACCTCTGTATAAAATTTTAAAAAGAATAAAACCCATTTCACCAACATTCCTTAGTTCATCACCTAGTTAGGGGACCCGCAAACAATCCCCTTTACCTATACAATCGGAATCAGGAGATATGAAATCATGGTGGATTAATGAGTTTTCATTGAATAACTTGAGTATTAATTTTAAACTTTTCAACAAACCAACATCTACATTGCTATTAGTAGTACTTTTGGTTTTAGTCAACTAGTGGCATGTTATCTTTTACTAAAACCAAGGCAATACTGCCATAAGGAACAAATGTATGTCAGTTTCAGATTTCGATACAAATTAGCTAGGGTCTTTTGGTAGAAAAGTTAAGTGGGTCCTAGATTTACTTAGGGAACCAGAATGAATTGTAGGTTGGTGAAATCTGTCCCTAGTATACACATTACCTTTAAACTCTTCTAAATTATTGATATTTGGTATCTTCAGGCAATGGAGTTGTACCGTGCTGCAGCTGCATTACAACACCCAGGAGCTCTTTATAATCTTGGCATATATTATGGACAAGGACGTGGAGGTCTATGTAGGGATCGTGTGACTGCAGTCAGGCTATTTCGTCTTGCTGCGGTACAAGGACAACAAGATGCTATAACAGCGTTGAAATCACTGGAAGAAATACCAGAATCACCACCTGTTAAGGAAGTAGATGGCTGGTCTAAGACATCACCACTATATACAAAACATGATAATATAGTGCCAACACATTCATCTTTATTCATTGACAATATTTTAAATACACCTACATACAATTATGAACCAGTTGTATATTAATCTAGATTCTTAGAGCATCAACATCCTATATGCAAAATATTGTATTGACAAAGCAAATGTAGTGTAAACTTTATAACAAATTCTTTGATACATAACAAATTGGAAAAATTATTTACAACCTGTAAGGTCTAAAGCAAAAGTATAATTGCAGTCATATCACTTATTTTTATATCACAAGTCAATATTCAAAGTCTTGGCTGGTTCAGACATTTTAAATTTTGAAAAGTTTTTTTATCTAGCTTGAAGGAAATCTTAATCCAACTGTCTCTATATAATACATACATTAGTGTAACAAGTATTTTCAAAGTCCTTTCAGCTTTATTATATTGAGATTTCACTGTAGTTTTTTTATGCATTCAAAAAATCTGCTTTGCTGTAAAATTAGTTTTACTGCTTTGTGTTTATAAAAATATCGTAATTTAGTGTTTTCAGCACATGGTTAGGTTGTTCTTGCAATTGTGTCAGTCTACAAATATATATATATTTATTTGAAATGGTGGAGGTAATTTTCGCATTTAAAATATTGTTTAACACGTGCGTTTCCTTTTCACGCGGCAAAGAATATAAACAATGTAGCTCGACTATCATGTACTGGTTATGAAAAGGGGTATTTTGGTACACCTGTTCAGATCAGACATAATTTTTTGTAGGTCTGAAAAGAATATGTTACTAAGAGATATTAAAAAATCCTTTTTTGGGTGATTTTCAATTGTAACTTTAACTATGTACTTTTCAAATTAGAGAGGTAATTATTTTTTGCATAAGCAGTTTTGAGTAACCAACAAAAAATATTTCTTAATTTGGTACCTAGTTTATGCCCTAAGGGCACTTAGGGCATAAACTTTGTACCAAATTAAGAAATAATTCGGTAGAACAAGAATTAAGTTCCTTTTAAAAATCAAATTAAAGTTAAAACTTTCATATTGAATTTTATATAAATTCAATACGAAAGTTTTCCCTTACTATTGTTGCGTTAAAGTATAATAAAGTTACCTTTTATTTCAAGTGACTGCTTATTCCATTAAATTTCCTTTTAAAAAACAGACTAATACCCTGTTAGCTTCAACAAGAGTGTCAATCATATTTAGGTGATGGGGTAATGAATGTGTTAAATTTTATAGTTAGTCATTAAATGAATTTGCTTATATTTCATGTCGTATTTTAATATTTTCTTCAATTTGCAATAATTAATATAGAAGTTATGATTGATGAACAAATTGGATACAATTTTATTATAATCTCAATTCTATGCATCAGATTACAAATAATCAAAATCATACTATTTCTTGTTACAGTCATTAATAAGAATTTTTTCAAGATCTTAATGTATTTTAATATAGTTTAGTTTCTGCAAAATTTGATTTTGCAATGTTAGAATTTAAGTATTTTCTAAGCTTTCTTTTTTTTGACAATTTCATATATATGAAAGTGTATATATAAGCATATGCAAATGCTAGCAAATATGTATGCACAAATAAATATGACAAATTGTTTTTAAACATTTTCATGAGCTAGAAACATCATAATGTTATTAATATACAGTATTTTAATGTTGTGTCTCTTCCCAGCTGTTTCCTCTTTAACCTGGATATTTTTTATATAAAAGTACATATGTAATTTATAAAGTGCAACCTTCATATAACAAATCTTGAAACAACATTAAATATTTGTTTATCAAGTAAATCGGTAAACTAAGATAATAAAGAAGTCAGGTTGGCCTAAAATTTGTTATAAAGATATAAGATTGAATACACTACATATTATGTACCTTATTGACGGCAACGTTAAATAGAGATTTTGAGTTAACTAAATTAGATAAGAGATGTTTAAACATGTTTGATAGTTGGAACATTGGTTATATAGAGTTTGTAATGTAAATACATTTATACTGAGGGAACAACAAAAAATTTTTTAAATCGAAGTCATTTATTTGAGGTTTGTTATATTAAGGTTGTACTGTATATGTGATCTTTATTCATATAAAAATCGCTATAAAAATGAGGGATGGAGGTAAGGAGGGTGAAAAATAATTTAAGACATTTAATAAAACTAGCAATATTATTGAAATTTACAATGATAAGATCAAATATGTATAAGATAACATATATTTTCATTAATAGTTTAAAATTATAATGATAATTAACATATTTTAGTGATAAATGTTTTTTTTAATGTCTGCAAAATCATTGGATGTAAAAAAAATTGTAACTGTATAACAGTGTATTAAATAAAAGTCTTGTTTATATATGATATTTTAATAAAACCTTATTAGGTTGATACACTTTCGACTTCAATATTATGAAAATCAAGTTGCTTTGGAAGAATAGTGACAAAATTCATTAAGGCTAATTTACGGGAATGCTATTTTTAAATTTTTAAATTTAAAAATAGCAAATAGCCATAAATATATGAACGACGAAATGAAATTTTGTAGTGTCTTATTGAAATCAGTAAAAATGTACTGATTTGAATAAGTTTTTGGAAAAAGAGAAGAATATTCTGGATTTTTTGGAAAATTATGACACAATTCAAAAACAAAGCTCATTGTACAAGAGAACTAGAGACATTGATGTCAATTTTTTAGATTTCTTGTTTTTGACACAAGAAAATATAGACTATTCTGTTGTCTTTAGATAAATAATTCAAAATAGCTAATTTTACATGAGATCCATTTGGACATTATACTTTTATAAATATACGAATGACGTCGTCGTCGTTTTCGTCATAAGAAAAGATTATTCGAGATTCTTTCGAGAAATAGTCAATTAGTTCTAAAAAGAAGAAAGAGGCATTTGACAATCATACATAATGTATGATAAATTCATCTGAGACTAAATATCTTGTGGTATCATGATGTCATTATGAGTTTTTGTTAGACTGTATAACTAAATGTAACATTTTAGTTCCCACAATAAAAATAAATTCAGTCATTGTCAAACCATAGAGCGTACATATTACAGTTTTTGACAAGAGACAAGAGCAATATAAGAGTAATGAAAATTTTGGATTGTGCCACTGTTCTTCCAAGGCAAGAATACTATATTACAGGGTTACATAGTTTTAGAACTATGATTTGGTCAATAAATGTCCTATATAACTGTTATATAATAAAAATATAAACCTAAATAAACTTACCAACCACACTCTCCAAAGAAACAAAAGGCAAACTAATTTTAACCCATGTTCCTTTCTATGTTAACTACAATATCTACAACACATTGAAAAAGTAAGGGGAATGAGAAAATACTTATCTGAACTTAGTTAAGAATAAGAAATGGCGAAATTGTACAGTGTAAAGTGCACTTCATTATTTTTAGTATCTGAAAAGAAATATCACACAATTACTATTTATTCAAATGCGTAGTAGTACCAACAAACATGTATTTAATAAAAAATAGCTTTTCTTCACTGAACTAATAATTAAAATGACATTATAATTGATAAATAGACACGGGACTATCTCTGTTGTGGTTTCTTATCGGGGTGGGGCTCGAAAAAATCCTCGCAACTAGATATTAAGTAGTTCTGTAGCCTATCCGGCCCAAGTATAAAAAAATTACGAAACAGGAATGTAGATGTTGCATATCAAATATTTGGGATTTTGTTATTTAATGACACCATTTTTAAAGGATGTGCGCTTTCGACTACAAAAACGTGAGGTTTTCTTTATAAAGCTTTTATGATTACAAAAAATATAAAGAAAGTAACTCTTCTAATTCTAAAGCTATTAAATTAAAACTCGCACATGGGGGATTTGAAATCCCCCGCTTCGGGCCGGCTAGGTTAATATTAACTGTTTTATTATTTCTGTCATTGAGCGTGTGTGTGTGGGTATATACGGATGTGAGCATCATGTGAGTAAATCTTAGGCTATGTGGAAATAATGTTGGTGTTTGTAGTCATGTCAAAAATGTGAAATTAAAAACTCACCGAATGTTACGTGGGGCATTCAAATTCAGTACTTGCGGGGGTACTCCCTGGCAGGGGGGTATCGGTCGGGATATGGTGCGGCGGCGGGTGGTGCGGGGTAGGAGGTCGGGTAGCGGGTTTCATAACCGCCACTGCCGTAACGAGGCTCACCCCCCGACCAAGCCTCACCCCCTCCGGTGTTACCACTTGAGTTACCTGCACATGTTACAAGACAGATATATGTTAAAAACTATAGGCATGCACGCAACCATATGCGATGGATTAGCCAGGATACGAATTAGTCTACTGGGAGTGTACTACGCAACCAGATGTTTATAGTAGCTCCAACCTAAAAGCTTCTCAAACTTCTAGAATGGGTATTTGAGTATATTTAAGGGAGGCTAAATGAAGGGGCCAATACAAAAGTTCCACAAGGGCCAAGTGCATCCACTGTATCGCTGGCGCCGTGATGAGAGTACTTGCTTTGCTAGTAGAGATCCTGCTTTAGATCCCTGGCAGCGCAAATTTAATTAATTGTATTTTTTTAATTTGTCGGAGTCTGGGTAGATCGGAAAGAGATCAGGCGCAGTACTGACGGTTTAAGTGCACAACACAGGGCAAATATTGGGAAAATCTTAAAAGAAAACTCAATATCGATTTTGAACTGGCCCGATCCGGAACTTGAACCCAGGACCTCATGTTTGTAGTCGAACAAGCTGACCACTAAACCAATGAGGCAAAATAAATAAATAATCGTTACATTTTATTGTATGACCACTTGCATATGTTAATAATGTCTTTATCTAAACACAACTTTCTATAATAATAATATAGTTAACAAAACAAACAATAATTCATTCCAACATATCACCATGTTTAATCTTTTTGGTCATAAAATTATGTGTATTCAGAACCGGGGTACCAACAAGACGCCAGTTAATTAATACGGAAATCTGAAAGTCATCAGAGCATCACGTACATATAGTTGCGTTTCTGTGAAACGACACACAAACAGGTGACGACGAAAACAGTGTTGTGCATTTGTCACACTTTTACCTTTTGTTTGTTGGAGAGAAATAACATGTATCAACTGTTTGGTTTTGTATTGCTATCGAAAATAATATCTTTAACGAAATTTCTTTATAATGCCTTTATGATTAACTTAACTTTCTTTAATGAGGATAGCGCTTGACTGTAATCACACTTGATGGTAACTGATGACACAGTTTTAAGTGTGCCAATTTGGCAAGAAGCAATTAACCTCTCATGGTCTCTTCATACTACAGTTATTAAATTAAAACTCGTACACGAGGCATTTCACATAGTTTTGAATGTTTTTTTTTTAAATTCTTATGGCAAAATTTCAAGGATAGGTGGGTCTTTCTCCCTGACCCTTTCAAATAACAGTGTATTTGTTAAAATGGAATAATGTGCTAAGCACAGCGAATCGGTTAAACATGTTAATATATCAGAAGTCAGTTGTGCTATCCTCTAAATGAAATTATAAATTTATATATTTCTATAGAAAAAAAACAAAAATCGTGAATTACCCTTAAAAATACCTTTAGGTGGTGCTGTGGCATCTGGATATCTGTTGGAGGTGTTCCAACTGCGCGGCTCTGGCTTGCCGGGCGGTGAAGGCCGATATGAACGTCCTTCGCGAGCATCATATGACCGGCTGCAATATAAAAGACAATATATTTTTAACCATACCTGTTAGAATCGAAAGTTCTTACTTTACATAAAAAGTTTTTTTTTATTGCTAACAGTTCAGTGCTTGATGGTAAGTGATGATACAATCTAACATGGAAGCGCGCCAGTCTGGTAAGAGGCGATATATTCTACACAGCATCATGCCAGAACACAAATATTTTTTTAGCGGTACGTCTTTGCTGGTAGGATGGTAACTAGCCACGGCCGAAGCCTACCACAAGCTAGCGAGGCCGTCAACAGCTTAAATAAGGTATCAAATGAATCTTCCACAAAAAGTACCACATTGCCTCCATGTTAACACGTTATTTAGTACACTTACTTTTAATTTTCGATGCATGCGCACTTCTTTTACATTAAAATTAATTTTAATGCACAATTTTTGACCCATTCTCACTACTTTTATCTAATATCCTACTTTATTTCATGTGTTTTTAGACTTTATTATTAACATTTTTATCGAACTTTCGATTCCAGTTTGATGAAAAATTGTACATGTACCATGGAACTTAAGTGAGAAAATTATCACATGTTCAGCACCTTCATACTGCCAACCTTTGATAAGTAATAATATACTATCAACATATTTTTCTCCTATAAGTATAAGAGAAACTACCTTGGTTCCTTGAGCCTAGTGCCAGGTGGTATCTGTTGCCTCGTGTCTTCACTGGTGTTGCCATTACTTGGATACTTTATGTTGCTAGCTGAAATGATTTCAGTTTAACATGTTATTAATATAATAAATATTTTAAGTAGAGTATGCTTGTACAAATTTATTTTTACAGTCATATTACTAACGTTATTAATCAAGCTTTATATTAACAAAGCATGACTTCTCAGTCTCATTCAACACCAACCAAAATACATGCTAGAAAAATATATATACTCACAGGATACATGCCGAGGGTAGTCTCTTTTGTAATCCCTATCCCGGTCACGTTTGTCAGTGCCGCGTTCATAATTGGCAGTCATCTCAAACCTTGGTGGTGGCGGTGCCTCAAATTGACCTCTGTTTGATGTCTGTAAGTGAATAAATCATATAAATTCTATGCGCCTTATAATAAAATAACGTCTATACCAAGATTATCCAGTCCATGATTTAATTTTATAACTTCGCATTCATATTGATATTCTTATAAAAATCAACACAATCCTACTAAATGGGTCAGCAATCTTTTCTTATAGAAGGGTCACAAATGTCATGAGGATATTGGTGTGTGGAATGTAATGAACACAATTTTTTTTAGATGCAACAAAGTTTTTACTATTTCTATGCTTATGGGATTGTTGCTTATTAGATTAGGTGACAACCTCTAGGCCTGAACATTGAAGTACACTAACTTTACAGAGTGGATTCATTCTGGGGAATTGTTTATAACATCAAAATCTTTATCCAAGTAGGCTCAAATTACACTTTGGAATCGTCAGTACTCTGTCTGTTGGTAACAAATCTGGCACCAGTTTGAAAAAAATTGAATCTGCTGGAAAAAAAACCGGGAGGAAAATCAAGGGTTGCTCTTTCGAAAGATAGTTGTGTGTTACAATGTATAATATTTTGCTTCTGTGAGGAACTGGAATCAAGGCCAAACATTTTTGTTGCTTAAATAATCTTCAACACTATATACCTTTTGCAAAAGTTTTTTTTTGACATAACTCTTAAAATTATGTCTAGGCAAATCTAAAACTGATTGTGTTATCTTATTAATATTAAAAGTGTATGCTTAACCCGACAAATGATTTCTGAGACTTCACTCTAAAATATGCGATTACAAGTATGTTTTTGTTTCTTGTATTAAAATTGTCTAATTTACTTTTTTTGTTGTATAAGTCAATATTACCATGGATATACAAGATATTATTCAATACATATTGCGACGGTACTGTGAGAATCAATGTCAAGGATTGTCAACCAGCGGCCCAAAGGTATACAAATACAAGTAACGACGTAAAAATTAGTTTTATCTTCTATAAGAAAAAGTTAGCTACCCTCGTCTCAGATTAACGGCTCAAATCTAAGTCTTAAAGTTTTGTAAACATTTATGTCGGTCCTACGGTAAACTAGGGGGCGCCCGGGTGTAATCTTAGTCCCGCAAATTAAAGAAAAACTTGAATCTATAATTGAACCTTAACTTATATGAAATCCTTTTATTTTACTGCTCGATTTAATAGGAATCTTCCATAACTCGAAAAAGTATGTTTTGTTAACGATTGAAAAATACCATGGGAGGAGGCGGCGGCCGCTTGTGCCTTGAGTCCCTCTCGTAGGCAGGTTCGGGCGGAGGACTAGCAGCAGCCTTACGATACGTACTACTCTCATAACCGCGTTTACGACGCTCTTCTTCCAATCTGGAAATGGAACAGTAATTTATTCAGATGATACATTTATTTTATTGAAGTGAAACTTCTTTTGGCCGATGATGGTAACATTTTTACGGATGAAACACGTGATTAGCGTTTATTACGCTAATTCGTTTGAATGTTAGGTAGTTTTATTATTTACAAATAACACGTGGAATTTTAATTTAATATTGTTTGATTGCACCAAGAATACCCATTAACGCCCACAGTATGGAAATTAAATTATGAATGCCATTCATGACAATGTCGGCGGAGAACCCTACGCCCCTATGCTTTATGCTTTCTTCTCTTTTATTCTCCGACATACTATTTTTCATAAAATATAAATATTACACAAATTGTCTTTTACAAATTCTTAATTCAAAAACAAAATACAGTTAATAATTTTTGATAAAAAACACGTGGCATTTTAATTTACAATTTGACATTTGAAATTTCAACAATGTATTTTTACGAAATTTTAATATTAAAAGTAGAATTTCTATAATAATAATTAATTTATAATGATTTTGTATAAATTTCAATAGACATTAGGTATTTTACTATTTACAATAAATCACGAGGAATTTTAATTTTATCTTCATCATCTGGTATTTTACTGAATGTTTTTAATAAATGTGTTTTAATAATTCTCTCCCTCTAAGTCGCGGAAATCTAAAGTTTTAGATTTGTATAAATATAAACAAGACTTAAAAATTAGTTCTGACATGTATACACACGCACTTTTAATTTTTTTTATTTTAAGACACCAAATATAATTTATAAATTGACACTGGATCCTGTTTCCTTATTTAGAATGTCAAAATTAAATTCATACCTTAACTGTGCTCTTTTCAATTCCAATCTCTCCAGCTCCAGTTTTTCTCTTTCTAATCTATGTCTTTCTCTTTCTAGTCGCAACAGTTCATTCTTCTCGCGTTCAATTTTCTCCCTGCAAAAAAAATTTTTTTGCTAATTATATTTAGTTACAGCCTAAATCTCCAATTAACCTTACATTTCCATATATAGTATTATAGAAGAATATAGGTATACATTAAAATCGTAATTGAACGTCAAATGTTTTCGGCTGAAATAATTCCTTACAAAATGCCGATTAGTTCGTTATTTCACCTGCATTTATGCATGCCAGACTGACTTCTTGTTCCAAATACTTTTATGAGCTGTGTTTCCGAATATGGTTCTGCGGGAACTTAGAAAACTGTATGTTCCAATTTGTATAGACGGCCTTTACTAGATGTCATCAGCAAAAGAAAAAGTAACGTTTAGATAACCATTGAAATTCTACATTTCTTAAATTAGCTTGTCAGCGTCTTGCGCTGATTGATCATCTCTTCAACTTTCCTTGAGATTTCGCAAACGGTCCAAATCAGCAATATATGTATAAATTTAAAAAAATGTATGCAAACCTTTCAGCACGTAGCTTCTCCCGCTCTACGGCGAGACGATGTTTCTCAACTCGCTGCCGCCGTTCCAGTTCACGCAACGCATCTTCAGCCGAGCGACGCCTACGTTCCTCTTCACGTTCAGCACGAGATCGTTCCCGCGTTCTGGCCACGTCACGTTCTTTCTGCAAATTATAATCAATGTATAATATCAAGCAAATAATCCTATTTTTCAGTGTCATTATTATCGCAAAAATTGACTTTCAGTTTCTAATAATATAATTTTTATAGTTTAGATCGACTTCTTTATTGGTCTAATGGTTTGTATGTTCGACTACAGACATGAGGTCCTGGGTTCGAGTCCGGGGTCGGGCCAATCAAAAAATCTATATTCAGTTTTCTTTTAAGATTTTCTCAATATTTGCCCGAAGTTAAGCCGTCGGTCCTGATCTTTTTCAGGTTTTTTGGTAAGCTCTATAGTAAGGAAAAAAGTTAGGATTGAATAAGTAAAGTTGTACGGATTTTAAAAAGAAAAAAATTTAAGAATGTATTTAGAATAAAAAATGATCATAAAACTAAGTTAAACATTTCGTTTAGGCCGCATTCTCATGAACATTCGACGAACCTGGTCAACTTTGGAGCACTATAAAAGAGTTTTAAATGAATGAAATAAATAAAAAAATTTAGCGTAAAATTTCATTTAAAAGTCCATTTACAAGATGGGTCTGAAGTAATTTTTCTGTAAAGTGTAAAAAAAATATATAGAGCAATGATGAAATTTTTTATACACATTTTCTCATTTTTTGCTAATAACTAACTCCTCTAATTTTAAATTTAGGGCCAAAAGTTTTATGAACTACTTTATAGGCAAAGCCATTTGCTACAAAAATTTTTGTAGGACGCAAAATTTCAGAGATATCGCCAGGGGACAAGGGAGGCAACCCCACAAATCTAGCGTTAAGCTTCTATTGACTAATAAAATTGCGTCCTCTAACAAATGTAATATTAGGGCCTTAAATTATAACATATCAATGGACTATATGCAAACAAACATTATCTAAGTCTAATTGTGAAGTAAGTAAGTAAGTAGCAGCCCATTAACGTCCCACTGCTGGGCACAAGCCTCCTCACTCATATGAGAGAGGGTTTTTAGAGCACAGACCCACCACGCTGCTCCATTGCGGATTGGCAGGCATACTACACAAGTGCACTCTCTGTTCCTTCACTCTCATAGTCCGATGTGACGGTAATCTGACACAACCGGAGAGAGATCGGGCGCAGGACCGACGGCTTAACGTGCTCTCCGAGGCACGGGGGTGGATCACACCGCCAACTTCCCAACTTCGGGCAAATATTGAGAAAATCTTAATAGAAAACTCAATATCCATTTTAGGATTGGCCCTACCCGGGACTCGAACCCAGGAACTCATGTCTGTAGTCGAACATGCTAACCACTAGACCAATGAGGCAGTCGTCTAATTTTATTAGTACATTACTCACCCATATTTTGGAGAACGATAGGATTTCTCTAGGTGACCGCCTACGTTCGCGGCTTCTCGAACTGCGCCTAGCTTTATCCTGCGTATATATAAAAATATGTATACGAAAAAATATACCGTACTCCAGCGCGTCGGTATGACCCGGAAACTTATGCATACCATCAAAAAGCGGAAAGTTGAATATCTCGGCCACGTACTTAGGCACGATATGTACGGGTTACTCCAACTTCTTATGATGGGAAAGGTTGAGGGCAAAAGACGTGTTGGACGCAGAAAGAAGTCTTGGCTACGGAACATACGCGAACGAACAGAAATAAAGTCCGCAGCCGAGCTGTTCCGTCTTGCGAAAGACAGAAATAAACTCAAAAGTTAATGGCCAACCTTCAAGAAAAATGAAGAGGCACTTTAAGAAGAAGACTTTGATCACACCTGATACAATGTAAGATGGAAACAGGCTAATCTAGTGAGAAGCAATCTATCTTATGGCTTCTACACAGCATCGTACTGGAACACAAATATCTTTGTATGGCCACCTAATTTCGCCATACCGGGGATTAAAAGCCAGGACCTCTACCGGCAAAGCGAACACGTGAAAAATATAAATTATAGCCAAGAATCAATAGTATAGAAAGGCAGAACCAATTTCTTGTCAGACAATAGGAAAATCTAAACAAAGTATTATGATAAAATAAATGAGATTTTTCTATTCACTCTCCGTCATGTTGTGGAGTCCAAAAAACCCTAAAAGCCCCAGATAAATAATTTTTGATATTATATTAAAAATATTCCAGTAAGAACAACATTTTAAAGCGAGTTGTCAATAAATGGCGCTAACAATTTTTAGAAAACATTATTACAATTAATTAATGC
Organism: Elymnias hypermnestra; assembly: GCA_015832385.1. Taxonomy (NCBI): domain Eukaryota; kingdom Metazoa; phylum Arthropoda; class Insecta; order Lepidoptera; family Nymphalidae; genus Elymnias; species Elymnias hypermnestra. The sequence goes on from JACTOM010000051.1 coordinate 1,972,837, forward strand.
AATTTCTTTAGCGAATGATTATTTTAAAGATTGTATATAGTGTCATGAAGTCCAAGTTGAAAAATGAATTTGAATATATATAAAGGGTGAATGTGAACTAATAAAAGGAACAAATAATGTCAACTGAATGATAGAGTGAAACTGACCTTATCCGAGCGATGTGACTTCTCCCGGCTGTGTGAAGGAGACCTATTACTCTCTCCACCGGAAACTTCGCCGTCTTTGACCTTTGCTTCACCAGTTCTTTCTGCGCCTTCTTTGCCGTCCTAAAAAAATAAAAATTATTGATATATAGCCCGATCAAGGTTTTATACAGTAGTAAGTGCTTTATTTAACCCTTCCAGTCCTACGTATCAAAATATACCCATGATACGAACGGAGGTACCAAAGGACCCCAGTTCTAAATTGTATGAAAATCTGAATCAGTTATCAAAACACAATAAAACTCACTGGACTTTCCTTGGATTCTTCCTTTATTTCTTTACCGGGTCGATGTTCTTGTCGAGCAGCTAACGCATGACGCCGGGCGGATTCAGATTCTGATTTCGCCTTCTCCACTGATATCATACGGCCATGCAGTTCTGTCAGAAAAAAAAACCAAATCGAAATATTCATTATTCAAGTAGACTCAAAAAAGACATACATCTAACACCGGTTCGGAAAGTAGATTCCGCTGAGAAGAAACTAAACGATTATTCCTTTTAATATAGTTTTTGTGGGTTGCAACATGTTCAGCCTTTATGTGCATGGGAATTAAGTCTAAACATCTTTGTCGCTTAAATAATCTTAAACATTATAATATACATACATACATAGCATCACACCTCATTCCCATAGGGGTAGGCAGAGACCACGTCCTTCCACTTGCCACGATCCTTGTATATCTCCCTCATAAATCCTTTATGTCAGTCTCCTTTCATTCATTCTCTCATGCCCAAACCATCTAAACATAACTCTCTCAATTTTAGTCACATTATAATATGCTTTTCGTAATAGGACGTTTTTAACATATTTTTTAAAACTATGTGAAGGCAAACCCAACAGTGATTCGAGTATCTTATTAAAAATGGGTATGTTTAAATCGACAATTGATTTCTGAACCGTCTTCACTCGAAAATATGGCGTAACAAATTTGTTTTTATTTCTTGTGTTAAAATGTTTCGCTATTTTTGCTTTATAAATTAATATTATTATATATTTATTTATGTGTATGTATGTATTTATTATATGTATGTAAGTATTAGTATTATTATAAATATCTTTATGTAGATAATATATGTATGTCTATTTCTATAGTAACACCGCCTACCTTTTCTCTCTTTTCTTTGACTGTCTCCCTAACCGCAAGGGTTGTCTGGAAGAGATCGCTATGTAGCGATAAGACCGCCCAATTGCACATTAAATTTAGTTAATTTTGAGTTGTTGTATTTTTCTTTTGTCCTATTTCTGTGGTGTTCAATAAAGTATACATCTATCTATTATTACGGATATATGAAAAGTTATTCAATATATATTGCGACGGTATTGTGAGAATTGACGTTTGTTTGAATTTTTCTATAAAGGAAACGCAAGATCCTAATTGATATATTGCACGTATTGATCTTTTTTGCAATATAAAGATAGTTTCAATAACCGTCGCCTTACAGCATAACAGTATGCCGTTATAAATAATGCTATGAAAATAAGCAAAATAAATAAACCATTTATTCAGCCAATAAAGAATCAAGTGTATTTAAATTTAAGTGTAAATGTTTCTATAGTAAAACATGTCAACGCAAAAAGAACCCAGCTCTACTATGTAAAAGTGTCTTTGTACTATAAAGTACCCTTTTGAAGTGAAAACTTCTTCAGCAACTTTTAGATAGGAAACTTTAACACTCTTATACTTTTTATTATTTTTTAATGTACAGGTCAGCTTTATTTTCTATATTACCTCATACAATGCCCAGCATTTGTTGCAATGATAAAATTGACACAATGTTTAGAAATAAACACGCTAAAGACACAGAAGAATTTTTGATAAATTACATAGTGTTTAATAGTATACAAATATGTAATAATAGCTGAACCCGAGACTAAGCTGAATGAGCTATCTGCTGTCTATTAATGTAAAGAGCTTATAGACCTTTTTCAGGCTCTAGATTAGCAGTGTACCAAATTTAATTTATATTAGCATAAGAGACATAGTTTGTAAATGTGAGGTTTGAATTTTATTTTAATGTGAAAATGTTTTTTTTTTTTAATTAACATCCCTGTGAAGCCCCTTGCAAGTGGAATTTTGTAAAATCTGTTCTTAGCTGACCCTTATTCAGCAAAAGGAATATGCCTACCTAGACCTAGTCAATAGATACCTGGATATCTCTTATATATATTAGTAATGGCATGGAGAATTATAGCTATAATTATAAACAGCAGAAACATAGACAGTTTACACAAATTATTCTAAAAGTTAAGACAAAATATTTATATTTACCAGTTTTATGTAAGTTCTTGATGCAATTCTCAGCATCTTGCGGACTGGCCATTGTGACATATCCATAGCACCGTGATCCAGGGGTGCGAGCATTAGTAACTACCTTAGCTCCTATTACCTGTAAACAAAATATATCCATTATAAACCAAAATAACCTATAATTTCTCGCATTAAAAACTTATATTAAAATGGCAAGTTAAAATAAAATGTATTAAATTTACATTGCCAAACGTAAAGCAAGAGAAAACCATTGTTAAACATAATAATGAGGAACTTGATCTGGTAGATAGTACCGTTTTCTTACGCATTACATTAAATAGTAAATTACAGTGGGGGCCCCATGTAAGTGGTTTACGAACAAGTTCAGCTCTGCGGCTTACACAGTTAAAAGAATTCGTCGTCTTACGGACATTGCAACTGCCAGACTAGTCTATTTCAGTTATTTTCACAGCATTATGACATATGGTATTTTACTTTGGGGAAATGCTGCTGATATCGATTCAATCTTTGTACTGCAGAAAAGGGCTGTTCGTGCGATTTATAATATGGATCCAAGAAAGTCTAAGAAACAAATTCAGAGCAGTGAAAATAGAAAACTTGTTATATGGCCATAAAAATATTGACTCTTTTACGAAAAAAAGTGAATGCATCTCATATAACTTAAGAAATAAAAATAAAATTGCTGTAAATTCTAGTAGGTTACATAAAATTTACAAGTCATTCAAGGGTAACTGTATACGTTTCTATAACAAATTCCCAGAAGAAGTTACAAAGAAGTCTATCGGGAAATTTAAATCTTTCAATAAAAGAAAGCTAATAGAGAAATAATTTTATAATTGGAAGGAATATTTAGAAGACAAAAAACCGTGGGAGTGAATGAATTGTATATTATTGCTCGATGTACATCTTGATATAGAATAAATTTCAAACATATATTGTAATGATAATGACATAAAAAAAGTACATCCGACTGAGTTTGTTGTGGGCTCTTCTCGGATCGGGGCGCGAAGGAACCCTCGTAACTTTACATTGTAAGTCGTTCTTTAATGTTATCATCAGTCATTCATTTAAAATTTATATGAAAAAAAATATTTGACGATTCATAAGTGCTGTAATAGGCCTACTTGAATAAAGATATTACTTTTGACTTTGACTATAGTACAAGCGATTTAAATATTTGATTTAATCTGTTAAATCAGCTCATTTGAAATGCATCACTATTGATCCATAGTAACAAACTAGATATTACAAGAAAGCTGAGATAGAAAATGATTGAAATGGATTACTTAGTGATCAGTTATCCATATTTCTTTATTTTTTTGTAGTCAAACCAATATATTTTTGCAGTCAAAACTTTTCACAAATATATATAAAGTTCAAAGCCGAAGCCATTTTAGAGGAAGCCACATTCTACTTCCTTTGACATGGATAATTACAAAGTATGTAATTATCAAAGTCAAAGAAATGTACATTTTGCAAAAGTAAAAAAGTTGCCCATTATTATGCCACTGCAGAGCACAGGCCTCCTCTCTTATAGGAGAGAGGGTTATTAGAGCATAGACCCACCACGCTGCTCTACTGCAGCGAGCATAGTACACCAGTACACTCTTTATTCCTTCATTCTCATAGTCTGATGGTACAGGATTCTGACACAACAAGAGAGATCAGGCACAGGACTGACGACTTAACATGCTCTCCGAGGACAGGGGTGATATACGCTGCTAACTTCAGGCAAATATTGGCAAAATCCTCATAAAAAACTCAATATCTATTTTTGGATTGGCCCAATACAGGACTTGAACCTCATGACTGTGTCTGAACATGCTAACCACTTAAGACTAATGAGGCAGTATTTTTTATTTGCAGCAGTACAAATATACATTAATGTAACATAGTCAATGCACTGTCATTTAGCTTATTTAAAAAAAAAACTCAAAAAATGTATCCCTCATGATATAAAAAGGTAAGGCAAATAGCAGCTCGTTAACATCTTGTTGTTGGGCACAGGCCTCCTCACTCATATGACCTAGGGTTTTTAGAGCATAGAGTGGTTTAGCAGGCATAGACCGATCTGACGGAAATCAGACATGACTGGGGAGAAATCAGGCACAGGACCGACAGCTTAATGTCCGAGGCACAAGGATGCAGCATACCACCAACTCCCGAACTTCAGGCAAATATTGAAAAATCTTTACAGAAACCTCAATATCGATTTTTTAATTAGTCCGACCCAGGACTTCATGTCTGTCTGCCAAACATGCTAACCACTAGACCACCACTATAAGGCAAACTTAAGTTTACCTAAATAAAGTACTTGATATACTGAAAACATCTACACTATGGCAATGATCATGCATCCATAAACTGATTTTATAGATAAGTTGTCAGGGTACATTCAAATTTTACACATAATTAATAACAAAAGAGATTGTATATATTGTTTCTTGTTATTGATTGTTGGAATTTGTTGAGAAATATATTCTTTAAACCAATTTGTCAGAGAAACAACTCACCTTCCCATGTTTACTGCAAAGTTGTTTCAGATCTTTAGCTCTAGTGTCACCTGACAAACCACTAACCCATAGGTTACGTGCACCCCCTTCTTTATTTTCCTCTTTCTTTTCCCTTTTATCATATTCTGCATCTTTATCTTTATCATCTATAAGTAACAAATATAAGTTGTTAAGTAATTCAAATATTCATACTAAACATACGATATATTAAAAATTGTTACCTTTATCATCCTTCTCAACCTTCTCTGTTTCATTGCTGCAAGAAAGAAAAACTGTTTTAGTATATTTGAATAAGATACTATATGGGCACAATTAGCAACTCATATAAGAGTAACTGTATATGTACCTAAAGCAATCCTCCAGAAGACATTTTTGACATGTCACATAATAGATTAAAATCCTTTATTAAAAGACCTATTTAAAAAATTATACAACAACTTCAAGGATTATTTAAATGATGAAAAAACATGGGAGTAAGTGGATTACTTAAACCTATATAATCATGATGATAAAAAAGGTTACCCGACTGAGTTTTAGGCTCTATTTAAAACATAGCATGAAGGAGTCATAGCTTTAGTTTTTAAATTGGACTTTAATATCATTGTCACTTATACATTGGAAATAATTTGTTGATAATTCATATTTGATTCAATAGTGGTGTAAAGGTCTACTTGAATAAAGAATTTATATATATGTATTCTTAGTCGAGGCTTAAAAGTGAGGTGTTCTACAATTCGATACACACATCATCTACAAAGTTTTGCACCAGTACTTCACCATGAATGGCTCTTCTCTGCGATTCCCATAATAGTTGTTCCAGGTGTTTGTTGTTTATCAAGCCCCATATAGAAGACTGCTTCTTTTGTGACAGCTTGTCAGCACTTTGATCCAATGTTGCAGCTGCCTATTTCTTGACGAAAGAAGTCCAGCTCTGCATCTCTGAAGTAAGATGATGTACACTCCAACACTGATATCTTCCATTCTCCAGGAACCATTAGGTGCAAAACTTTGTAGCGATTACAAATTGAAATTATATTTGAACGTAAATATCGTAGTATAAAGCTGGAAGACGACGTCGCGATGATCGTTCGATGGTCACCAACCTAGTGGCTGCTGCTTCGGAGGTTACTTGTTGATTTTCATTGGAAGCTGCGTCGGCTGATGTGGAGTCCTGCGCAGCGTCGTCACACGATGCTGCCGCTGGTTCCTCGCAGGCGTCGTCATCTACGTCAGTTGTGTAAAAATCAGCATAATCAGCACAGCACAGCTCGGGCGAGCGAACTCACCCAGTTTTTCTTTCTTCTTTATACATTTATATGAAGAAAGCTCCTTGTGTAATTTCTTTGAAGAAAAATGTTTTCTTCACCTGAAAACTTGATTTGACATTAACACCCATGTCTCTATGACTTGTGGAGTGATAGCTCCGCAGTCAATTTGTCCATGCCATTTACCGATATAATGCAATTGTAGATGACAGCTGCCCAGTAGTACAGTGTTAGGTGCAATAAATCTGATAAAACAATAACAGAAGAGCCACTGTAACAATGGTTTAGAGATAGAGGAGTTCAATTATAATAAATAAGATGTTTCTAATTGTCCTCCCAGTTTACTTAATATCCTTCTTTGGTATTAATCAATTTCTTCATAATTTCCATGTGTCAACAGTTCTATAATTGATGCCTATTATTTAAGAGATCTTCTTGATTCTCCACTCCATTGTGTCACTTCACTATAATACATTTTAATATTTGATTATTTTGAATATAATATGAATTAATTTCTTGTGTTCCAATGTTAGTAAGAATGTTTACAATGACTAATATTAAATTGCCTATAAACTTTTATTCAAACACTTACCTTTTTTATTTTTAGCTGTGTTGTCAGTCTGAAATGGAAAAGTAAAATTTAGTATTTCATTAGATAGAATAAAAGGATACAAATTGTAAGTGAAACAAACAAATGTTAGACATAATTGACTATTAAAAAAATAGAACAGTATCTTGACTATCTTTTATATTTGCTAGTAAACTCTAGATTATAATACTTGTCTAATCAACTTCCATCATACATCCATTTGAAAGGTTCGCTTTGATTGTGGGCAAAATAACATTCACCTTGAAGACATAGAAACATACCTCTTCATTTAAGAGTTCATCATCTCCAATGTCTAAATTGATGCTGTCCTCAGCATCTGTGTTGTTTTCCACTTTGTGATCCTCCTCTATCTTAACATCTTTCTCAGTGCATGGTTTCTTAGGCTGGGTAGATTCAGTCTCGGCCTTACTTTCACGTTTTCTGTTGACTTTTTCAGTTTCGTCTATTTCCATTTTAACTTCAGACTTTACCGGAGCTTCTTTCACAACTTCTTTTTTAGTACTCACAGATTTTTCCGATTGTTCTTCCTCACCTGCAGTGTCTTGAACTATCATATCTTCCAAAGCAGGAGTATCTTCAGCCTCAGCTGTGTCTACTGAACTCTCTGTTCGCCTTGATCTCTTAGACGGAGTTTTCGCCTCTGTGTTAACTATTTCAAAAGTAAATGTTGTTGGGTCATGGCCCTCTTCTTGCAAATGCTGAAAATATTTATAAAATTATTTTCCGCACAACTTATACGCATATAACTAGTATAAGAAATAAATTCTCTTACCTTTGACAAACGTTGTATAAGCACACCGCGAACGCCGCTTTTATCCAAGCTGCGCTTTTCTAGTTCAGCGCGTAGATCTATGACACGAAGATCATCTAGTAAACGTTTTCGGTCAGACATCACCGAAAGTTATTTTAAGCTAAATTCTAATAATATCTTTGGAACGGTAGTTTTATTTAGATTTCTATTTCATTTAACTTCACAATGTCATGAATCGAAATGTTAAACAAAATGGCGGAATGCGGTTCGCTTATTTTTTTAACGTGATTCTATGAAATATGTATATAACCCTGGGTACTAGTCTTTTAGTACTTTTCGCTTTTAGGAGGATTATTGCTTATTAAGATTGCCAATACAATAAATCTTAAATTTTGTATCTTAAAATAATGTCGTGTCTTATATATTTTATTTCGAGTTATAATACATATAATACATTATTGTGATTATTGCTGCAATGTATCACACAATAATAGTTTCTCTGTTTCCTTATTCTATTTAAACCGTGTATTAAAAACACATTTCGATAAAACATTTTTCTAAACACTTCTAACAAATTAATAATCAATTTTATGAACATGTAAACTTTTCTTTTAGCTACCAATTAACGTAAAGCATTGGAACGTCTATGTAATATCAATATGTGGAAACAGAGCTGGAAGTTCGTACGCGTGAATGTTATATAAACACAATAAAATATAAATCAAATCAAATCAAAATATCTTTATTCAAGTAGGCATATTACAGCACTTTTGAATCGTCAAATTTTTGTTTTTTTCTTTTCCTTTCCACACTCTAATTCTAATGTACGTCTGATGATGATACTCCAGAACGACTTAAAATCTAAAGTTACGAGGGTTCCTTCGCGCCCCGATCCGAGAAGAGCCCACAACAAACTCAGTCGGGTATTCTGTTTTTTTGTTATCATCATCATTACAATATCATGTTAGTTTAATATATTTCAATTCAAATTAGAGCAGTTCACTCCCACGCGTTTCTATCGTCTAAGTACTCTTGCAACTTATAATACGATTTTTCTATCAACTTTCTTTTAACAAAGACTTTGAATTTATTAATTGACATCTCTAGAACGTCTTGTGGGAGTTTATTATAGAAACGTATACAGTTACCCTTAAATGAGTTGTTAATCTTATGCAGCCTACTAGAATTTACAACAAGTTTGTTTTTGTTTCGTAAGTTATATGATATACATTCACTCTTTTTATTAAAAGAGTCAATGTTTTTGTGTACGTACAACAAGTTTTCTAATATGTATACGCAGTGAACTGTCATTATGTTAACTGCCTTGAATTTGTTTCTTAGCGACTCTCTTGGACCCATATTGTAAATCGCACGAACGGCCCTTTTCTGCAGCACAAATATTGCATCTATATCAGCAGCATTACCCCAAAGTAGAATACCGTATGACATAATGCTGTGAAAATAGCTGAAATATACCAGTCTGGCAGTATCAACATCTGTCAGACGACGAATTTTTTTAACAGCGTAAGCCGCGGAGCTGAGCCTATTCGATAGACCACTTATATGGGGCCCCCACTGTAATTTATTATCTAATGTTATACCTAAGAAAGCGGTACTATCTACAAGGTCTAGTTCCTCATTATTAAGTTTAACAATGGTTTGCGTTTGTTTGACATTAGGAAGAGTAAACTTTACACATTTTGTTTTCTTTCCGTTGAGCAATAAATTATTAGCTTCAAACCATTGTACCACTTTATTGAGAGAGCTGTTTACGTCGTCATAATTTGTTTGTCGTCTATTAACTTTAAACAATAGCGAAGTATCATCAGCAAACAGAACAATCTCATGATCACCCTTAACAAAGTAAGGAAGGTCATTGATATAAATGAGGAACAGAAATGGTCCTAATATGGAACCCTGTGGGACTCCCATTTTTGTCACCGACCCCGCAGAAAGCTTGCCATTGACACAGACCTTTTGCGTTCTATTGGTTAAATAAGAACTCATCAGGTCTAATGCTGTGCCCGCGAGGCCATAGTGTCGCAATTTCCCGATCAGAGTTTCATACTGAACACAATCGAAGGCCTTAGACAGATCACAGAAAACGCCAAGCGCGTCACGTGAATCCTCCCAGGCCTCGTAGATATTGAGTAATAACTGTACGCCAGCATCGGTAGTCGAGCGACCTCGAGTAAAGCCAAATTGCTTATTATGTAATAAATTATAATTTTTGAAATGTTTTAGCAACTGGTTCAACATTATTTTTTCAAATATTTTACTAAAGGTTGGGAGAACCGAAAAAAAACTAATATTTACATGAAATTTAATCTGTGGAGAATAGTCATATGATTGTCAAGTAGGAACTATCATCTGGATTATAGTTCGACGATTTGTTTATACAAGTTAAAAATACATACTTTAAATACAGCTAAAGTATACACGATCAATATCATGGGACAAAGTAAAGGTAACATCACACGTTGTGTTGGTGCCAACACTTATGTATGGTAGTGTAAGTTGGGTATGGCAGAAGAATCACAAAAGTAAAATAAATGCGGTAGAGATGAGAGCTTTGAGAAGCATGAGTGGATTAAAACTGAGTGACAGAGTGAGAAATAGTGTGATAAGAGAACGTTGTGGTATAAAAGAAGACGTAGTGACTAAAATTGAGAAAGGTATGCTTAGATGGTTTGGGCATGTAGAGAGAATGAATGAAAGGAGACTGACAAAAAGGATTTATGAGTCAAGAGTGAATGCGAAAGTTGGAAGGGGAAGACCAAGGCGAACGTTCCTGGACCAAATCCAGGACATTTTAAATAACGGCCAGGTCAAGAGTACTCTAAACCGACGAACTTGTATGAAAGGTTTAATGAGAATGAAAGAAGCGAAGGAGATATGCAAGGATTGGTGCAAGTGGAAGAATGTTGTCTCTGCCTACCCCTATGGGATTGAGGTGTGATGCTATGTATGTATGTAACATCACATTAGTTTATTTGTTTTATGTAAAATTAAATGAAAACTTTTTAATTATCATTATTTCATTTTAGCTACAAAAAAATATTTATAGCAATTAATTACATGTTTCACATAGTAGTTTCATTCTCACTTAGTACTATGAGTAATTGTGTATAGATTTACACATCTAAAATATAAATCTCTCATGTCAGGTCCTCCAATGGCTCGACCAATTCTCATGAAATTTTGTGTGCTTATTGGTTTGAGGATCGGACAGCATCTAATATGGGTATTATAAATATATCATATCATAAATATTACGGGTGGTTCACCGTCAAAGTTTTATTTTCCTATATATTTTTTATCATACTGCATTAAAAAATAGATAAATTTTTACCTTTCTGTCATCAAAAACATTAGAAATAAATTATACGGTTAAACTTCACTTGCCAGGTCAGCTAGTCAGCTAGATATATATATGTATATCTTGTTCAAGTATTCAAATATTAATTTATTAATTACATTTATTTTCCTAAAATCTTTACAGCACCATCTAGTGAAGGCTGTTATAAAATAATTAATGATTTTTTTATATATATCGAATTAAAGAGGACTGCTAAATGGCATGGAAATTGATAAATTTTTAAATAAAACATTTGTTTCTAATTTGTATTTTAGTGTGCAACATGGAAACTACATGTGATTTGTTGGACAAATTAACACTACGACAATTGCATCTGATGGAAGATAAGATAAATAGTGAATTAAATATAGAAAGAAGTATAAATAATGGAAGTATTCATTTAGCAAAGTCCAGGTATATCATGGGTCAAAGTGCAGTTAGTAAAGAGAGACTGCCAACTGAAAGTAGTCCAGAATTTTCTGCATCGGTCATGTGTGAAACTATTGAAGAGGAAAATATGAGGCAATTTAAAATAATTGAAACTGATGATGCAAGCGTAAATCCACTGCACTGGTTTGGTGTGTTAGTACCTCAAAATTTGCATAAGGCGAAAGGTATTTTTCAAAATACTGTAAATTTTGTAGTTGAATGTGTCAATATACAAATACAAATATTGGAAAATATAAAATATATTGAAGCATTAAAACACTACAAGAACAATATTTTATAATTTATTATTCTATAAAAGTTTATTTATAGAATGAAGTAGAAAATGGTTAAGAGTTATGTAACTTTATGTATGCAATGTATACTATATGTTTATATATTATTGTTATTTCCTGCTTAAAGCCCTTTTTGACTCCAGGTTGTCTGGGAGAAACTATAAGTGATAAGACCATACTTTTTTCTATTTATTTTTAAGTTTATTATAATATATTACTTTTAAGGTGCAATAACATGTATATATAAATAAAATTGGTCACAAAGTAATTGGTTCATTAAAATTTTGGTTTGAAGCTAATAATTTATTGCTCAACAGTAGTAAAACAAAATGTGTTAAGTTCACTCTGGCTAATGTTAAAGTAACACAAGCTATTGTTAAACTTAATAATGAGGAACTAGACATTGTATGCCTACAATGTCTAGTTCCTCATTATTAAGTTTAACTGTTCTGTTTTCTTAGGTATTACATTAGATAATAAACTACAGTGGGGTACTACAGGTACCTCATATAAGTGGTCTATCGAACAGGCTCAGCTCTGCTGCTTACACCATTAAAAGAATTCGTCGTCTGACAGATGTTGATACTGCCAGACTGGTATATTTTAGCTATTTTCACAGCATTATGTCATACGGTAATCTTGTATGGGTAATGCTGCTGATAAAGATGCAATATTTGTACTGCAGAAAAGGGCTGTTTGTACGATTTACAATATGGGTCCAAGAGAGTAGCTAAGAAACAAATTCGAGGCAGTTAACATAATGACAGTTCACTGCGTTTACATATTACAAAACTTGTTGTACGTACATAAAAACGTAAGTTATATGATGTACATTGACTCTTTTAATGAAAAGAGTGAATGTACATCATATAACTTACGAAGCCAAAACAAACTTGTTATAAATTTTAGTAGGCTGCATAAAATTAACAGGTCATGTAAGGTTAACTGTATACGTTTCTATAATGAACTCTCACAAAACATTCCAGAGATGTCAATTAATAAATTCAAAGTCTGTTAAAGGAAAGTTGATAGAAAAATCATATTATAAGTGGCACGATTATTTCGACGATAGAAACGCGTAGGAGTGAACGAATTGCTCTGATTTGAATTGAAATATATTAAACTAATATGTTATTGTAATGATGATGGTAACAAAAAAAATACAAAGTACCCGACTGAGTTTGTTGTGGGCTCTTCTCAGGTCAGGGCACGAAGGAACCCTCGCAACTTTAGATTTCAAGTCGTTCTTGAGTACCATCGTCAGACGTATTTTCATCGTTAGAATCAGAGTGTGGAAAAAATAAATTATTTGATGATTCAAAAGTGCTGTAATATGCCAACTTGAATAAAGATATTTTGATTTGATTTGAAATTAAAGCTTCACGTTTAACCTTTTTCTTATATGATTTAGTATTTTTTTCAAATCATAATATTATTCAGAAGCAGGACCAATAGGCGCTGTTTTTTTTTACCAAATAAATTACTTAAATTTACATTTTATTACGCGCCCTTGGCTCCAGCTTAAGCAGGATATTGACGAACAAGTGGGCAGACGGTATGCAGAGCGCCAAAGAGGATTTATGCTTGGTTCAGTGGTCGGCGCTTTGGTACTGGCAACTGGCAAGCAAGGCTGGAATTATGTTCCATATTGAAAATTAGAAGAAAGTGATTTATGTTTGAATTACGACTTCGTATGGAAGATTGAATGTCTGTACAACTGTTACTAACTAAGGAAAATCTGATAAAGAAGGAATAAATAATTGTATCGAGACGAATGTGGCTTTGCTTTTACAATTTATCTATGATGGTGAATGTGACATTGGTGTAGCGACACATAGTACATACTTTTGAAACTGGCCACTTCGGCGTAAACAGGCTTTTAAAATAAAATGACAATTTTGGAATGGGAAAGGATTTAGAGAGCTGCGCGCCAGTGGTGTTTTGACTAGGAATTGAGTGATACATTATTCTTAGTAAATAGCTGGTGATTTTTCTAGTCTCGCTACAACCAGCTAAAGCCGTAAAGAAATCATTAATTGATTAACATTATGCATATTATTGCTTTGTATAAATAATCATAGTATTCAAAATTGTTGTTAAGGATACAGAATTCAGAATAGTCTATATTTTCTTGTATTAAGAACTCATTTTAAAATAGGTAAAATCAATGCTTTGACTCCACAAATGTTATTGATTTACTCATGTTGATTAATTTTCTAGTGGCAGTCTTGTAATATTATCTTTTTTGAATTGTGTCATTATTCTTCTACAGTATTGATATTCTAAAACTAGATAAACCCAATGCAAGATTGAGGCACTGCTAATAAAAATTTATTTATCATAAAACATCATTATCTTTTCGTAAGATGTTTTTATAACCACATTACAAATAAAAATACAAAGATTTATTTTAGTTTTTCATTTGACATTTACAACATTAAGGAAGCTGTCACTCATTGGATGGTTCGACTTGTTGGGCCAAAGGTATAAGTACTCTCTATGCTAGAAAAGATCCTATGTTTCAATCCCAGCTGGCCATATTTAAGAACTTGTATTTTTTGATTTAATTAAATCTGGACTGGTGGATCAGCTGCGGCTGTGGTTGGTGGTTAACCATCCTAGTGTAATAAATTACCTATATCCAGGTTTGCATTACTATCATAGACTGTTTCATCACTTACCATCAAATTAGATCACAGACTAGTCCTGTCAGCAATAAAAGATGAATTCGAAAATAAACCATTTTGTTAGGAATGGTCAATGAGGCGTTATTGTCTTACAATCAATTTTGTCAATATTAAATTGTTGTGTACCTTTTTCTCTGGCCATTTTTTTCTATAGCATGTTATTAACGGTTGATCAATTGAGGAAAGGTAATAAATGCTATTAAAAATTAAATACAGTATAAAGTGTTTATACATTTATTTTAAACATTACAACTGCTGGTAATCTTTGAAGTAATACATTAATGGTAATACTGTACAAGCATGATGTTTGATTTCAGCTATTTTAAAACTAGAAATGTTTGACGCTTTAAAAAAATACTCTTATATTATACAACTTGTTATATTTGAATCATCTACATTGTTGTCTATCATTCAACATTCATGAAGTGAGAACTTCTTTAAGCGCGCTGTGTACTATTTTATAGAATTTTGTGGGTATTGAATGTGACTGAGCCATTAGATTTGTCTAAGTAATGCTTGTTTGAGTAAGATCCTCTATCGTTGACTAAGGAAGTGAGAGAATTGTAACTAACGTGACACTGCTTTAAATTATCATTCAACATTACACCCATACCTCACTCTACGGCATTACGCTATAACGGCTTCTTTCAATTGAAGCACGTTTTCGATTTACGACCTTAAATGTTCTTAAGTGTGACAGTGAATTGCAGGTTACCATTTCTTCACATCTTCAGTTTAAAGCCATTTAATAAAATGTATACATATACTTTTTATGTAACATGAAGTTGTTTCATATTTGTTTATAGTTTATTAGCGGTTTTTGAAATCAAAAGATAAAATGCTTTTAATTTCATGAATGTTACATTTTTAGGAAAGTAGGAACCAATCCCAATGATTGATAATTTTGTATTAGAATTCTGATTTCTTATATAGCTTTTCGTTTTACGGCCAAGTTTTGCGGAAAATATCTCGGCCGTAAAGTGAGGTATGGGTGTACTGATAATTCACGATAATTTATACACAGTTATAATATTGTTTAATGAATTTAGAACAAAAAATTGTTGTATTTCATGTTATTAACCTCGCCTTGATGAAGTTTTCACTTCTGTAGTGTGGTCTAAAACACACACCAACTATTTTTTAACTTGATATACTAAAAATGAAACAGAAATAATTCTCTGTTAATATATTCTGTTAACTGGTGTTTGAATTGCCATAAGATCATTTATATATATTTTAAATGTTACTTAAAAGGGCATTGTAATGTATTCACAAGTTCTTGTAATATGAGGTAGTACTTATAGAATAAAGTTTAGCTCAGCTTTGGTTGATTGGTTTATTTAATACTAGCTGGTGTCCGTAATTTTGTCTGCATAGA
The DNA here is from genome assembly GCA_015832385.1 of Elymnias hypermnestra. Classification (NCBI taxonomy): domain Eukaryota; kingdom Metazoa; phylum Arthropoda; class Insecta; order Lepidoptera; family Nymphalidae; genus Elymnias; species Elymnias hypermnestra. The sequence continues at coordinate 1,988,594 of JACTOM010000051.1, forward strand.
ATTAATACACAGGTCTCTGGGAATTTATGTACTTAAAAACATAAAAAGACCTTGATTTCTAGAAGTCTATCTTGTCTATGGATACACAAATATAGTTAGCACATTAAAATGAATGTCTTTTGACAAACAATTTGAAACATTTTCAATTGGATACCAAGTGTTAATATTGAGTTATTACATCTTTAAACTTGAGAAATCATGGATCTGCAGTACTCTTACAAGTTTTATTTTCACGATATTAAATAGCCTGTGTTCGATTCCAAGTATCCATGCCCAAAACTGATTCAGTAGTTTTTATGTGAAATTGAAACAGACGGACAGACAAACATTGACATTTATGACAGGTATATTATAATAAATCGTGAAGTATAAGTATAAAATAAATAATTACGACGTCTCAGATATTAATACCTGAAAATCAATATACTATTTATCAACTATTAACTATATAAAGAAGAATAAGTTATATGAACATTATATAATAAAAGCGTTTAAAAAATGATTAAAACCATACGTTACTATAACAGTAATTTAAATCAAATAATTGTGATGAGTAATTGACGCGTAAAAGCTTCAATAATAAATTTAAATACATTCAACACTATCTGTTGATTGCCTATTTAAGGTTCCCACACACTAACAGTTCGCAAGCGGATATTGACTTCTTAGTTAATTGAAATAATTTACACACTCAGTTCCATTACAATACTGTATGATGGTTTATTCCGAACCTGTTGCGTCTAGATTCGGCTTGATTGCCCTTCAGACACAATTATATATATAAAAAAGATCTTTGGCATTGTCCCGTAGATAAGACATCTACCACAGGTTCAAGTTTAAACATTTTTATCCTAATACTCTAATAAACTTAATAATAAAATATGGCGTTACAAGTTTGTGTATATTTGACAACAAATAAAAACATTGTGTGTTTTATAAAATACAAATAAAGCAAGTGTTTTTTTTAATGATGCTGCCAAGGTATTGCAGTGCATCAGGCATGCTTGCTGAAGCAGGGGTCATAAGGATATAGCATCTGTTTGGAGTCACCTTGCCGTCTAATGGTGGAATTTTATGTCTGTCTCATAAGATGTGATAGTTCCTACATACAAACACCGCCAAAGTAATTATTTAAGTTTTATTTTAATCTTTGTTATGAACAGATATGAGTGAAAGAATTTATTTTTTTATATTTTATTCCACGACCGGCTATAAGCATTATAATGCGACATGCAATAGATGAAACGAAAAAATTTAAAAACGAACTGGTAAAAGCGAAACACACAGACTTAATACATTCGGCCATTTCCGTCAGCTATAACAGTCACATTCAGTAACGAAGATCATGGACTGCAGGCGGACTGTTAGTGTGTGGGGCCTTTAACAGAACTTCTTAGAGAAGTTTAAGAAATATAAATACAAAAATGGTAAAATATCGTAAAAAATGACATATTACTAAACCGACACTTTGTGCTGCAATTTGTAAGTACACAATTAACATGACTAAAAATATGTAATAATAAAATTTGTGCTCAGTTTCAGTATAAAGTGTCACGACTAGTTGAGCGGGGTGTACAACGTATTTTGTGTAAAGTTCACTGCTCAAATGTTATATATTTTCAACATTAATTAAGTTAAACTCAACTCTAAACAACTAACATGAAAAAAAAAACTTTTAACGTTCTTAAACTCAATACATAGAAACAAATCTTTTATGTAAATATTTCGTAAAAATAAGTTTGAATAACTTTTAACGTCAAGTGTCATCGACTACAATTTAAAAAAATGTATTTGAGCTTGCGTGGATAAATAAAAAATTGTTTTATTAACGATTGCAAAGTGGAACAAGATATAGGTATATATAAGGAGTGTGAACTTATAGTAGGAATTGCAACAATAACGACCACTATAAATATAAACATAAACAAAACATGTATAGGAACCAAACAAAATTCAATGTAAAATAAAATTAATAATTGATTTGATTACTAAATATAAAAGAAGGTTTAAATTAATAAAAAATAAAACCCTGTTTACAAATTAATTTTAAAATCTCCTTAAATAAAATTCTATACATACATGTATTATACCTATTTACACTATTAAGCATACTATTTATTAAACACTTTATGGAATGATATTACACTAAATCTCACTAAAATTGCGAATATATCAAATTATAATATAAACAGGCAATCACAACATACTTTCAAAATTCAAAAAAAGAAGCCTATAATTTTATTTTCTTTTCATTAAAAAGGCAAACGTTTTAGACCATAGTGTCATAAAAATGGCAATATATATTTTTTTATAAATACTTGTTAAAGCACTCTTCTTTTCCAAACCCGGCTTTTAAAATAATAAGAGTATTTGTGATTGGCATTGTGATGTGCCTTGCTATTTTAATTTTACTCTTAACTCAGTACATACAACATTTGATTTTATTTACAATTACTTGTAACGAAATTATTAGTCTTGCCATTTTTACCTATTTAAAACATAGTAACTGTGATATAAAACGTTTGATTGACCATATATGGTTTGTATTTAAAAGATTGCATCACATTTTGTATAGAATAAAAATACAATTATTCAAAAATAAGGATGTTGCATAATACTTTAAAATAATAGTGTTTCTGATAATAATCATTAAAATAGTTATTAAAAATAATTTAAAACATGCAATATATTACATAAACGATTAAATTGTTTATTTTTTTTAATATTTTGCAAAAAAATATCAAAATTGATTCTCAGTAATTTTCTTACAATCAGGTCTCGTTCACGACTATTTTGTGCTAACACCGATTTAAGCCACATTTATCTAACACTTTTTATAAATACATTTTATAAAATAATTTGTTGCTACTACAACATTGACATTCCATCTTCGCACTGCGGGTATACATTATTTATAGATATAATTTAACAATACCATTGGTGCATGCCATGGACAGTATTATAGTAATGGACGCGAATATATATTTATCAATATTAAATGCTACATGGAATGTTTAAAGATTTTATACATCAAATAGGTAAAATTTAAATTAACGTACGTGAACCTAATTACCAAATCGAGTTCTAATTTGACATTATCAGTTTAGAATCCTTTGATTTAGAAAACATCAATAACCTTGAAATTTCAGTATATCAAATCCATTGTATTTTGTAAAAGATATTTTTTTATTAATGCTGATGACATTGGATACAATATATTAGAATTTTTTGGTTATAGCGTAATTTTTTTCTATTACACAATATACTTAAGTACAATGCCTTCATTTATTGCTAGTAGAAACGTAAAAATACACATTTATTAGAACAAACATAAAAAGTCTTAATATAAGAAATTGATATTTCCATGACATTATCAATTATCAACAAAACTTATAATTTAGCTCTCCTTGGCTTTGCCGTTTATCGTAAAATAATTATATGTAGCAGACGTGAAAAATTCATATTTTGTTACAAATAAATACAATTGAATTTAAACCTTATTATTTCTTGATAATGTTTATTTTAAAATAACAAGAATAACTGTGATTGTTATTTCGATAACCTTGACCATTTAGATTTGTAATAGTTGTAACAATTAATTAATTTTCACATCTCTAGTAATCTTGGTTGGTTCTCGATCGATTTAAGTAGGAAAAGCACTCTCTTAGGTGAGTTTTACGAACTATTTCGTTGAGGTTCAGAGTCAAGTTCTTGATACACTTATTATAAATTAAACTCGTATTTATTTAAATAAGAACATACAGAATTCGTAATAATTGTATATCTATAATTTATTACAATGAACTAAACGTGCGAACTAATTCGTCACACGTAGACATGGCGAGATTCATAATTTATTACAATTGAATTTAAACTTTGCGGTCTTTGACTTACAGCATATTTTATATATTGCAAAATATAAATTGTTTTACCTCTTAAATGAGAAATGTAAAGGTTTTAGATTAAACAACCTCCTTATCAATTTTTAAGTAATTTTTTATTTATCCCTCGAATGTTCTAGACCATGCAGATTTCATTTGTAACAAATTAGTACTTTTGCCATTCTAGTTATTGAGTCGGGAATTAAATTGAGTGCAACCATTGGTGATCGAATATGTCCAAGACTAGACTAGCCTATAGTTCTAGGCTATAAGGCGTGCTCTAGGGAGGATCGCGAGGTACAGAGCGCCAGTCTGTACGCGTGCAAGCGGAATCACGCCACCACGCCTGGACATCTGTGTAATGGGCACTGCGTTGTCTCCTTGCATTTGCGTGCACCATTGCGCATACACGGCAAAAGAAGTACGTATTTATAAATTCTCCTGTGCCCTGTAATTATATTAGTATAGGAAATGTAATATATATATACTACTTTACAATTACCTATATATGTAGTATTAGTAGTAGTAGTTAGTATTATTACTAGTCAATTGTCTAAGTAATACTTGAAATGTTAGTATGATCTTTCAATTAGCTTTCTATTGACAAAATCGAAAATTTATTGAGTGACATCTTATGTCTATACAAGGAGTTCGGAGACCGCTTCCGAAAACGAAGACACGATAGTACCAATGACATGGTGGGATGGAATAAAATCGAACCCGATTAAAAAAAAATTAAAACGTTTTATTAGAATTATTTAGCTGTACTAACATGATTGAGATCATGTTAGTACAGCTAAATTAAACGATAGCTTCATAAAAAAAAAAAAAACGCAATGAAACATAAAACACCTGCCGCTTGAATACTACGGCGCGGCGAGACCAGGCGTTCCGTATCAGTTCGTTGACCCATGCGCTGAACCATCAGCCGTTTTTAATTTTGTATTACATTGTTGGTTTTTTTTATCATCCCATCCATTAAAGGTGTAATAAGTACCATCGCCTGTCTTCGTTTTCGGAAGCGGTCTCTTAACACCTTTTATAAATTATCTGTAGGGTGTCTGAAAACTGATTATTTTGATGTAATAATGTCGTATGATGTGAGAAAAGATGGAAAAATGGTCGAGATTAGTAATTAAATGGTGTACCAGAAGTAAAGGAAAACCAAAAAATAGATGGGAAGACGACCTGAAGAAAGTAGCAGGAGCAAAATGGCTACGCACAGCAAAGGAAATGTTCGGCTACAGACATGAGGTCCTGGCTTAGTGTCCTGGGTAGTGACAATTCAAAAATCGATATTGATAATTTTCTATTAAGATTTTCTCAATAGTGCTCCATCCCTGTGTCTCGGAGAGCACGTTAAGATGTCGGTTTTGGGCCTGATCTCTCTGTGATCGTGATTCCTGTCACATCGGACTATGAGAGAGAAGGAATAGAGAGTGCAATTGTGTAATATGCATGTCAATCCGCAGTGGAGCAGCGCGGTGGGTCTATGTTCTAAAAACCCTCTCTTCTATGAGTGAGGAGGCCTGCGCCCAGTAGTGGGACGTTAATGGTCTGCCACTTATTTTTTTTTACAGCAAAGGATCGGTACAACTGGTAAGCATCAAGCCTTTGTCGAGAGACAAGCTGTAAGGAAGGAAATACCGAATGCAAAGAGCCTAGTTTTATTAAAAAAAAAACAGCGGTAAAGGCTAATTTTATTTTATTATTTCTATTAAATGTGCTATAAATCGATGTCTGTCGAGTGCGTGATTTGCAAAGCAGTATTCATGGTCACGTTCCTGGACCGAGCGTGTAAGCGAGAACGTTAAACAAGCGATAAAGAGGCACGATCGGCCTAAGCGTAAGGCTTGCAATACTTCAATCGTGCGTTGCCATTAATGTGACACTAAAAATAATTCATCATTGTTTTCTTATAACGTTAACACATGAAATTATCATCCGTAAACCGGCTTTACAGAGAACCATTTTAATGTAGTTAAATATGATTGACAAGAAAGGTTATGGTCATGGTATATATGTATAAAATCTCATTGACTCAATACATTTAAATCCGTTATTGAAAGAAAGCTCATTGATAAAATCGAACTACAATTTGAAGGATTACTGAGACGATAAAAAAGCGTAAAGTACTCTAATCTAGCTGTAATATAAATATAATAAATTAGAGTTATATTGTAATAATAATCATAAAGAAAGAACACCTGATTGAGATTGCTGTGGAACCCCCTTAACTTTAAATTTTATATCGTTCTTTTACATCATCATCAGTCTTAAATTTGGAAATAAAGTGATTTAAAATGCTACAAAAGCCTAAAGAATTTTTAAATTTATTATTGTTTATTGTTATGTTTAACATATTGAACTTTTAAAATAAATACATACCAAGACCACGACTATCGCGAAGTGAGGCTATCAGATTTAAATCACAAATCTGCGCTAAAATATAAGATACCAAATTCCACATACCTTCCACTTGAAGTATGAATTGTAGAGAGTGTCATCTTCGTCGAGACGGCGTAGGTAAGCAGCCAGTTCTTCGGGTCCAGCGAACTCTTCAACATGAATGTAGGAATTATGAGGAGCTACTGCTGCGTATTCAGAAGGACGTGCACCCATCACTATTGGGAGAACGTCATGCCTGCAAGATAAGTTTTGTAAGATATATATTTACATAGCATAAAATTATGTTGCTTTCGTTGTCTGTTCACAAATATACATCGAATTTTAATACAGCTTCAGCAATAGATTTAGTGATCAGCAGGTTATGCCTGAAAGATAAGTTTTGTAACATATCTGTCGGAGAATAAGAGAGGGTTCTCCGCCGAAGTCGCCATTAATGGCATTCATAATTCAATTCCATACCGTGGGCGTTGGTGGGTAATGTTGGTGCAATCAAATACTTTATCAATTAACTCAGATTGTATTGTTCAATCACTTAATCAATTTACACAAACTCATTCATAATAATCGCTAGGAACGCGACAGTTTCAATAGTCGACCGACCGACACTCGAGAACAGGAGAGACGCGCGCCGGATTCTCACTATTGACTTTCCCCACGCCGATAGACAGATGGCGCCAGCGTTCCACAGACTATTGCATTCCGACATATCTTTACCTTTACTTGGCATAAAAAGAAGTCGGTACCGCGTCTTCACATAGATCTTCTAAACTAATCAACGGCTTTTAATAAAGTTATCAGCAATAGATAGAGTGATTCAAGAGGAAGGCTTATATGTATAATATATTCATATTAAAATACATAAAAACCGAGAAATTTAAAGATTTGTAATGTGATGTCGTAGCAAACATACTGTACATTTAAAACGCAAACGTTGGCTAAACTTTACGATATAGAAAAAAATGAATGCTACGGAATTGTATATCTTGAAAAGATCGATAAAAAGTCCGCGTTGGTATATATTTATTTCTTATACAATACATACAGTGCATATTTAATGTAGATCAAAAGTACCTTAAAACAATATTTCATTGAAATGGATATCATAGGAGATATCAGAGATTTAAAAAGTGGGGCTGACCGCTCTCCAGTTAAATGTAAACAAGTAATACTAAAGAAACTTAAAACTGTTTTAAAATCAACTATCATCCGCTAGAATGTATTTTTAACCGACTTCAAATAAAGGGGGAGGTTATCAATTCGTCTGTATTTTTTTAATGTTTGTTACCTCATGTCTCCCGACTGGGAGGACCGATCTTGATGATTTTCTCTAAATGAAAGGTGGTGCTCGTCATAGGGTCCCATTTTTTTTAATCCAGTAATGATGACGGCATCCATGACAAAACCGGATAAGTGCTAAATTTGCATTAAGCATGTGCGCGACAAATGGACCAATAACTCAAGATCACGCCAACCGTTTTCGATGGTTTTTTTTTTATTGGAAATGATATACTTCAAGGGTTGTTTTGTTATAGTTTAGTTAGGTTCTGATGTTGGAATCCCCGACAAAGTGACGGAACTCTTCAATTCTCAGGAGAAAATGAACGATACTCGGCAGAATGTTCTGTAGGCTATCCAGATATTTGAGTTGCCTACCGTAACTTCGGTATGGTCAAGTGCTAGTCGTAGTTAAATATGATGATCAATGGATCTCTTCAACGTCTTACAGTAAGGGTGCGGTTTATGGCAGAAAATATAAGAGTCTGTAGTCAAATAGCTATGAGCTTACGTTTGTTGCTGCAACACGTTTTAGGGTGTACACATATTGAGACAAATTTGTTAGTTTACTTCGCATTCACTAAAAATCAAAAAATAAATAAAAATTTTAACAGAAAAAGAAACCGCCTTCAAAACAAACTTACAAATGTACTAATATACCGACTCCAAATATAAAAATACGAAGACCGTTCTAAAAGAATACGCAATTATTTCTTACTTTTTAGAGCATATTAATATATTTTGTTAAAATTTTTATTTATAGGTTGAGCGGATGAAAGGTAGTTAATGATATATATATATATCATTATATGAGGAGAATGTGAACTAATAATACGAAGTTTTAAAAAACCCGTTTATTAATATGCATTTTCTAATATTATAGTCGTTTTAGGTGAGACATACGTCATCCACGTAAAAAGGTTTAATATGGTAACGTAATAATCTGGTTAGAAGTAATTTACTTCTTAATACAGAATACAGACCGTCTACAGAGTATCGTTCTTGGAACTCATTAGGGTCTTTGCTGGTAGTTTGCTACAACCAGTCCAGACTCGGACAACTTTTTTAGCAAAGCGAGTACTCGCACCATTACGAAACATTTACAGCAATGTATTGAAGTAAATACATTTTCCGAGTAAAGTAACTATTTAGATAACTACATATACGAGACCGATAGTAAGACCTGTATATAAATATCTAGGTATTGAGATAATATTATAAAAACAAGAAATACGTGACCAGTAGCTATAATACTGTTTATTGCAGTCAGGTATTTAATTGGCTATTTAACTGATATATCGTTTTGATAATAATCACGGATCGTATGCGATTATAATCTCACTTTAAAACAGTCTCAATTAATTTCATTTTAGTATATGGTTTGTGACTAAATAAAATCTAAATAGCTCAGTTTCCACCTCATGAGAGAAGAAGAGATGTAATAAATTTAGTTACCATAAAAAAAAGGTTATAGTGAGACAACCGTAAAAGATAGACATATGCTTAGACGGACTTTTTATTAGAACTTTTAAAGGGGAACAATTCTGTGATACATAATTTTTGTGAAACTTTAACCGTTTAGGCAGTGGAAGCTCTCAAAAGGAAAACAACGATTTGGAAGCAATATTTATTGTTATACAGTTCCTATTACTCTTAGCGTGACGATATATAGTCTATAGCCTTCTTCAAAAAATGGGCTGTCTAACTTTCGAAGAATTTTTCAAATCAGATTAGTAGTTTCTGAGATTAGCGCCTTCAAGCAAACAAAACACTTCAGTTACATAGTATTCGTGTAGATTTACGTAAGCTTTTTTCAATCGTTAAGTCTGTTGGTACGTAATAAATCTACTACAGCTCTGAAAGTTGTTCCTACTGAGAAGATATTGAGCAGACACTCAGTAGCTAATTAATATAAATTGATTCAATATATGAAACTGGATTCAAATCCCTTTCTATACCAGAAATATACTTCAATTTGTATAATACGCTTTACATGTTGCTTGAACTTATGAAAAGTATGTTTAGCTAGACAAATGATTTCTGTAGGATATTTATTATTTTTAGTTCTTAAAGCACACTTCTCGGCTTATATTACATGCATATAATTTTCCTTTCTACAAACGGATATTGTTATTTTTTATTTCCACAGATAACATACATTACTGTTAAATGTTATAAATTATCGCTCTTATATCTTATCGATGTTTAAATCAAGTAGTAATGTACCTAAAAGCAATTTTTGTTTGGAAGATTAAGAAATCGATTTTTATTTTTCCCCTTCAAGATAGTTTTAGTAGAGTGATCAAAAGGCTATAAATATTGGGTTTGAGTATTCTTACATCTGAAGGTCACGCATGGGAAATGTTTAATTGCTATATATATATATTACATGGAATAAATGTTTTTTTTTAAATTTTAACACTATATATCCAATTAAAAAAAATATGAAATTGTAGGATGAACTTAAGGGCGAACAAAACTTAAGGGTGATTATGATAGAATTGCAGCATTTGTTATCAATATATATAAAAGAAATATCCAGGTATCTAATGACTCATCACGATATCTCTGGAACCATAAGGCGTAGAGACTTGAAATTTGGTAGGATTATTCCTTTTGACGAGTAGAGGTCGGATTTTACGTAATTCATTGATATTTGGTACGGCGATAATCTAGAGCCTGAAAAAGGACTCTTTGCAGTAATACACAGCAAATAACTCATCGAAGTATTTATACGTATGTTTATCATTTGTAAAGCAATCTGCCTAAATTAATGAAAATTCTACCCATTCAAACCAATGAAAAAAACATTCAATGCAGACGAAGTCGCGAGTTCAGCTTGTATAGTATAGATGTATACATGCTGACATTTCAAGATGTACCGCCAATCCTTCAGCACCAAATTAAAGATGGCATAGTTAAGAATTTGATATAAACTTTTATAAATGAAGTAAAACCTTATTAATTCCGCAATTAAAGTAAAAAGTAAAGGAAATAGCAATAACTGTAACAGGTTTTTTTATTTCAGTAACAGATGTTTTAGTTATTCTAACATATACTTGAAATGAATGATTGAATTCAATGCGTGTATATTTTAAGTTATTATTATTTTATCAGTTACAGTTATTGCTATTGAAGCTTCTTTAGACGTATAATGGTAATTTTTTTACAGATGAAACGCGTGGTTTGCGTCACGATTATGTGCAGTGTTTCGTAATGCTAATTTATTTGAAGATTAGGTTGTTTTAATATTTACAAATAACAAGTGGCATTTTAATTTGCCATTCGTCATTTAATACATACTATTTTTCATAAAATATAAAACAATAATATTTTATAAATCCTTTTTTCTAAATTTGAAATTCAAAAACAAAATTTAATTAATAATTTGTAATATTGACAAAAAACACGTGGCATTTTTATTTACGATTCGTCATTTCAGATTTGAATAAATTATTTGTATTAATTTTCGACACTTTTAATATTTTAATGACAACCTTTTTCCCTTCCTCTAAGTCTCGGAAATCTTAAGTTTCACATTTGTATAAATATAAACAAGACTTAAAAATTAATTTGCTAAAGAAGTTCCACTTCTCACATGTGTACTTTATACGCACGCACTAATTTTTTATCTCATAAGTGTCCTTGGTAAAGGCCAAGATATATAACATTCGAGAGATATATAATAGAAAGTAAAAAAAAAAACTCACTGAAGTCCATTGACAAAGAACTTCTCTGTGACGTAATCACGACAATTGGAATTTTCGAAGGCCAGATAAAACTTGTACTCCTTGTCCAGCATTTCCAAGCAGTTGGGGTCAGCCCGGGGACAGTGGTGTGACCCGCAAGCACCGTATATGTCCACAGGGATGAACTTGGCCAGCTGCCTGGCATACTGTAGCCGACGATTGCGAGCATGGCAATTTGAAACGAACCAAGCCACCTGAAATAATTTCAAATATGATGCCTTTTGGGGGACCAAAATCCTGTGTTATATGTCGTATTCTCTAGATTATATTATTCGTGTATCACATAACAGAGCGAGAGGGTTGAATCAATATATTCTTTGTTCAAGTAGGCTCAAAAAGCACTTTTGAATCGTCAGTTTGAGTCTGTCCGTTGATAACCTATACCACCGGTTCAGAAAATTGATTCCGCTGCAAAGAAACTGGGACTACTCTAGATAATGTTACATTCGAATATTGCTAACGCTCAAAAACTGTATGGGAATGACGTTTCACATCGACACTAATCGAAAAATTAAACGTCATTCCCTTAAATTTTTAAGTGTTAGCAATCTTCGAAGGTCACGTAGTCTACGGACCCTAGCAAGTAACTCAACGGTTACTCCTTTAAATAAAGATTTTGTATGTTACATCGTGTTTAGTTTTCATGTGCAATTGGAATCAAGTCCAAACATCTGTGTCGCTTAAATAATTTTGAACATTATAATAATTATATAAAACCAAGGAAAAGCCTTTTATTTCTTGCTTTACATTACTGTTCAACAATTGGGTGAAGGCCTCTTTCCAAGACAACCATTTGTTCCTGTCTTTGGCTACTTGGCAGCCAGTTAGACCCTACTATTTCTTTTATTTCATCCTCTCGTCTTGTCATGGGCCTTCCAACCCTCTTGGATCCGTGCCACGTAGCCAGCCCATTTACATTTTAAGTTGCTCGCGTATTTAAGTGCATCTATTGTTTTTGTTACAGCCCTTTTTTATGGTTTATTTTTTCTATTTTATTAACATTATAATATGCCTTTTGTAATAGGACGTTTTTAACATACTTCTTAAAAATAAGCGGAGGCAAACCCAAAAGTGATACCCAAACGGTATTTTACTAAAAATGCGTATGCTGAACCCGACAAATGATTTCTTGAGATAAATTGATTATCATAAAAAAGGGTTTCATCGCTTATCAAAATAAAATACGCCCAGTCATTCAATTTACTTAAAAATATGGTTAATGTGTATTTCCTGTCGGAGATAACTGATTAATTGATACTGTTGTTCTTTAGATATGCACCTATCTCCACTTCCCTGTTATGTGTTCTTTTTGGTCACCCCGAAGAGATCGCTAATGCAGCGATAAGGCCAACTGTACTCCTTAATATGTATGTTTATGTCTGGATTGTATAGAATAAAGGGTATTGTATTGTTATAGTAACCTTTCGAATCTGTATAGAAGCGATGCTTATCCTATTAAAAAAACCTATGACCAAAACTACACAGGATAGAAATGCATATGCTATCTTAGGCAGACGGAGTCTCACTCAAAGATAAAAAATAAATAGATAGAGAGAGTTTTAATGCATCCAGGCTAAGATGTCACGGTCACACATTACGAAGATTTATCGACAATATTTTCAAGAAGTGCAGAAACTGCAGAACCATTTTTATTCTTTACATATTACAAAAATATATCTGTTATTTACCAAGCTATTTTATACAATACAGTATTAATTTAGTTATTAAATACAATATATATATATATATATATATATATATATATATATATATTATATATTTGGTATATTTCATTTGTGGTGGTCAGCTAGTTTTATATAAATACCTTCTTTGTTTTATTTGCTGCATAATTCCTTTCGGGCTCCTTTTCAGTGTAGGCAGTATCGTGGTACACCCATCGTTCATATGGTGCCACAATATCTGAGTCTCTGCGATACGTAGCCGTCCAATTAAATACATCTAACGAAGCTGGTCTTAACGAGGCCGTGTGATAAGGGCATTCCAAGTAATAGAGGATCCAAATCTGGAAACGCAGGTCTTGGTGTTAGCGCTAAATGTGAAGGCCGCTACCTTTCACATTCGGTGTATTATTACTATTAACTTCATCTCAATGAATTTTTATTTTAACATTTATTCAATTTATAAAACGGACACAAAATGGTATAATGTAGCTGAAACACAGTAATTAAAAGACCAGGGCCTCTAGACAAGTTAATTTCGAAGATTGCTAACGCTCAAAAAATATATGGGAATGACGTTTCTTATCGAAACTAATCGAAAATTTAAACGTCATTCCTATAAATATTTAAGCGTTAGCAATCATAATGGTAGCATCCTCCGAAACGACTTGATATTACGATTTTTTTTACGTATATTCGGTTGATCTGAGAATAGGATATAAACTATTTTTGATAACCTCAAGTAGTAAGGGTGGTTCACCACGATTTTACGATTTCGCATTCAATAAATATTTTTTTTTACATAGCGTCACGCCTCATTCCCTTAGGCAAAGATCACATCCTTCCACTTGCCACGATCCTTGCATGTCTCCTTCGCTTCTTTCATTCTCATTAAACCTTTCATACAAATTCGTTGGTTTAGAGTACCCTTGATCTGGCCCTTATTTAAAATGTCCTGGATTTGGTCCAGGAACGTTCGCCTTTATCTTCCCCTTTACAACTTTCCCATTCACTCTTGACTCATAAATCCTTTTTGTCAGCCTCCTTTCATTCACTCTACGTGCCCAAACCATCTAAGCATAGCTTTCTCAATTTTAGTCACTACATCTTCTTTTATACCAGATCGTTCTCTTATCACACTATTTCTGACTTTGTCACTCAATTTCATCCCACTCATACTTCTCTACCACATTTATTTTACTTTTGTGCTTCTTCTGACATACTCAACTTTCACTACCATATATTAGTGTTGGCGCCAACACTCCTCTATGCAGCCAGTCTGGCCCTTTAAGACACCATCTGGCTATTCATAAAGGCGTGTAGAGCACCATTTACCATATTCCCTGCATTCACTCTCCTTTCGACATCACTTTAACATGTTACATCTTTTGTAAATTTAGATCCCAAGTACACAAATTCTTTCACCTCTTTGACTTGTTTCCCATCTATCAAAATATTGCCATTCATCATAAAGACAAAAAAAAAATTACTCTAAGTAGTAAAAAATAAATACGTATTCCTTTTTAAAGATTTCCTAAGTAAAACGAAATGTAATATTGGACTCCTTAGTAGTACGATTTATTATTATATTTAGACTAGTAACGATTATTATTATATTTGGAGACGGCGTCAGCCAAGGTTCCTCCAATCATTTCCTATTATGTTTTCAGCAAATTTTCAGATACCATAATCAACAGTTTGCAATTTTGAAATTTGTTATAGTAAACATCGAATTAACTGTACCTGAATAGAGTTTTATTAAAGTTATGAAATAAAACAGTTTGTATCTTACAAGTTTATAACAGAAAATTGCGTAGCGACTCCATTACGTTATAATTGAAATTGTATATTACAAACGGTACTTTAAAGTTTATTATAAAATCAACAAATAGATACATGAATTATCGTCTTGCAATGGAGAACAGAACAAGAAGAGACTACTATAGAAAAAAGGTAATACTAACTTTATCATCAAGTATATGTAAACATAATGTGGTACTACCACATTACGTTGGAAGTGTTACCTGAGTTGGAGGTCTTTTCACATTAAATGGGGTGTGATGGTCTTTGTATAATATCGCATCAGCAGTACCAGCATCTCTTGAATCTGCAGTGAGCGAGCATCTGTCTACTGGGCACTTGTTCCTGATGAACTCTGTTCTTCCACCGGATACCCCCCAAGTCCCTAATCCATTTGCCAATAATATCTTCTTTATGGGTACATCTTCATTCTTCGGCAATATATAACCGAGCTGCTCTTCAATTCTGTTGTGGAATATAAAAGTTAGTAAGAGTAAAATCGGTAGCTGCAACTCGTCATTGTGCTGATTTATTGCAACTTATGGTAACAAGAGTTAGGTAAAGTTTAATAGGTAATGCACAGCCAATACCGCTGGCTGACTGTGATCACACCTGACGAAAAGTGATTACACTGTCTAAAAACGCGGTAATCTGCTAAGAAACAATTTACCTCTTATAGTATGTACATACCAGAAGATAAATCTCTTTGATCTGGCGATACGTCTTTGGTAGGGTGGTAACTAGCCATGGCCGAAGCCTCGAACCTAGTACTTCTGATAGCGAAGCAAGCACTCGTATCTTTACGCCAGAGAGGCTATTCAAATTTATAGAATAACAGCAGGAAATGATACCCATTTCCTGTTGATATCCTAATTTCATATCAGAGACGTCATACACCAAAATTAATCCCGGAAAATGTAGGTTTCCTCACGAACTGTTCCTTCATCGAAAAAAACAACGATTTCGCCGACACCTAAGTATAAAGACCCAAATTTTTAAATCATAGAACTATTAAAAAAAGTTAAAAGAGCGTGCGTATAAAGTACACATGTGAGAAGTGAAACTTCTTTGGCAAACTAATTTTTAAATCTTGTTTATATTTATACAAATCTAAAATTTTAGATTTCCGAGACTAAGAGGGAGGGAAAAAGGAAGATATGTTAGGAATTTAATTGTGAATTAAATATTAAAAGTCTCGAAAATTAAAATAAATAACTTATTGAAATCAAATGACGAATTGTAAAAATGTCACGTGTTTTTTTGTGAATATTGGAAATTATTAATTAAATTTAGAAAAGAGAATTTATAAATTATGTTTATTATATTATTAAATATTGAATGACGAGTGGCAAATAAAAATGCCATTTGTAAATATTAAAACTAACAGTTAAACGAAATATCATCAAAAACGCTGAACATCTTCGTGACGCTAAACACGTGTTTCATCGGTAAAAATTTTACCCTTTAGCGCCTAAAGAAGTTACACTTCAAAAAACCTATCATTCGTACAAAAGGTACAAAGCGTACTCTTAAATAAAGTGACTCCGGTTATAAGGCCATGGTGGCCTTGAGTCACAGATTTAAAACTACTAAGTTTCTCTTTGCAATATGATATATATAATGGAAAATCTCTTTATACCTGTCGTCACCTGGAGCATCTTCAGGGAATAGTTTCGCATTTGAATTGTGACGCCAGGGACGCCGCTCGCCGCCGGACATAAACCATGGGCGCTGAGGTTCCTCATCTATTTCTTGATTGATGTCATTTGATTGGACCTCTTCCTCTGTAATGACGTTCTGCAAGCATAATAAATATAGATAGAATTCAGATTACTTAAAAAATAATTTCCGCATGGTAATTTAATAATTCAATAACTTTGACTCTGTTCTGCTTTAAAACTTCAATCAAATTGATACAGATAGTATCATACCATCTTTGTATAGCGTCAACCTCGGTGAGTGACTTTTATCGAAAGTCAGTGGACAAAACAGGTCACTTGCGAGAAAGTCACAAAGAAAGATAGATGATTCACAAGTCAAACTCTTAAGCCGATCGCGCCTCTCTCTCGTTTCGGCTCAAGGGGAACGTAACAATGAATTATACTTTTTCGTGCCTGCAGCCGGCAACCATCGATTTATTAGATCGTTATAATATCTAGAACAAATCATAGCGACAAGAGATCAGATGAAAAAATAAATAAATTAAGAATAACAACTATTTGGATGAAATATTAGTCGCTAAAAGAAATAATGTGACCTCATTTAAAATTGTAAGTAAAACATTTAATACATGTTATTTTAACATAAAGCTTGCTGCTACACATAGATCGATGGAAAGGAATATGTCCGGCTTAAACTTAAAAATTAAGTGAAAAACTTGACAGATATATTTCCGACAAACAAAATGGGGATGGGCAGGTCATATTATGCGCGAGAAGTTTGAAAAATGGAGCAAATTATTCACGGAATGATACCAAAAAGACGGCGAGGAAGACAGCACACAAGGTCGGAGGATGAGATCAAGATGACACCAGGAGCTACCCGCATTACTATCCCAGTGGAAACAGTTGCAGATCTGTGCTATAGAGATACTTGTACTAGCAACAAGTAAAAAGTACACATGTCAGAAGTGAAACTTGTTTAGCAAACTTATGTTTAAGTCTTGTTTATGTTTATACTAATCTAAAACTTTAGATTATAATACTAATCTAACACTTTAGAGATCCCAGACTTAGACGGGAAGGAAGAAGGAAGATATGTTAGGAATTAAAATATTAATATTAAAAGTGTCGAAAATGAATACAAAATTATTAAAATCTCAACTTACGAATTGTAAAAAAATCAATAATATAAATTATTATTTAAATTTTGTTTTTGAATTTGAAATTTAGAAAAGAGAAAATCGCTGTCCATTTTGATAGCGTCAAAATGGGCAGCAATTACGCATTTCATTCGTAAAAATTTTATCATCATGCGCCTAAAGAAGTTTTATTTCAAAAAATTTCATGTAGTTCGGTTCCTTTCATACTGTCAGTTGGTCAAGTTCATTCCTGGGGATTTATACGGATTGTCGGTTTCTTTATCTAAAAAGTACCTGGAAATGTGCCTCTTCTTTCGGCGGTGATGGTGCTAGTGATGGTAGTCTTGCTGGAGGGTTATACTGCGGTGGTCGTGGCAGGAGAAGCAAAGCCAGAGCAGTTAGTAGCAGCGGGACCAGCAGCGCCACGCGCCGCAGCACTCGGGCAGCGCGCGCCCACATACCCAATCAGCGCGCTTGTGCCTTTCGTCCTATATGCTCACCCATCTCGTACCCCCTATCGTAGTACGAACATCTAGAAAATATTTAAGACAATAAATATTTAAAGTGTTATCTAGTAAATAAATGTATTGGAAGGTATTATGGCCTAGTGGTCAGACGTGTGGTTTCGCGTTGAAATGTTGGGGGATCGAACTCTGGGCATCAATTTGTTTTATAAAAAGGAACTTAAGTGCTTGATTATTTACGGGTATACGATTATATATTGATATTTCAGCCCAATTGCCTGAACCGTGGTCGCGATGAGACTGCTGTTGAATTAGAGGCTTAAATTAAAACAATGACGTTGTGAGATATGCCGACAACAGAACGAATTACCGACAAATTTATAAAGAACGTGGCGTAGGGTAGGAAGATTCTGCCCCTGACAGCTCCACTTGTGCACTCCAAGAAACAGTAGTGTCGTCGTAACCACGGCCTATGCAATTTTCCCTGAATATCAACAAAGAATCCCAAAATAAATATAATCATGGTATGTACCCGTAAATAATATATTTTTAAATTATTGTTTGTAATCTATTATTGAACTTTACAGTTTAGGGAAACATCGTGAGGAAACCTGCATATCCCGGGAGCAATTCTGGGGTATGTGTAGCCTGCCAACCCGCAGTTGAGCAGCGGGGTGGGTTTAAGATCTAGACCCTCTCTCCTCTGAGTCCGGAGGCCTGTGGGCTCATAATGCCACATTTTAGAGTGAAGAAGGTATAGAAATAATTTGTCGGGTTGAGCACACGTATTTTAAATAAGACACTCGAACCTTTTCTAGGTTTATCTCCACATAGTTTTAAGAAATATGTTAAAAACGTCTTATTACAGAAGGCATATTATAATGTTTAAGATTATTTAAGCGTTAAAGATGAACGGTAAACACATTGTAACCTACAAAAATTACATTAAAAGGAGTAACCGTTGATTTTCTTGCTGTTTTCTTCACAGCGGAATTTTCCGGTGTTCCCAATGGTCAGACTACTGACGATTCAAGGTGCTTTTTGAGTCTACTTGAGTAAATAATGTTTTGATTTTGATTTGATTTGATGCTGTGCAGAAAACAATAATAGGAACTTGTGAACGAAATTCCTATGTATCTCCTTATATAATAATGTAGCTAATTTGTATTGTATAATTTGGCTAGGTTTTGATTGGAGGGATACTACGGGCTTTGAGAAATCTAAAACAATCTGTGGATTGGGTTCCTGTAGGATCATGTGTAGAAAATTTTATAGTATATAATAGTTTTGTTGGCGTAGCTTAAAGCCAGCTTTTAAAAGAGAGTTCTTAGTTTCGGAGTTCATCGCGATCAAATACTATGACAGACGCAAGTTTTACAGCTATAGATAGTGTTTAACTTACGGCTTCATACAAAAGATTTAGTTTTTCCGTTTTATCACAATTTTATTCACATTGAATAACAATCATTAGAATTTTGTCAACGTATATCATAAGACATGGGCACAGATATTAATTTGGGCTAATATTTTCATTATTATAACTACTGATAGCGCATTTTATATAATAGTTAGACAAAAAAAAAATAAAAACCACTAAAGATCCAAATAAAATATATAAAAATTTATCATATTTTCGATGACATTTAAGCTAAAATATGCTCTGTGCTTTGATAAGCCTAACGACAGTGTAGGTATATAACCAGTATACTGGTTATTATCTGTGCTAATGATATAATATATATCGAAATAGAGTATCTATAACGTGTGTGTTGAGTAGAAAAAATAATGAAATTATGTAATATAACCATAGGTATAATCATATTATGCCAGTTGGTATTAATTACATTAAGTAAAAAAATATTTTTATTCAAGTAGGCATATTACAGCACTTTTGAATCGTCAAATAATTTTATTTTTCCGTTTCCACACTCTAATTGCAATGTACGTCTGATGATGATACTCCAGAACGACTTCAAATCTAAAGTTACGAGGGTTCCTTCGCGCCCTGATCCGAGAAGGGCCCACAACAAACTCAGTCGGGTATTTTGTTACCATCATCATTACAATATCATATTAGTTTAATATATTTCAATTCAAATTAGAGCAGTTCGTTCACTTCCACGCGTTTCTATCGTCTAAGTACTCTTGCAACTTATAATACGATTTTTCTATCAACTTTCTTTTAACAAAGACTTTGAAGTTATTAATTGACATCTCTAAAACGACTTGTGGGAGTTTATTATAGAAACGTATACAGTTACCCTTAATTGAGTTGTTAATTTTATGCAGCCTACTAGAATTTACAACAAGTTTGTTTTTGTTTCGTAAGTTATATGATATACATTCACTCTTTTTATTAAAAGAGTCAATGTTATTATGTACGTACAACAAGTTTTCTAACATGTATACGCAGTGAACTGTCATTATTTTAACTGCTTTGAATTTGTTTCTTAGCGACTCTCTTGGACCCATATTGCATCTATATGCGCAGCATTACCCCAATGTAGAATACCGTATGACATTACTAGCTGACCCGGTAAATTTTGTATCGCATCAGAATAAAAAAAAAGTGCATGCGTACAAACAACACATCAGAAGTCTCTTTGTCAAGCAAATTTTGAAATCTTGTTTATATTTATACAAATTTAAAACATTAGACTTCCGAGACTTAGAGGGAGGGAAAAAGGAAAATATGTTAGGAATTTAAAGATATTAATTGTCATTAAAACATTACAAGTGTCGAAAGTAAAACAAATAATATATTGAAATCTCAAAAGACGAATTGTAAATAAAAATGCCACGTTTTTTCGTCAATATTAGAAATTATTAATTAAATTTTGTTATTGAATTAAAAATTTAGAAAAGAAAATCGATCCTGATCGAACCCGCAACCTCATGAGTTGCATGTCGGTTACTTTGACACCCCGCTATTACAAGTCTTATATATGGTAATCGAGCTCATCACTAATACGCAAAAGTTTCCCCCCACACCGCTTCACACATAATACTCCTTAAGTAAATATTGCAGTGCTGTAACAAACATAAGCTCATTGCAATTTGATTAAAGACTTACTGTAAGCTGTTGAGGACTTCCATTGACCATCACATTTGACTACGACAATCACTTGACCATACCGACCTTACGGTAGCTAGCTTAAATATCCGGATAGTCTATAAAAGATTTGGCCGAGTATCGTTAATTTGCTCCAAAGAATTGAAGAGTTCCGTTACTTTGTCATAGATCCCATGATCAAAACCAAACCAAACTATTATCAAACAACCCTTGAAGTGTGATATTGACTTATTCGTCCATTTGTCGCTCCCATGTTTAATGATAATTTAGATTTATACGGTTTCTCATGGATGCCATCATCAGAAATGGAATAAAAAGAAATGTGACCCTACGACAAGCACCACCTTTCACATAAAAAATCATCGACATCGGTTCACCCATTCGGAAGGTATGAGGTAACAAACATAAAAAAGCGCTGCACATATTCGTGACGCCAATCACACGTTTAAGTATGTAAAGTAAGTAACAGCCCATTAACGTCCCACTGCTGCGCACAGGCCTCTTCACTCCGAGGAGCGAGGATTTTAAGAGCATAGATCCACCACGCTGCTCCACTGCGTATTGAATTTCTATTCCTTCACTGTCAAAGTCCGATGTGACGGGAATCCGACACGACCGGAGAGAGATCAGGCGCAGGACCGACGGCTTAACATGCTCTCCGAGGCACGGGGGTGGATCACACCGCCAACTTCCCAACTTCGGGCATATATTGAGAAAATCTTAATAGAAAACTCAATATTAATTTTTGAATTGGCCCGACCCGGGACTCGAACCCAGGACCTCATGTCTGTAGTCGAACATGCTACCCACTAGACCAATGAGGCAGTTGCATCACACGTTTACTCCGTATCAATTTTACTCTCATGCGCCTAAAGAAGTTTCTCTTCAAAAATGATGACCTAGGTAGATAAATGGGGAAATATAACCATTCAATTTACAAAAACTCTTAAATACGTAGGGGCCATCGATGTATGTAGGGAGATAATGAACTAATGGTAGGAATTGTAAAATACGAGTATGCTTGGTTATTGCCTATGCTTCAAACTGAAGTTTGATACCGTTACTTGGTTAGTAACAAGGCTATAATTTTTTAACTGTGTCGGTAACAATCGTTACATATTCAAGAAAGCAGTGTCAAAACGGTTTAAAATTAGCGCCTCGAGCAGAGTATACGCTATAAGCTAGTATTTACATTGTCATGTCTATGAACTCTTATAAGTACAAAAAATTATTTAACATAACGGTATCAAAAACAGATAAAATATGCCCATTTGGTTTTCTATATGAAGTGTTTGATTATTATGAACTCCGAAAATCCACTCAATAGTGTGATAAGATGACGTGGTATAAAAGGAGATGTAGTGACTAAAATTGAGAAAGGTATGCTTAGATGGCACGTAGAGAAAATGAATGAAAGGACGCTGATAAAAAGGATTTTGAGTCAAGAGTGAATGGAAAAGTTGGAAGGGCAAGACCAAGGCGAACATTCCTGGACCGAATCCGGGACATTTTAAATCAGGTCAAGAGTACTCTAAACCGATGAACTTGTATCAAAAGGTTTAATGAGAATGAAAGCAGCGAAGGAGATATGAAAGCAAGTGGAAGGACGTGGTCTCTGCCTACCCCTAATGGAATGAGGCGTGATGCTATATGTATGTATGTATGTATGAAAGGATATACGTCAGGGTTTGTTTGATGATAGCTTGGTTAGGTTTTGATCATGGGATCCATGACAAAGTAACGGAACACTTCAATTCTTAGGAGCAAATTAAAGATAATATCTTTATTTATTTGGGCATAAAAAGAAAGATACAGAATTAAAATACCCTGGACCCCTAAACTAGGTAGGCCCGTGAGTTAGGGGTCAGTGTCTTCCCAAGTTTACAATTTATTATACGCTTAATCTACTTATGTAAGGGAAAATTAAAAATTAAAACATAATTTAAAACCAAAACATAAGATAGATAATATAAGATATAAAATTAATGTAAGTGTGTGATTGTGTGTATGTGCGTAATTAAATTAACATATTTTCTTATGCATTATAGTCTAGATCATTACTCTGCAGAATCTTTTTACTCTAAAAAATAATACGCAATTATTTTTTACTTGTTTAACTTTGTTTTGAAGGTGGTTCTTTTCTTGTTAATTTTTTTTTCAAATCAAATCATAACATTTCGCTGAATATGGTGAACATAGTCCTCAAACTCTACTTATTTAAGTTTGCGAAATTACAGGTTTAAGTAAATGTAAGGAAAGGTATCTTTACATTATTAATCCAATAATTACAATTTTATTACAAGTAACCATTTAATTACATATATATAATATATCAATTAAAAGGTTTTTCTATTAAAATGACTACTATTAAATTATGTAATTAAAGTGAACTTATATATTACATTACATTACCTCTTATTAAATATAGTTACTTATTGCTAATTTCCTTTTAAATAGTCGTCAACGGAGTAGAAAGTTTTATAGATTAGAAAAGATTTAACAGAAATTTTAAATTTTTATTTATTAAGTATTTGTTAAGTTAAAAAAAAGTTAAGTAGCAGCCCATTAACGTCCCACTACTGGGCACAGGCCTCCTCACTCCGAGGAGCAAGGGTTTTTAGATCATAGACCCACCACACTGCTCCGCTGCGGATTGGCAAGCATAGTACACAAGTGCACTCCCCATTCCTTCACTCTCATAGTCCGATGTGACGGGAATCCGACAAGACCGGAGAGAGATCAGGCGCAGGACCGACGGCTTAACGTGCTCTCCGAGGCACGGGGGTGGATCACACCGCCAACTTCCCAACTTCCGGCATATATTGAGAAAATCTTAATAGAAAACTCAATATTGATTTTTGAATTGGCCCGACCCGGGACTCGAACCCAGGACCTCATGTCTGTAGTCGAACATGCTAACCACTAGACCAATGAGGCAGTTAAGTAAGTGAGTATTTGTAAATTAGATAAATAAGTATGTAATTAGAATACATCTAATTGCGTGGAATGGTAGATGAGCATTGTTTCAAAGGGCAAACATTTATCAATTCACGAACAATGCACGACGTCCCGTCAAACTCAAAACAAGTTTTGTGTGAGAGGATACTTGCAGAATCGCAATCGATTGCAAGGTTTATTGAAACAGTGCTTAACTACGAATGCGATTTAGAAATATTCCTATGCAATTGTACCGATTAAAACCAGTACCTCACCATGTCCAATTTATGGCATAACTAATAATACATGCCGTATATTGACTGTCCCTGAAGCAAGATAATGAGGGTAGATCTGATGTAGAAAGGATGTTGGTGCCTTTTTAACTTCAAAAAAAGGAGGAGGTTTTCTATTCGTCTTTATTTTTTTATGTTTGTTACCTTATATGGCATGGTTCAGTTCTGATGATGGCATCCATGAGAAAACCGTATAAGTCTTAAATTTGCATTAAGCATGTGTGCGACAAATGTACGAATAACACAAGATCACGCCAACCGATTACGATGATTCGTTTTTTATTGGAAAGGATACACTTTAAGGATTGTTTGATGATAGTTTGGTTAGGTTTTGATCGTAGGATCCATGACAAAGTAACGGAAATCTTCAATTCTTAGGAGCAAATTGGCTGAAACCGACTCCAAATATAACAATAATTGTAGCTAAAATACATTTATCGTAATAATTTGATAGACTTTTAAATAGTTCAATATTTTAAATTTAATTTTACTTACGAGAAGGTATTTCCGACGAGAACTAAAATTTAAATAAAGCAAATAAAACGCGAATTTTTACAGTCCGAAAGTGTCACGTTTTACATAACCAGTCGCATAATATAATAATTAAGTCAAAAATTAAGTAGTTATTCTCTATCTGTCTGAATAATTAGAAAATATAAAGCAAATTTTACAGTTCAGGATTACCTGAACCGTAAAATATCGTTAGAAAAGAAAAAGACTAACTTGGGCATGATGCCCTCGGTATTAAAGATCAATTTCGACAAAAAACATGCAAATATTAAAATTTGAATATCAAAATGATAAGTATATTTTGGATCTATAAGCAAATTATAAGGAGTATTAAGTTACATAAAAACAGGTCTTGCAACTGTTCAATGTAACTACTCAAGTAAATTTTATTATTTGTTTCGATTAGTAATGAAACGTCAATATATATTATCGTACATGCGTACGTGAGACGAAAACACGTGTTCCCGTATTGCAACAATAATACTACATTTTAATACGCATGTTATATAAATTTTCAGTACTACAAGATTAAAATTTTTACCGGAAACTGTCTCATTGGTCTAGTGGTTAGCATGTTCGGCTACAGACATGAGGTCCTGAGTCGATTCAAGCGTTAAGGCAATTAGAAAATCGATATTGTGGTATAAAAGCAATGTAGTGTCTAGAATTGAGAAATGTATGCTTAGATGGTTTGGGTGCGTAGAGAGAATGAATGAAAGGAGACTGACAAATAGGATTTATGAGTCAAGAGTGAATGGGAAAGTTGGAAGGGGAAGACCAAGGCGAACGTTTCTGGACCAAATCCAGGACATTTTAAATAAGGGCCAGGTCAAGAGTACTCTAAACCGACAAACTTGTATGAAACGTTTAATGAGAATGAAAGAAACGAAGGAGATATGCAAGGGTCGTGGCAAGTGGAAGGACATGGTCTCTGTCTACCGCTATGGGAATGAGGCGTATTATTAAGTTTTCTATTAAGATAATCTAAATATTTGGCCGAAATTGGAGAGTTGGCCGGGAAAGCCTACCAACCCGCAGTGGTGCAGCGTGGTGGGACTATGCTCTAAAATCCACTCTCCTATGAGTGTGACCTGTGCCCAGCAGTGGGACGTTAATTGGCTGCTTACCTTACCTTACTGAAAATTGGCATTGCTGACAGGTTGGCGCTTGACTGTGATCTTACTACACGCTTTGCTAGCAGAGGTTCCGGGTTGGAACTCCAGTAGGTGGATCTTAAGAACTTACATTTTCTAATTTGTCTGAGTCTGGACTAGTGGGAGGCTTCAACCTTAGCTAGTTACCACCCTACCAGGAAGGACCTACCGCCAAAATAAAGAGATTTGTGTTTCAGCATGACGCTGTGTTGAAACCATAAGAGATTTAGCGCTTTCTAGATAAGCGCGTTTAAATTTTAGACCGTATCATCATTTAGTATCATTACTCACTGAGATCAAGCATCAATATGTGAGTAATAAGTAAGGGTGGATATATGGTGGGTAAGGTAAAATAGGGTGTGCTTGTGTTTTGGACACGGCTGTTTGTTGTACGTGAATATGTCTCGTAACGGGGACTTCCCCCTCCATCCCACGCGATATGCTGATTATTGTATTAAATACTTTGTTAATTTATCTATCCAGTGGCGTAATTGAATTTCGGATGGAGGTAACAGATATGTAGCTACAGCATCAAACTGTATCCCCCGATTTTGTTATCATTCGTTTATTGAATCGTTAAAGTGTGAGAAATTAGCTTCGAATAAATATTCTAAAATATTTGCTTATATATTATTAAAATCTTGTAAACAGATGTTTCAACATTATCTCAGCTAATATTACAAAGAGGAAACATTTGCGTTTTTGTATATGTTTGTAACGTTTTCACACAAAAAATTCTGGACAGATTTTTAAAACCTTTTTACCATTAGAAAGCTGTACTTTCTCTAAGCGACATAGGCTATATTACTTTCTCAAAAAAAAAAAATAGGGATCCCTAATAAAAATGCATTAATACAACCCAAGGTGTGAAAAAATTGGTCACATAAAATCTGTTATCGTATGCGCCGGGGAAACGATTGATGATAGAACAAAAAAATGTTCTACAATACTATAGAAGGTATTAATATCTACAAAAAAGTCCGCGATACCATATTTCCAGTTATTGTAGTTATGCCACTATAGCTACTTTTTACATTTTAAAAGTTAATAAAAGTGCCGACAATAATCAAACCATATTATTCTATTCAAGACCGTTTCAATACCTGTAAAATACTTTTTAAATTATTGAAATCGGACATTTTATTCAAAAGATATAACGAATTTAAAAATAAAGTCCGACATTGACATAGTAGACTTTCCACTGCCACGAGACCGGTATCTACGTGGGTGAAAACGCAGGGTATTGCTAGTATATTGTAAATATGTAATAAATTATGTATTCTTATTATCTACAAGCTAGTTTAATTATCTTTTATCACAAATATACAGTCACTTGGTTATATTACGCATCGTATATAATATGCAAAACAGATTTATATATTTACGCTCTATTATTAAATAACAAATATGTATAAGTAACAAACTACGAAGTCTTGATAACAGTATTGGATTTGTGCATACGCAGGTGGCTATATATACGCCGTTACAATGCTAACATTATAAGGTGAGGAGTTTGTTTGGTTAAGCATGTTAATCTCAGGAACTACTGGTTCTAATTGAAAAGTTCTTTTAGTGGTTGTAGGCTATACAATAACGATGATTAACGTAAAATGATGCAAAAAAATAAGGGAAATTTATTCCTTTTCAAACCTTTCGTTACTTACGTTACGTAAACGTTTAAAATTATGCTACAACGACGGAAATGTTTCTTAAAAGGGCCGCCGATAACATATCTATCTTTTAAGTTGGATCCGCTATGTTTTTTTTTATAGTAATCGAAGTTATTTTCTCTCTTATGTCCTTGTTTTGTTAAAATTAGTATATTTACATGATTTTATTAAGGAGAGGATTTTACTATAATGATATATCTAACGCATAATGGAGTCTTCAAAAGGACTGTTTGCATAAAAGTCCCCTTATCTACAAGTTAGATTTAATATTACTTAAAGGGAGTGAAATACGGAATGACGTAATGGTGCAGGTACTTGCCTCGATATCAGAGGTTCCGTATTAACTTCTCGGCAGGGCAAATTTAAAACATACTACTAGTAGCCTTGTGGTCGAAATTCCACCATAATTAATTATTATTATAAGCTAGACCGTTATTAAGGTTCTACTGTGGACTATAACACTATAATCGCGGATTTCGAAAAGGTTACACTGTTAATTTGCCAAGATTTTATATGATATTCTACATACATACGTACCTCACGCCTCATTCCCATAGGGGTAGGGAGAGACCATGTCCTTCCACTTGCCACGATTCTTGCAGATCTTCGCTTCTTTCATTCTCATTAAACCTTTAATTTCATTCTCATTAACCATACAGGTTCGTTGGTTTAGGGTACACTTATTTAAAATGTCCCGGATTTCGTACGTGAACGTTCGCCTTGGTCTCCCCCTTCCAACTTTTGCATTCACTCTTGACTCATAAATCCTTTTTGTCAGTCTCATTTCATTCATTCTCTCTACATGCCCAAACCATCTAAACATACCTTTCTCAATTTTAGTAACTACGTCTTCTTTTATACCACAACCTTCTCTTATCACACTATTTCTTACTCTGTCACTCAGTTTTAATCCACTCATTTCCCATTCACTCTTGACTCCTAAATCCTTTTACTCAGTTTCCTTTCATTCATTCCCTCTACGTGCCCAAACTATTTAAGCATATCTTTCTCAATTTTAGTCACGACGTCTTCTTTTATACCAAAACGTTCTATGAAAATTTAAAAAAGAAACAAATAAAAGAGTAATTAACTAATGATACAAAACTTCACTGCAAAGTTTTTATATGACTCTTTCGTCTTAAAAACTCTTTCGTCGTTGTCTAAACGTCCGCAACAAACAATATCAAATATTATTTACTCTATGGTCAAATTATTATCAATTTGACCACAGACTACAACAATAAACTAAAGAGTGCGTGTCTTAATCACAAACACGGCAGTGTGTGAAATTTTTATTTATGAGTGTAAAGTATTTTTATGCATTATTAAAAATATATTAACATTGTGCACTTTTTCTCTATATAAACTAGAAGTGTGAAGTGTAAATTCATACTCCTCTGTCCGCGCAATTTTCTTTAGAAAGTGTACAATGTTTTTGCTTCACGTGTTAATATATAGATAATAGAATTTTACCATTTCTCTAGGTTTTGAGTGATCGGAGTCTTCGGAAATGGTTAGCTTCAACCTTACTAGCAAAGATGTGACGCCAAGCAAGAGATTTGCGTTTCGGTACAGTGCTGTGTAGAACCGTTAAGACGTAATACCTACCATCTTAAACTGTGAAATCAATAACCACATGGTGAGACTATAGATAAGCGCTTATCTGTCAGCAATAAAAAGGCAAACAAATTAATAGGAAAGATACACAATTATAAAGATAGTCACGGGCAATAATTGAAAAAATATTGGAATGAGTTTAAGACCTCTAAAGACAATACTTTTGTTCTACGTATATTTGTATATATTCTTGTACAAAATTTTTTCGCGGTTTCATCCGCGTAGAAATCGATGTCGTGGCAGTGGAAACTCTATTTTTGTTAATATAAAAGTTTTAAATCATTTCGTTTTTAGTTATTTCCTAATATACATTTAATTGAATAAGGATTAATACAGAGGTAAGAATAATCTGGTTTGATTATTGTCGACACTTTTATTAACTTTTAAAATGTAAAAAAGTAGTTATATCTATGGTAGTTGGAACATGTTTTTGTTCTATATTCAATAGTTTTCGCAGCGTACGTGATGACAGATTTTCACAGGTAATATTCTACAGGTATTGAGAAAATTCGTAATTTCAAGGACGTAATGAAATAATCTTAATCAGTCCGGTCATTTTGAACTTGATAAAATAAAATCAGCTGGGTATCATAGGTATCCTTGGAATATGAGCTAACTCACCAGTCGCAGGCCCAGTTATAAGAGTCGCTACAATTTTCTTTCTATCTTTTGAAATAGAATGCCCAATTTTAATAATTTAAAAAGTATTTTATACATATTGAAACTAACATTTAACAGGATAAGGATTAAAACAGAGGTATGGATAATATGGTTTGATTATTGTCAGCACTTTTATTAACTTTTAAAATGTAAAAAAGTTGTTACAGTAGCATAACTACAGTAGTTGGACATATGGTATCGCTGACTTTTTTATAGATCTTAATAACTTCTATTATATTGTAGAACATTTTTTTGTTCTATCATCAATAGTTCGTTTCCGCAGCGCACTCGATGACAGATTTTTTGGTTCACACCTTGGGTTACATTAATGCATTTTTATTAGGGATCCTTATTTTTTTTAAGAAAGTAACATAGCCTATGTCGCTCAGTGGAAATGTAGCTTTCTAATGGTGAAAAAATTTTTCATATCCGTTTGGTGCTTTTTGTGTAAAAACGTTACAAACATATATACAATCTTGCATACAAAAAGAAAATGTTTCCTCTTAAATATTAATGTTAAACAATTGATTATAATATGGTGTTAACCATAAATCTTTCACTCCATAAAGTCGTTTTTACTATTTTACCGAACAAGCGTTACACAACCGAGAGTGACAATCTCACTCAAAACAATTTCAAATATCCCTTTAATGAAGTCATGAAGTATTTAGTCATGTCGGTTTCCTTAAAATATCCAAGGACTTACGAACCTAGTTTGTTGACTGAATTTCATTGTAAGTAATCAAGGCGATAATATTTTTTATGATTTGTGCAAAGCGAATGTATGTAATTACTGTCAACAAATCCAAGGCCTAGCCTTCTAACGATAAATTGTAGATTGTTAAACGTTATAACAGGTGTAAAACATTTATACCAGTTATTTAATAATCTATCTTATAGCACAATTGACATTTTCGTCTTCATTATCACCTAAATGAATGAGTTTAATTGTGCTCCATATACAGATTATATTGCACATACAGATAATATTTCATATACAGATTATAATAAATTCGCACGGACGGAGTCACAGATAAATAAAAAAACTGTGTTCTTTACACAAAAATATAACAAGAATATTAAATTCTATAAATTTTTTTTACGGTTATTAAATGTTTACTGTAGGATATTTACAGCTGTTACGCTTGTATTTTCACCATCAACTTTCCTTTTAGGTAACCTTGCTATTGACACCTAACCTTTTTGAAATAAAATTATGCCACTTTTATTAATTACCCTTTAAGGCTAGGTTATGATAGATAGACTGTAATATAAATGTAATAAAAACAAAACGTAATACTAATGTAACGTAGTTTCACTATGAAGTGATTTCAAAATCTTACCCCTAAAAAGGTTTTCGGGAGTGAAAAACGATACGATACGAATGAATAAAAAGACTCGCCTTGAGACCAAAACTTTTTTACAAGACTACATAAATACCAATTTCAGTATTTAACGATTTTCGTCCTCTTAATCCTTTGCTTATCCAAAAAAAAAACTGTTTTTTTTTTCTTAGTAACAGGTCCCAAAAAAGGAAAAAAATAATGAATGATCTATTAAGGTGTTAAATACAGTCGCTCGCCCCGCCCTGCACGGACGTTTTTTTGCGTCAATTACCTTACGGGTCGAATTGCGCTAAAGTGACTCGTAAGACTTAAATGTTCATGAAAGATCCAAATCTTATGATATTTATGTTTGCTAATAGTTAAACTATACAATGTTTTGTTTATTGAATTAAGACTCTGGGGTAGCGTCATGTTGCGCTAAACTTTGTGGTAGTGAAAAAGTCCCTCTTGTATTTATAGGCTCATATCTTAAAAATTAAAACTGACCTAGAGGGTTTTCATTGTTGTTTACATCACTTAAATAATCAAAAACACAAATGATCACTAATTAACACTCACAGTTTATAAATACCACAAAAAAAGTTAACGACCTTCGACGCGATACACGAACCGTTAGTAACGGTCACTTTGTAACAGATTTATTTTGGTTTTTTCTATTGTCTGGTGTTATCTCTGCGCATATTTTGTTACGACAGTTACCGAAAAGCGAAATAGATAACACATATT
Organism: Elymnias hypermnestra; assembly: GCA_015832385.1. NCBI lineage: Eukaryota > Metazoa > Arthropoda > Insecta > Lepidoptera > Nymphalidae > Elymnias > Elymnias hypermnestra. The sequence goes on from JACTOM010000051.1 coordinate 2,020,637, forward strand.
ATGACTTAGAAGAAAGAGATACTTAAATTTCGACTGTCCGAGTTGAGACAGAACTATCGTATTATGTCAAACAGTAGTTGACACGGACAGGCGGACGGACGTTGACGGACGGATTTAAGGGTTAACTGTGTAAAATAGGGGATTAATTCTTGTTGATATTTTAGAATAGGTAAGTTTTATTATTGTTCTAATATTTTTCAAATAAAAACTTTTTATGCTACAATGTTTGCTAAGTTATGAATAAGGATATATTTTAATTTACAGGAAATAGAAATATAGTGTTTGTTATAAATAACATTGAGTTCGTCATGAATGTGTCGATTACTTTCGTGCCGGATGTTACTGATGTTATAATAAATCAGATAACTTTGTAGCAAATAAATATGTATAAATGACATTTATTACACACTTTATTATGATTTGCGCATCATAAATAAATAAATCTAGAAATTTGAGAACACACATCTCACATAACAAATTTAGTTAAGTATAAATTAGATTGTCATAAATTTCCATATGTTTGTTTTTTTAAGCTGATTCAGTGTTGTTTGATGGTTACAATATTCTTAGTTAAATAACGATAAGTTATTGAGAATCGCAATAATTAAAAGTTGATTCCATGCTGGTCAAAAATTAAGCTTATTACTTAAAAAAATAGTTGTCAAATGAACGATTTCCACAACCCAGTTACTAGAACTTCTAATTATCAATTCCAACTATTAGTTAATCGCTTAAGTATACAATCGTTAATAAAATATTTTTTATTTTCAACTCATCTTAAAATATATATTTTTTTACTTGTAGTGGGTGACACTTGATGCATAAGGTTTTCCGAATATTCCAATTTATTTTGCAAAATAATGCTCTCTGTCGAAAGCTCACTATGTATCGAAAGCTCACGTATAAAATTCAAAGGCTTCTTTTTATTCAATGGGTTTAAGAATTCCAAATCCATCTCTTAAGTGTCAAAATAACTAATCCTACTGACAATTTATATTCTCTTATATATGTTAATTAGGAACTGATTTTCAAAGTTTTATATTAAAAAAGGTAAGTCCAATTTCGAGAAGGAGGTCAACCGCTGAATCCAACTCGGCTCGGCAGCGTTCGGGAACCTACACCAGATATTTTCGTCCGATATTCCTCAGCGCCTGAAGACCAAAGTCTTCTAACAGTGCGTGATGCCAGTGGTGACCTACGGTTCTGAGACGTGGTCGCTGACTATGGGCCTCAAGCGGAAGCTCAGAGTCACTCAGCGTGCGATGGAGAAGGCTATGCTCGGAGTTTCTCTACATGATCGAATTAGAAATGAAGAGATCCGTAGTAGAACCAAAGTCACCAACATAGTTCTACGAATCGCGAACTCGAAGTGGCAATGGGCGGGGCACATAGTCCGAAGGACCGATGGACGTTGGGGTCCGAAGGTGCTGGAGTGGCGACCCCGCACCGGACGGCGGAGGCAGACCCCCCACAAGGTGGACCGATGATATAATGAGGGTCGCCGGTAGCTGCTGGAACCAGGCGGCGCAAGATTGGGCCTTGTGGACGTCATTACGTGAGACCTATGTCCAGCAGTGGACGTCCATCGGTAGAAGCGACGACAACGACGACGATGATATTAAAAAAAAGTAAGTAGCAGTCTGACTGCCTCATTGGTCTAGTGGTTAGCATGTTCGACTACAGCCATGAGGTCCTGGGTTCGAGTCCCGGGTCGGGCCAATTCAAAAACCAATATTGAGTTTTCTATTAAGATTTTCTCAATATTTGCCCGAAGTTGGGAAGTTGGCGGTGTGATCCACCCCCGTGCCTCGGAGAGCACGTTAAGCCGTCGGTCCTGCGCCTGATCTCTCTCTCCGGTCGTGTCGGATTGCCGTCATGTCGGACTATGAGAGTGAAGGAATAGAGAGTACACTTGTGTACTATGCCTGCCAATCCGCAGTGGAGCAGCGTGGTGGGTCTATGCTCTAAAAACCCTCACTCATATGAGCGAGGAGGCCTGTGCCCAGCAGTGGGACGTTAATGGGATGCTACTTACCTTACCTTTTTACCTTAAGTAGCAGTCTATTAACGTTCTAATGCTATGCACAAGCCTCCTCACTCATAGGAGAGAGGGTTTTTAGAGCAAAGACCCACCTAGCTGCTCCACTGCAGATAAGCATAGCATACAAGTGTATTCGTTAACGCAAGTGCACTATAAATATATTGTATAAATATATTGTAGATATTTATACCTTCTACAATATTGTAGAAAATTTTTTTGTTCTATCATCAGTATTTAGTTTCCGCAGCGTACGCGATGACAGATTTATTGGTTCACACCTTGGTTTAAGTTTATACATTTTTATTGGGGATCTCTTTTTTTTATAAAGTAATATAGCCTATGTGGCTCAGTGAAAATGCAGCTTTTTAATAGTGAAAAAACACAAAGGTTACCTCTTTACAATATTAATTTAGATTACAATAAAGCGATAAATATAATACGTTAAAAATACGATGGCTGTTCGTATATGTTTAGTACGCAATGACCTGATTTTTGCGATAAACTCTAGTTTATAGATTTGTTATCTGGCTACGTGTGAGTTATATGATTTTTGTAGCTAAAAATATTTATTAGTTGGGGATATTACGATTAGCAATTCACTTTAAACTCTATACATGATTTGTTATTATCATCTACTGATATCATGCCAATATAGTAGTAATTTGATATAAAACAAAGCAGTTAGCTGGAATGGTTTTGGAGAGTTTTAAAAATTGTTAGAGTTTGATGTTTCCGAAACTTTACTCCCAATTCTTTAGTGTACGTGTCGCCATATTATAAAAATGGCGTTTGATAGTATTGTTTTTAACAATATCTCTTTTCAAACTGGTTTTACGATAAATACGTTTATATGCAAAATTATATGACAGCTTTGCTGGCGTACTGGTGCTAGTACTTTAGCAAATTTAGACAATTGTATTTAATAACATAAATTCCGATACTTTGCTCTCTAGAAATCATTAAGAGGTAACTTGGCTTTTTATATGATAAGACCCTTTTTTTCGCTGGGAAATGCATTTAGGCATGAACCCCGACCTATAGGTCAGGAGTGTGGGATTCGGCGAGGGAGGAGACCTCGCAATATCCACTAAAACCCAGCGGAACCCTCTTCATCCATAAGTGAGGCACCAGGTGTTCAACTTTCGCATTCATCCCGGGTACCTCAGATAAGTCCAACTGAGCGTTCAAGGAGGCGGGAGGAGGCGCGCACACACGCGCCGGCTGGTACTCTGCCTCCTACGGCGGTGAGGGGGAGTATCCGCTGCATTCTCCCTTTCACGCTCCTGGGATTCCTTATGCGAGACTACGGTGTCGTAGAAGTATAATATTCCGACCCAATTCCTCTCATTGGAGAGCATCGTACCTATAATGCTCCCAAGCGAGAGATCACCGCCACCAGAAGGTGACGTTGAGGTCCCCAGGCTGCACAATCTGCCAGAGTGTGATGCGTTGAGTCGATAGCTGCACCACACTGTTGCGGGTGACCCCTCCCGGCCAATTCGACGCAGCAACTTTCCGAAGCATCCATGCTCGGTCAGAACCTGCACCAATCTGTAGGAGAGCGAGCCGTGCTCTCTGGAAAGCCATTGGTCCAGATGAGGTGGCATTGCCGCCACAATGGCCACGCCCGCTACTGGGTATCCGAGGCTCTCCTTTCATTTTCGGACCAGAGCCTGGTCAGCCAGAGCTCTGAACCTCCGGACCTCGCCGGCATCAGCCTACAGGCTTTGCGTTTTCGCCGCCACCCTATGTCGGTAGACGGCCACAAGAACCTCTGCCCGCAGCTCCCATTCTATTATAAGACGGTGTCATGGCAAATATTGATACAGTCTAACATAATCTGAGATGCGATTTCAATCCCCGGTATTTAGAAAATCGCATTTTCTAATTTGTCTGAGGCTGGACTAGTGGATGGCTTCGGCCCTGGCTTGTTAGAGCACTACCAGCAAAGAAGTACCGCCAAGCCAGAGGCTTGTGTTCCGGTACGATGCTGTATGATGATGTAGAAACCGTTAGAGGCATATCGTCTCTTGCCAGATTAGTACGCATCTATCTTAGACTGTATCATCACTTTCCATCAGGTGATAAGTGAAGCGCTAAACTATCAGCAATAAAAAGACATAACGCCAAGCAAGAGATTTGTGTTCCGGTACGACTCTGTGTAGAAACCATAAGTTGTGTATCGCCTCTTACCAGATTAACGCGCTTCGATCTTAGACTGTATTCACTTACCATAAAGTGTATTCACAGTCAGGCCTCAAGTCAGTCAGAGATTGAGTTAAATAACTCTTATATTTTCTATTAGCGATTGAAAATTTGAACATGATATTTGTATTTATATAAAAAATGGATGTGGTAATATAAAAACTTATACACAATTTTTTTGATATGATAACCTTTTACGGAATAAAGATAAACAAATGAGAGCGCAGTACAAGATAGAGCGCAGTACAAGCGCGATAGAGACGCGCGATCGGTTTTATTCCATTGTTCATTACAATAAAAATTTTACATCAACGTATTCTTATGACGTTATCCCGTAAAATTGCTTGTGAACCGTTTTAATAAACAACCATTTTTTTGGGTGATTAATCATCAAAGCAGATATCAAAGCACTTATGTATATCTAATCAATATTTGGTTGATAAGGTTAATACCCCAACTAATGTTGCTCATAGATAAGATATGGATAAAATTTGGCCTTTTTGAAGTGACACTTTTTTAGGCGCAGGAGGGTAATTTTTTTACGGATGCCGGTAGCTGCTGGAGCCAGGCGGCGCACGTTCGGGCCTTGTGGACGTCATCACGTGAGGCCTACGTCCAGCAGTGGACGTCCATCGGTTGAAGCGAAGACGAATACGACGACTGTAATAGTTCAGGGTTTATCAAAGTATGCGATCGAAAGGGTAATTAGTTTAAAAGTTAGTTAAAAAATAGCTGAAAAATAATATAAAAAAAGATACCTTGTAGTACAAATTACTTATTAATATCAAACGTCTATATCTAATATCAAAACGGATTTGAATTTCAGTGACAAAATATTTCATTAAAGATTGAAAATCTGATTGATATAGAAAGAGTGTAAACTAATAGTACAGATTTAAAAAGACATCGCCAGGAGCATCGTGCTCCTCGTAAAAGTAAGGAGGAAGTGGTCGTGTTATCTAATTTTAGTGACGGTTTTAATCTATTAATAAAATTGGGTTAGATTGTGCAATACTACTAAATGGATATTGTCTGGCTTTCACCATTATCGTGGACTACATCTGTCATATCACACGAACGAGCAAATGTGCCAGAAACTGATACACATGTAAACACTAAACCATAGGATAGATAATATTTACCATTTAAATATGACACACACTATAAAAAAATTAAAAGTGCGTGCGCACAAAGTACACAAGTCAAAACTCGAACTTCTTTGGAAAACCAATTTTTAAGACTTGTTTATGTTTATACAAATCTAAAACTTTAGATTTCCGAGACCTAGAGGGAGGGAAAGAGGAAGATGTGTTATGAATTTAACTGTAATTAACTGCCTCATTGGTCTCATGGTTAGCATGTTCGACTACAGACATGAGGTCCTGCGTTTGAATCCCGGGTCGGGCCTATTCGAAATCGATATTGAGTTTTCTATTAAGATTTTCTCAATATTTGCCCGAAGTTGGGAAGTTGGCGGTGTGATCCACCCCCGTGCTGTGGAGAGCAGGTTAAGCTGTTGGTCCTGCGCCTGATCTCTCTCCGGTCGTGTCGGTTTCCCGTCACATCGGACTATTAGAGTAAAGGAATAGAGACTGCACTTGTGTACTATGCCTGCCAATTCGCAGTGTAGCAGCGTGGTGGGCCTATGCTCTAAAAAACTTCTCTCCTATGAGTGAGGACGCCCGTGCCCAGCAATGGGACGCTAATGGGCTGCAACTTACCTTTTATCTTTTAATTGTCATTAAAATATTAAGTGTTAAAAATTAATAGAAATCATTTATTAAAATCTCAAATGATGAATTGTAAATAAAAACACCACGTGTTTTTTTGTAAATATCAGATATTATTAATAAATTTTGTTTCTAAATTTAGAATAGAGAATCTATGAAATATTTTTTTTTAAATTTTATAGATAAATAGTATATTTTTTACGATTTATTAAACGACGAGATGATTTGATTTGATTTGGTTTGAACGCTGTTCATCTTCATGACGCTAATAACGCGTTTCATCCGTAAAAACTATACCCTCATGCACCTAATGAATTTTACCGTCAAAAAGTAATGTTTTTACAGCATTTATAATTCAAGAACAATCACGGAGTCATCACGTTTTAAAACCATTCGCCCAATTGACTTCAAATTCGGCGCACATATTCCTTTTTGGACGTATTCTGACTAAAAACAGGTTCCCCCATATTCCCAAGGGATGGGTGAACTTAACGCGAGATGAACATGTCACAGGGACGATAATCTAGTACATGCCGCGTATCAACTACAGACCTCGGCATTAAAGTGGAAAGACTCAAATGCTCTCGTTTTAAAGAAAAACACAAATCTGCCGGTAGAGTTTCTTAAAAGACATTGGCTAGGGCTAAGTCGGAACATGTGGACTAAACCGGTTGATAATTTGTAAAATTGCTAAACCCATAAATGCTGGTATTGCTGCAGTGTTATCTCCTACACGTGTCATTGTGTTTATCAACGATTTGTTTCACATTAGCAATATTCGTTGTTCTATAGATGATAGTACGGGAGACGCCTATTACAATGGCCATTTGCAGCTGCCTCCCACATAATTAGAGGAGCAAGAGTAATTTGGTGGAAGAGGCTTAGATAACACTAAAACAAGTCTCTGATTGGCGTACTTCCAGAACATTTCCCTTACCGCCTGTAACTGGTCACTACTGGCTATGTAGCAGTAGTTGATTTTCAATAAAGATTGCATTAATAATATTATTTCCTATTATATCTAACGACCAAGTAGACGTACAAGTTGGCATTAGAAATTGGTGAGTCTTCATATTCATTTGAACGTGTGTATGGGTCTAACCTTGTCCTAAACGGCTGGATTAATTTTGACGATTGTTTGTCTGTGTTCAATTAGTTTAGATAGATAATTTGAGGCGATAGATAACGGATTCCCTCATATTTCCATGGGATCGAGAACTACAGGTACTGTTGGTACGATCATAAAAGAAGGGTAAGTGTTATTGAGTATAGATCAGCGTTTCCCAACCTTTTAATCGCCATGCTACACTTTAACTATCAAATTAACCCTCCGTGCGGCGTAGGCCATACGTTGGAAAACACTGGTATTTAAGTAAGGTAAGGTAAGGTAAGTAGCAGCCCATTAACGTCCCACTGCTGGGCACAGGCCTCCTCACTCGCATGCGAGAGGGTTTTTAGAGCATGGAGCCACCACACTGCTCCACTGCGGATTGGCGGGCATAGTGCGCAAGTGCACTCTCTATTCCTTCACTCTCATAGTCCGGGGTGACGGGAATCCGACACGACCGGAGAGATCAGGCGCAGGATCGACGGCTTAATGTGCTCTCCGAGGCACGGGGGTCGATCACGCTACCAACTTCCCAACTTCGGGCAAATATTGAGAAAATCTTAATAGAAAACTCAATATTGATTTTTTGAAATGGCCCGATCCGGGACTCGAACCCGGGGCCTCATGTCTGTAGTCGAGCATGCTAACCACTAGACCGATGAGGCAGTTATGAGATGAGATTTAAGTATATTTAGTAAACAACACGAAAGAAAGCAAAACATAATCATTTAACATGAGCTAACTTTGGTGGGAGCTTATGGCAGATGCTGCTCCCTCTTGCCAAGCACTCTTGGCGAGGCACCAGGAGGCGCTTTTTTGCTCGCTTGTTCTCCCGCAACTAAACTCTTAAGTTGGATTCATCTGGGGCGCCGGAGCTGAATGCGTCAATGGAGATCTGGACCCCAGCACCTGGGTTGAAGAGGGTTCCGCTGGGTTTTTGTGGGTCCTGGTAAAGCCAGCGAGTCTCACACTCCCGGTTGGAAGTTTATACTTCATCCGGCGAGCATAAAGCATTTTCCAGTGATAAAAAAAGAAGTTAATTTTGGCGTGCAATTGGACGGTCTTATGAGTAAGTAGCGATCTCTTTCTGTTTATACCCAAAGTTATGCAACAATATTCTGTGTTAGAGTAATAAAAAACATTTGACTTAAAAAAAGAATATAGTTAGAACCGTGTATTAATTAGTAGTTATGGTGTAACCGAAACTAATAAGTCGCATTATTTCTTATCAAGACAAACCATAATTTTTTACCAACAGAAAATGCTTATCTCAAATTTAAAAATTCTTTATTCATATAGGCTTTTACAGCACATTAGAATCGTCAAATATAGTATTTCCTATATATTATTTCAATGTTCGAATGATGATAATAATAAAAACTTAGAATCCAAAGTTACGAGGGTTCCTTCGCGCCCTCTCCTGAGAAGAGCCCACAACAAACTCAGTCGGCTGACCTTTTATATCAACATCATTAAAATTTGCATTGGCAAAACTTAGCAAGAAAATATGATTGTCCTTATATTATCGGCAAAAATTAGTTTAAAACAATTTATGGGTATAATTTTGTTTTAAAATTTTTGTTTCGATAGCTTTTAATGTGGTCTTTCCGAATTATAACCGCATCCCTTTGCCGCACTTGTCCTATAAGAAAAATGGCTCACAACTGCAATTTTTTAACAATATTTCTAATTTATTTTACGATTCAATATAAATAGCGAAAAATTTCCTACAATTATATAACGACAATATTTGTGTATAAGGAATAGTATTGGTATAAGACTGGCGTAAAGTGAAATCTATATAAAATATTTTCATAAGTAACCCCTTTATTTACGACCAAATGACTGTAACACTTATACTGTTCTCTAAAGATTCGTATTATAAAAAAAGTATTTAAATGAAAAATCTATTTAAAAGTTTCAAAAAATCGTTGTTGTTGTCATAAAAACCACAATAGTTATGTCGACGAAGCCATTACGATAAAAAATAATCGAAGAAGGGATCAACGCTTATCTTAAACTGTAAATCTCCTGAAGAGACCATTTCAAAAGAGATTCATAAAGAGTTCAAATAAAAGGTTTTGAAAACTACGGGCTGAGATATAAGAAAGTTTGAAATAGGGAAAGAAAGGAACAGGGAATGTAGTCCGATTACATATTATAAAATAGTAATAATTAATCTACAGTAAAGGGAATTATGATTCGCAATGTATTGAAATGCAGTGACTTTCGCAAATTGATCCGTAGTTCAGTGCAATTGATACTATTGATCAAAATAAACGTAAAAAAGCTAAAACAATACATGATTTAAATACCTCCTTTTCTAAATCGGTTAAAAAACAATAAATATACATGTATTAATGTTTCTACTGGCTTAACGTATTGATAAATCGTTTTGATAATCAGCAAAACTGAGACCATAACCAACTCTATTTTGCATATTTCAAGGCCTGCTTATTATTCTAAACCATAATTGTCAGAACGCCAAGTACCAATTTTTATATGGATAGACCATGTAAATACGTAAATGATGAACTGTTTAGCGTACCCTTGATTGTAACAATAATAAGTGACCACAAACTTACTACGGTATGACTATTCTAACAGAGAAAACTGAACACTTAAATAGACAGATGATGCAATATTTGCAAAGTAAAATACCCACAACCTCCTTAGTCTACAAGTCAAGATAGCTGCTAAAAATCGTTAATGTGCAGAAATAAAAACACAACATTAAAAATAGGAATCTGATAAGTCTTAAGCTAGAAAATAAGCTTCTGAATGTTATAAAAGAATCTGACGCAACACATGGTAAGGCTCGACAGTTCCTACAAAGCACTAAGTAAAAGAAGGTCGCCTGGTTTATGTATTATGATTACACCATGATTGGCTACAATCTCTTATTATGATGATGGTTAAGGTAAGGGAGATACTATTATAATTTTAACGTTCATAATTATATGGGTGGCAACGCGAGATTAATTCGCCGAGAAAACAAAAATGACCCGAGCCTGATATCAAGTCATGGTTGTGTTAGCTACTATGCTATGTCCAGTCCCTATGGGGCGAGCGAGGTACTTGAGACGGTGACAGCGACTACGCATTGCTACGTCTATAAAAATACGTGTACGGATCTCTCCGTCCGTTGATAATTATTTTACAATGGTTATTACATATTTATCTCATAATGTATATTCTAGTCTATTTATATAATAAAATATTTCTGAATAAATATATTGTATATAACTATTTAACAATATAAAAGGGTATAAATACTGGGTAGGGTAGGGTATAAAAAAATATGTTCCCTATTCCTGCACTCTCATAGTTCGATGTGACAGTAATCATACACGACTAGAGATCAGGCACAGGACCGACGGTTTAACGTGCTCTCCGAGGAACGGACGTGGAGCACACCGCCAGCTTCCCAAATTCGGGCAAATACTGAAAATTACTCAACAGAAAACTCAACATCAAAAAAGATTCGAAAAAGAGATCAACCGCCGAATCCAACTCGCATGGGCAGCGTTCGGAAAACTACGGGACATTTTTTCATCCATAATTCCTCACTGCCTGAAGACTAAGGTCTTCGAACAGTGCGTGTTGCCATGTCTCGGAAAACCATATGTAATCATATGGTTTTCCGAGACATGGCCGCTGACTACGGGGCTCGTAAGAAGACTCAGAGTCACTCAGCGAGCAATGGAGAGGGCTATGCTCGGGGTTTCCCTACGTGATCAAATCAGAAATGAGGAGATCCGTAGGAGAACTAAAGTCACCGACGTAGCCTACCGAATTGCAAAGTGGCAATGGGCAGGGCACGTAGTTCGCAGAACCGATGGACGTTGGGGCCCGAAGGTGCTAGAGTGGCGGCCTCGCACCGGAAAACGCAGCGTCGGTAGACCGATGATATCAGGCGGGTCGCTGGCAGCCGCTGGATACAAGTGGTGCAAGATCGGACCCATTGGAATTCATTAAGAGAGACCTTTGTCCAGCAGTGGACGTCCATTGGTTGAGAAGTAAATGAAATTTCTATTATGACTCTAAAAGCAATCTTACATACTAAGACTCAAAAATTTTACGTTTGAAGGGCAGGATGTTGACCGAGAATATGTCAATGTTATAATTATTTGCACAAATTCTGTTATATGTACTTCATAGTCTATTTAGAGACTTCTTCATGAAACTATCAGTTTAAAAGTGGACTATAAAATTTGTGGTTAAATATACAACCTACAGTGTTCTTTAAATAAATAATAGTTATCATTTCGTATAGAATCCGACTACAGTTTGTGTGAACTGTAACTCTATACGAAGACACGCTGTCAGTATGTACAAAACATTCTTATTGTTGCTCGGCCTCGCCGGCTCATTTATATTTCACTTGCTTTCCAGTGCATTTTGTCTGCTTTTAGATTGGGTGCAAGTTATTTCGCGTATTTTGTAAGCTAGATTTATGGGCTAAAATATATAAGAGAGCATTTCGTAATTATTCAATTCTTACTATTAGCTCCTAATCTCTCTTTACATCAAAATTCTTCATTCAACTAGTATTTACAGTTTGGGATCGATTAATATCAGAGAGTAATTTAGAATCTAAAGCCACGAGGGTTCCTTCACACCCTGTTCTAAGAGCCCATAACAAAGTCGGATATCACTTTTATAATCACCATTACAAAGATTTGTGCTTAATTTGTTTAATTTTTTTTATAACACTTCGTAAGTGCTATTCAAAATACTCGATTACCACTTGAAACTTCAAGCCGCTTCTCTTGACATTTCGAAGTGGCTGTTATACGTTATCATACATCAAACTGCATTATTAAAAACATTTGAGCTAAGTTCTCCAGTAATTTATTTGTATATATACTCGTACATGTCAATTCTATAGTGAACTTTCTAAACTTATAATTGAAACCAGGGGTCGTCAACCTTTTCTTATAGCAGTGCCAAAAATGTTTCGAGGCTATTGGGAAGGGCCACAAATGTTATGAAAATTTTGATGCGTGCTACAAATGCTATGAAGATTTTGGTGCAGGCCACAAATGTTATGAGGATAATGAGGAGGGCCACAAATGTTATGAAGATTTTGGTGCAGGCCACTAATGTTATGAGGATATTGGTGTGGGCCTCAAATGTTTTATATATAAGCTGAAAATTGTATTTCACACAATTCTCAGCACGAAAGTTTTCTTTCTTTCAATTATATCGTATTTCCAAATTTAGTCATTTTGAAGAAAGTAACTTTTTTTTTATTTTAACATCACATAAACATGGAAAAATATCCAAATGAAGTTTAGTTTATTATAGCATATACATAACATTTTTCTTTAGATAGACATTTTAAAATTCTTTATATTTTTTGAATGGATTCTCAGACTTCAATCTTTTAATTAGTATTGTACAGGTATTGAAACGGTCTTTAATAGGATAAGGAGGTATGAATAATATGGTTTGGTTGTTGGCACTTTTATTAACTTTTAAAATGTTAAAAGTAGTTATAGCGGCATAACTACAGTAGATGTGGTACCGCCGACTTTTAACCGACTTCAAAAAAGGTGGAGGTTATCAATTTGTCTGCATTTTTTTTTATGTTTGTGCTGCCTCATTGGTCTAGTGGTTAGCATGTTCGACTACGGACATGAGGTCCTGGGTTCGAGGTCCGGGTCGGGCGAATTCAAAAATCAATATTGAATTTTCTATTAAGATTTTCTCAATATTTGCCCGGAGTTGGGAAGTTGGCGGTGTGAACCACCCCCGTGCCTTGGAGAGCACGTTAAGCCGTCGGTCCTGCGCCTGATCTCTCTCCGGTCGTGTCGGATTCCCGTCACATCGGACTATGAGAGTGAAGGAATAGAGAGTGCTCTTGTGTACTATGCCTGCCAATCCGCAGTCGAGCAGCGTGGAGGGTCTATGCTCTAAAAACCCTCGCTCCTTGGAGTGAGGAAGCCTGTGCCCAGCAAGTGGGACGTTAATGAGCTGCTACTTACTTACTTTTACTTTATATCTCCCGACTGGGTGGACCGATCTAGATGATTTTTTTTTAAATGAAAGGTGGTGCTCGTCATAGGGTCAAATTTTTTTAAATCCAGTTCTTATGGCATCCATGAGAAAACCGGATAAGTGCTAAATTTGCATTAAGCATGTGCGTGACAAATGGACGAATAACTCAAGATCACGCCAAGCGATTTCGATGTTTAGTTTTTATTTGAATTGTGATAGTTTGGTTAGGTTCTGATGATGGAATCCACGACAAAGTGACGGAACTCTCCAATTCTCAGGAGCAAATGAACGATACTCGGCACAATGTTCTGTACGTCTACGGTATGTTGCCTACGGTATGGTCAAGTGCTAGTCGTAGTTAAATATGAAGATCAATGGATCTCCTCAACGGCTTACAGTAAGAGTGCGATTTATGGCAAAAAAATATAAGTGTCTGTAGTCAAATAGCAATGAGCTTACGTTTGTTGCTGCATTGCAACTCGTTTTTAGGGGTACGTTTGTTAATTTACTTCAGATTCACTAAAAATCAAAAAATAAATAAAAATTTTAACAACAAAATAACCGCCTCTAAAACTGTAATGTAAAAAGTAAACCGGCTCCGAATATAAGAATACGAAGAACACTATAAAAGAATACGCATGTTATTTTTTACTTTTTAGAGCATATTAATATATTTGTAAGTTTTTTTTGAAGGCGGTTCATTCTTTGTTAACATTTTTATTTATTTGTAGATACTAATACATTCTATAATATTGTATAACATTTTTTGTCCTATCAGATTTTATGTGACCAATTTTTTCACACCTTGGATTGTATTCATCAATTTTTATTAGGGATCCCAATTTTTTTTTGAGAAAGTGATATAGTCTATGTCGAGTGAAAATGTAGCTTTCTAATGGTGATAAATTTTTTGAATACGGTCCAGTAGTTTTCGTGTGCAAACGTTACAAACATACATACAAAAACATAAATTTTCCTCTTTATAAGAGCAACCGCTGAGTTTTTTGCACGTTTCTTCTCAGCGGAATCAACAACAATTTTATATATTTAATCAAATTAATATAAATGTATCATGTTCAGATGATTATAACTTATTAATAGATTAAAATTTATATATTTGAATATAAGAATATGAACTATAAAGTTGGAAGGTCAATTTTAATGATTCCTATTAAAGATACACTTTCCCAAGGATCTTTATTGTATAAATATCATAGTTCCGCTGTGGCTAAATGTGTCATTGTTACGCTTGGAATGTCCCGTTCGTATTGAAATTTTGGTAAAGCTCACACCAATATAAGATTAGCATAACACAGTTACTTGACTGCTTCGCTGGCGCTTAGCTAGCAAAGGTCCCGGGTTCGATCCCCGGTAAGGCGAATTTAGGAAATTGCAATTTTTTAATTTGTCTGAGTCTGGGTTGGTGGAAGGTTTCGGTGGGGGCTAGTTGCCACCCTACCGGCCAAGATCTACCGACAAACAAAGAGATTTGTGTTACGATACGATGCTGTGTAGAACCCATAAGAGGTAAATTGCCTCTTACAAGATTATCTTCCATCTTAGATTATATCATTACTTACCCTCAGGTGTGATCACAGTTAAGCACTCCAAAAATTAAAAGCGCGTGCGTACAAAGTACACATGTCAAAAGTTAAACTTCTTTGGCAAACCAATTTTTAAGTCTTGTTTATATTTATACAAATCTAAAACTTTACATTTCTGAGACTTAGAGGGAGGGAAAAGGGAAGATATGTTAGGGATTTCATGAATTTGATTGTCATTAAAATATTAAGTGTCGAAAATTAATACAAATAATTTAATGAAGTCTCAAATGACGAATTGTAAAAAGAAATGCCACGTGTTTTTGTCAATATTAGAAATTAATAATTAAATTTTGTTTTTAACTTAAAATTTAGAAAATAGAATTTATGAAAAATAGTATAATCAATTATGAAATGACGTGTGGTAAATTAAAATGCCATATGTTGTTTGTTAATATTAAAACTACCTAACCTTCAAACGAATTAGCATTAAAAAATAAGTTTCATGCTTTTTGCCCTAAAAATTACGATACTTCCATCCCTTACAATACTTCTTTCGCATTAAAAAGTGCCCTATGTCCTTTCTCAGGATCTAGACTATCTGTGTATCAAATTTAATTTCAATCGGTTCAGTAGTTTTGGCGTGAAAGCGCAACAGACAGTTACTTTTGCGTTTATAATATTTGTAAGGATTAAGTTTACAACGCCATTTATTGAATTAATGGTATACAAGGAATATTGCGTATACATAGAGAGATAGATAAATCTCTATAGAGTTTTGTAGATAAAACGAAGACAAGGTCTATGGAAATATAAAATAACGTCAACATATTACAAAGTAACAATGGCAAAACGTGCATATGTAGATAAGTGTTTTGCCGTTACAATGGTTAACACATGTTCTGTGTTACACGACGATCAAACAGTGTCAATGGCACAGTAATCCCTGTTATTTGTACAATTCATATAAATCCGAGAGCTGTTCTATCTTTCAGTTATTATGAAACCACTGATTTTGAAAGTGAAACTGCTTTAGGCGCATGAGGGTAAAATTCTTACGGATTGAACGCGTGAACAGCATCACGAAGATATGCAGCGTTTTATATGCAATACTGACTATTTTAATAGGTAAATACCACGATGGCAGTTTTGAATTTTGTCGATACTTCCACTTTCATGTATCGTTGTCACGACGTAACTGCTGTAGGCGGTTGTGTCAAGCTATCAAGGGCAGAATCTGTCTACCCTACGTCTATTTCTTTTCTTTTTCACCGGACCCACATCCGTTTTTCGGCATACTATACTCACAACGTATTAATTCCAATGGCCTCGCGAATTAACCTTGGGATATAGTGGCGGTCCGTGGAAAGAACTTTTGGGCGTTGAAGTTCTATCCAATGTTGAGTTCTCTGCTGCAAGATATGCTTCGCGATCGCAGATTATTGTGTTAGGGATATCGGAAATGTAATAAAATATCGATATATATCATACCGATATTTTTTTGAAAATATCGATATTAATATTTTCGTTAAAAAATATCGATATATCGATGTATCGGTAGGACTTAACAAAGAATATTTATGCTCTACTAACTGCTACTACTAACTGCTCTAACTAACTTTAGTTTACTTGGCCTAAGCTAATGCAGTTATCTTACATGTCTAGATAGATATTAATCAATAAACATTAACATTAATTTTAATCGATTATCGATTGATTGTTTGAAAACTAGGTACTCAGTCAAGTGCAGAAATAAGCATGTGGTGAGGTTATAAAACATAAGTCAGTAATGTCAACAAAACGAAAGGGCAGTTAAGGTTGAAATTGACGGACTAAATTGCCAACTTAAAACCAAATTATAAAACAGCATATCGAGTCGACCAAAAATGAATAAAACAATATACTATTTTGAAAAAAAAAGAAGGGAGTATGAAAAAGTATTAATTGTTCAAATCTTAATATTAAAAAATGTTAGTTGGTTGTCTTTAAAAATATCGATTTTTATACCTTTTCGATGCTTGGAATTTGATATCGATATATCAAAATCTTTAATATTGCATAAAAATATCGATACATTAAAAAAATATTAACGATATCGATGTATCAATATTTTTTCAACAAGGCTATTTTGTGTGTCGTTGTGCTTGAAAGCATTTATGTTTTCTGACACACGCTTTCCTATGGAAAGCTTTGTTTGCTCAATATAAGAGCTTCCACAGCTGTAGTCAATTTTGTAAACGGCCTGACATTGATATGGTAAACGATCCTTCGGAGATCTTGCCATGTTTCTTATCTTTTGTAAGAGAGTGAAGACAGTCTTAATGTTATAATTGTTTTTCTGTAGCCTGCCTATTCTGTCCGTCACTTCTTTTACGATGGGTAAATATGCCTTTGGCCTTTCTACCTCCAAAGATCGTTTATGGTGTCTCTGCTTGATGACGGGTTTTCGGAATCTATGTCCATTCCAACGTAACACTTCTCTTACATGGGTCAACTCATCCTGAATTTTTTTATGCAAATTCGTTTGAAGGTTAGATAGTTTTAATATTTACAAATTAAATGTGGCATTTTAATTTGCCAGTCGTCATTTATATTCTGCTTTTCACAAAATATAAAAAATTCATAGATTCTCTTTTATAAATTCTGAATTCAAAAACAAATTTTAATTAATAATTTCTAATATTGACAAAAATGTCAATATTAGAAATCACGTGGCATTTTTACTTACAATTCATATAAATTATTTGTATTAATATTTTAATAACAATTAGATTCATTAAATTTATAACATATCTTCCTTTTTCCGTCCCTCCAGGTCTCGGAAATATATAGTTTTAGATTTGTATAAATATAAACAAGACTTTGTTCGCCATAAAAGTTTCACTTCTGATATGTGTACTTTGAACGCACGCACATTTTTTTTTTTTTTTAATTTTGGTATGTTGCGCAAATTAAATAGTTCTTTATTAAAGTACCTTGGACCTTGGATTGCAATTATTAAAATTAAAGTTAATGAAATGAAATGAAGTATTTAGGTATATAGGTACAATTAAAACATTTTTTTTCTGTGACATCCTGACCCCTAAACTAGGAAAACCCGTATTTTAGGTGCCAGTGTCTACCCAAACAATGTACATGGAATATATTAAATTAAACGTACTCAAAAATAAGATTTAAATTTTAAGTTTTACACAAATATAAAAAAAGAAAAAGTAAAGGTTGCATGACGTGTAAGTGTGCGTGTGTGTGTGTGTGGGGGGGGGGGGGGGGGGTTTGTATGAATGTGTGTGTATTTGTATGTTTCGATTTGAGTTTATGGATGCGATGCTTTCACGTGGACACTACTCTTTGTAAATAGTATCACATATTCGTCTTTAAAAGTTTTTCCGCACTTAATTACAGAAAAACTTTTAAAGACGAATATGNACACTTACATTCATAATCTAATCTATATACAGATTTTAATTTACAACGAATATATTTGTAACGAATACGTTATAAAATTTGTAACATTGTTGATGTAGAATGTCCGACATTAGCAATTTTAAAAATGTAATATGAGCTGAGTCAACAGTCGCAGGCCCCGTTATAAGGGCCACAATTTTTTAAAATTCATTATATCTTATGAAAGCAATGTCCGATTTTAATAATTTAAAAAGTATTTTACATGTATTGAAACGGTTTTTAATAAAGTATTTAATAGGATAAGGATTACTACAGAGGTATGAATAATATGGTTTGATTATTGTCGGCACCTTTATTAACTTTTATAATGTTAAATAGTAATTATAGTGGCATAACTACAGTAGTTGGACATATGGTATAGTGGACTTTTTTGTAGATATTAATACGTTCTATAATATTGTTGAACATTCTTTTGTTCTATCTTCAATAGTTTTCGCAGTTCACGCGATAACAGATTTTTGTTTCACACCTTGGGTTACATTAATGCGCTTTTGTTAGGGATCCTTATTTTTTTTGAGAAAGTAATATAGCCAATGTCGCTCATTGAAAATATAGCCTTCTAATGGTGAAAAACAAACACACATACATAAATGCTTACACAAAAACACAAATGTTTTCTCATTATTGTATTAGTTTTGTTTAATAAGTTCTAGTGTTGTCTCTTTGCAGGTTTAAATTTTATAACAAAGTTTCTATACGAAAGAATCAAATAACGGGAGTTAGTATGGTAAGCGTCTAAAAATCTATGTTGAGTGGCAACACCGATAGCTTTGCACTCAGCTGCAGCTTGAAATACAAACCTCTTTCATAAAATGGATCGGTAGCTATACTGTTTGCACTTAGGACTATTGAGCCAGAAATTGTATGCTAGTTAATGCCCAGCATGCTTTGTAACTTTAGATTATATTATTAAAAAGAAAACAAGTAAGTAGGATCCTCAGTACATTTTTGATGGCTCAGATAAAGTAGGTTTTTACCGATACAGTCTAAGATAGAAGCATGCTAGTCTGGTAAGCGGCAATTTATCTCTAATGATTTCTACGCAGCATTGTAACGGAACACAAATCTCTTTGCTCGATGTAGATATTATAGATAGATAGTCCAGACTCAGACTAATTAGAAAATGCAATTTCGTACACCTGTCCTGCCGGTGTCCTTACCCCGGGACCTCTGTTGGCAAAGCGAATATTTGCACCAACGCCAACGAGGCCGTCAAATAACTGTGTTATGGTATTATTATATTACTAATGTTGGCTTTGTTTGTTACCAAAATTTCTAAACGAATGAGTAATTTCATTCGTAACACATTAAGCCACAGCGAAGCTATGACACAATATAAGACTGAGTTTATTGTGACCCTCCTTAGAATAGGGTACGAAGAAACTCTCGTAACCTGGGATTGCCAAATCGTTCCTTAATATAATTATCAATAAAATTATATTTCGCTATGCAAAAGTGTTGTCAGTCAGAATTTTTGATCTAATATGATTGGAAAACAACATTAATACAAACTTCAAACCTCAACTCAACGTTAGAAGAATTACGTTAAATACAAATTTTTCATGACAATTTTATTTGTGTAGAAGTAGTTTTCTTATCGTCTAAATGTAGTGGTATATTCGACATGGTAATAGAATAGTTTCGTAGCGGGCTAACGTGAATAAAATTACATGAAATCACGATCACCATCGCAATGCCTACCAATTTCTAGACAAAACATGTAGACAGTATATAATAACTTCTTTTGAATCAAATCCATCAATCGATTCAGCCTTTTTACTATAGAAAACTATTTGTTTCGAAATCGTCATAGTTTTTTTTTGTTAGTGCCTTAGAATATAAAGTTACGAGGGTCCCTTCGTGCCCTGTTCCGAAAAGAGTCCATAAAAAACTCAGCCGGATGTCCAATTTTGTCTCATCATCATAATAATATCATTTTTAATTCATTTTATATAGTTTAGAGCAATTAAAACACTCCCACGCTTTTTTATCATTTAAGTAACCCTTCACATTATAGTACGATTTCCCAATTAGCTTTCTTTTACTAAAAGATTTAACGACATCTTTAGAAGGTCTTCTGGGAGGTTGTTGTTTAATAATTCCGATTAAAATTGGTGTAAAATATATCATAATTTAATATAATGAAAGTTTTTAAAAAGAAAATACCAAAACATTATTTAAGCTTGGCTTATAAACAATTATGCTGTGTTACAATACATGATATAGGACTACTGACATTTTTCAAATCTTTATTTATCCTCTTAAAGTTAGAGTGTAAGGTTTTAGACTATGTATAGTCTGTAGCCATTGATATAAAACCTCGTACGTTTTCAGTATATAAGGGCACAGGTAGAATATAAAATCTAACATCGATTTAAAACTACTATTACTTTCTTAAACTACACTCTTAAAGGCAAAGATTAATAATATATCAATTTAACTTGAAAGATTTTTCAGTTTATAATGGAGCAAGTTAGAATACATATATAATATCGATTTTAAACTACTCTGTATTTTCTTCTTACACTATACTCTTAAAGGCAAAGATTAATAATATATTATATCAATTTTACATGAAAGATATTACAATTTATTAGGGAATAGGTTAGAATACAAATATAATATCGATTTTAAGCTACTCTGTATTTTATTTCTATTAGACACTCTAAACGCTAAGCTTAATTGTATGTTATATAAATTTTACGTTAAAAAAACTTTTTAGTTTCATTATAAGAAAAATAATTATATATTCGTTAATAAATAATTGAATATTATGCGATGCGAGTAGTATAGAAAGAAATATTGACAACGTTTACAATCAGATATGTAAATTTGTTTATTACCATGAAAAGGTTTTATATGTGCTGTGAAATATTAGTTTTTATATAGCATAAACGTCGACTTACATGACAATTAATCGAGAAGGTAGTCCGGTGGGTATATTTTGTTTTGCGTTATGTATTTCACTGATTTGTTAGCACAGAAATTTCACAACGGATGTCGGGTGTGTGCACGTTACACTGTGCGTCGATAGAGGCGCGCGCTTGGCGCGTTTTGCGACGGTTTATTGGCGGCGCGCGGTAATGCGCGCGCACCTCGCGCTGCCTGCGGCATATCTCTGCATTGACGTGACCAACACAACACCGCTCTAACGTTCATAGTTCACACGATTCACTTCAAATAACCATGCTTAATATATCAAAATACATTAAATTTATTAATAGGTTTTAAGATAATTAGACGTTACCACTCTACCAGCAAAGACAACCGCCAAACAAAGAGAATCGTGTTCAGGTACGATGCTGTGAAAAAACCTAATGAGGTATATCGTCTCTTACCAAATTAGCGCGCTTCCATTTTAAACTGTATCATCACTTACCATCAGGTGAGATCACAGTCAACCGCTAAACTGTCACCAACAAACAAATTAAGCCTTGTTAATATTTCTACAAATGTAAAGCTTTAGATTTTCCGGTCCTTAGAGGCAGGGAAGAAGGAAGATATGTTAGGAATTAGATTGTCATTAAAATATTAACTGACGAATATACGAATAATTTATTTTAAATATCAAATGACGAATTGTAAATAAAAAAAGTGCGTGTACACGCGTCAATATTTCTTTGGCATAATAAGATAAAAATCTTTTCAACCAATGATATACATATCAACAACATGTTATTTGTAAATATTAAAACTACCTAACCTTCAAACGAATTAGCTATCGCTGCACATCTCCGTAAATGTGTTTCATCCGTGAATGTGTTTCATCCGAAAAAAAATTATCTCGTGCGCCTAAAGAAGTTTGACTTCAAAGCGAATGATATAAAAATCAAGGGATAAATTTTGGTGTTGTAGCTACATATCTATCGTCTCCGTCCAAAATCAATTACACCACTGAATAGTTAAATGATCTAAGAATTTATTACGTTAAGTAAGGACTGTAGCACATCGCGCGCGACGGAGTGGGAAGCCCCAGTTATGAGACGTATTCATGTAGATCAGGTTACACAGCTACAAACATTTTTTTTGTTTCTAATATATATCAGAGTATATATTCATAGAAGTTGTAAATAAAACAACATGCTGTTTTCGGGATTCGACTTAGTTTATCTCTCTCTCTCCCAAAATACAAATTACATATTATCAATAAATTTTTAAGATGTATATTATTTTATAGCAGAGCTACTCTTATTTTTAATATTAATTGTAGGCATAATGTATTTTTGGAAACCTTTTTTGTCTAAGGCAATTTCTTTGTCTATTTATATATTGTATGTTTCCATAATAAATTTAAACAAATAAATATGTACAGTAGAACCTGGCTAAGCGAGAGTTTATGGCTGGCTAATAGTACTTGGCTAATCTGTGCCAAAATTATTAAATCGTTCCTTAAAAATTTGCTCCTGAACATAAACCATGAGCAATATTTTGAACAGGAGCGTAATTGCTATTTAAGTATTGCTGTATAGCTTTTCGACATCATTTCACTCACAATCAGTCAATTAAGCTATCGTCTCATGTCTACAGTTTCCTGCCAATTGTTAATAGGAAATACAATTCTATTACCACAATGAAAAGCTGTGAGATTTCCATGGTTTTCTTGGTTTCAGCCAGTAGGGCCACCTGTGGCCCGTGACAAATTCTTTTGATGGGGCCGTACCGTAAAAATCATCACGTATTTGTGATGATTATTGCGGTAGGGCCCCAGATGGGCCCACTGGCTGACCATTATCGGAGCGGATCTCTTACTGCCAAGTATAGTAGGCGCCATGCTTGCCAGTGAAGTGTGAATGCAGTTGCCTCTTTCTGCTTTAAAGGAGGCAATGGAGCGAGAACGGAAAGCTGCAGCAGATACTGCTCCCCTTAGGAGGAGCAGAATGTGCGGCAGGTGACGTCTTTACGAACGCCTCTTGACTTTTCCTTGAAAATCCTAAGTCGGTTTCATCCGGGAGTGACAGGGTAAATGCGCAAGGGAGCGTGTGACACCCCCAATTCAGGGTGAGGAGGGTACGCAAATACATTTCCCAACGGGAAGAAAAGGCTCAAAAAGCTCATTTGAATCGTTAGTAGTCTGTCCGTTGGTAATAAATGGACCACCAGTTCGGAAAGTTGAATTCGCTTAGAAGAAACCAGCAAGAAAGGCAACGGTTACTCCTTTAGATATAGTTGTTGTTGCAATTGGAATCAAGTCCAAACAGTTCTAAAGCTTAAATAATCTTCGACATTATAATATGCCTTTTGTAATAGGACGTTTTTAACATATTTCTTAAGACTATGTGAAGTATGCCTTCACATTTTAAATAAGATACCCGAATCACTGTTGGGTTTGCGAACAGTGATTCGGGTATCTTATTAAAAATGGGTATGCTCAACCCGACAAATGATTTCTGAACCGTCTTCACTCTAAAATATTGCATTATTTGTTTTTATTTCTTGTATTAAAATTGTGGTTTTCGCTCTTTTTACTGTATAAATTAATATTATGCCGTAAGACACCATGCCACGAAAAGAAGCGAAATACACCATTTTAGCAGTTTCAAGATCAGTCATCAACTTACTTTCCTAACAGCAAATGACAATTTAGAAAATAACCTTTTCTTAAAAATGAACTTAGTGGTGCGTGTCCACAATTTTTTAATGCGTTTCTTTTAGCCATTTCTTGTCGGGAAATCCTCATCGATACCCGCAACGCCACGGGGGAAAAGCGTTATGGGTTATGCCGGGCTTTTCCGACTAAAACGGTACTCCCCCTACGTTCTTTGGCGAAAGCACGGGATCGTAATGCATCCGCACTCTCGTCAACAGGAGCAATAGGTACCGCACTCATTGCCCAGAGGCTACATCTAGGGGGGCAAACGACGGTCATGCACTACCCGTCTGCGTCCAACCCTAAGTCGTCGTATAGCTAGAGCATCTCCGTCCATTTCACTGACACGCTCCGCCGCCTCCTGCGACATTACGTCCTCACAAAAGGAGACCACGGCATTCCAGCTGGCTTCTCTGCCCACCATGGTTCTAACCACAGCAGTTAGAGCGAGGTCATCCCCGACAGCTGTTATGAGTTCGGCTCGGCGGTCGGCCGGCTGCGGACCCGACACAGGTACCTCCCGAAACAACCATGTCCCGAGGGGACCTGTGTAAGGTTAGCACTCCAAAACCTCTATTAGTCCACTGCTCAAGGATTGGACGAATTGCCTCAATCGTAAAGACCTGCACTGGGCTGTCTCAATAAATTCCTCCACTTCGTGAGTTTAGCCATAATCCAAGTGTATTACCAGTAAGCCAACACGTTTTATCTTTATGTTGTTTGGTAATAAAAAGCCGAATGACTTGAAGTGTTTCCTTTAAAGTCATTGTGTTGTTAATTGATAATATTACATGCGAGTTAACATAGCTATTACGTAATTGCGTAATATAAATTGTTGGTTTTCTGATATATTGAAATATAGTAAGGTCATTCAAATGTTTAAATTAGGTGTATATGTATGTAATTCTGTTTTTGTTCCAGTTTCGATTTCCGGCAAGGCATATTTAGGCAATTGTATTTTTAATTTGTATAGATCTGGTCTGATCAGGCTGGGGCTTCAGTCATCACTTGTCACCATCTTACCAGTAAAGACGTGCTGTTAAGTAAAAGTCCTTATTCAAAGAAACCATTAATAAAATTATCGCGCTTCCATTTCAGATGGTGTCATCACTTATATTTGCCGGAGAATAAGAGAGAAGGAGGAGCATAAAGCATAGAGGCGTAGGGTTCTCTGCCGACATCGTCATTAATGGCATCAATAATTCAATTCTGTAGGCGTTGGTGGGTTATGTTGGTGCAATAAAACACTTTATTAATTTACTCAGATTATAATGTTCAATCACTTAATGTTCCCGATATCAATATACACAAAATCATTAATAATAATAGCTAGGAACGCGACAGTTTCATTAGTGGACCGCTCTGGCGGATCTTCACCCGAGAACTGGGGATACGCGCGCCGGATTATCACTATTGACTCTGCCCCACGCCGATAGACAGATGTCCCGAGCGTTTCACAGACAGACATATATATCATTACTACTCGTACAAAAGCTTTTGACTACATTTTCTAAATTTCAAACCCTTATATCAAAAAACATAAATCGCCATTTCGCTACAGGATTTTTGACAGTCATATAGCGCAAGCTTCAAGTTTTTATTTCCGTTATTAGAATGCAATTAGACATTTTTGAAGTGAAACTTCTTTAGGCGCATGAAGGTAATATTTTTCTAATTAAACGATGATGTGCAGCGATTTTTATGCTGATTCGTTTGAAGGATAGGTCGTTTTAATATTTACAAATAACATGTGGCATTTTAATTTGCCACACACTATTTTTCATAAAATATAAATTGAAAATATTTCATAAATTCTCTCTTCTAAATTTGAAATTCTAAAACAAAATTTAATAAATAATATCTAATATTGACAAAAACATGTTTCATTTTTTTTACAATTCGTCATTTGAGATTTTAGTAAATTATTTGTATTAATTTTTGACACTTAATATTTTAATAACAATTAAATTCCTAACATATCTTCCTTTTTCCCTCCCTCCAAGTCTCGGGAATATAAAGTTTTAGATTTATATAAATATAAACAAGTCTTAAAAATTACTTTGTCAAAGAAGTTTCAGTTCTGACATATGTACTTTGTACGCACGCACTTTTAATTTTTTATTGATGTATTGAGTCCTTTTTGACTGAAGTTCAGAGCAAATGGAGTTTTATATTCCAAATTTTGTCACTTTAATATATTAGTATGCATTCACAAACAACAAAATGTATGATGCTGTGTAGAAACCATTAACGGAGATGATGTTAATACTAAAATGAATATTGAAAAACTATGTATTAATCATTTCTTTTAATGGTTTGGCTTTATTGTTTTACATACTACAAGTTAAATTTACTCTAAATGTCATACAGCAAGGGCATTACAGCTTTCGCAAGAGCATAATTATTAACGTGACCTTTCAAAAGACGTAGTTGTACAATTTTTCACGAAATAAATTTAATTCATGCATTCATTTTAGAAATAATTGTATTGAGTTTAAGTGGATGTATAAAAAAAGTATTTTATTCCTCACCTTATTCCGGATGCCTATTTTTAATAAATGTAGCTGATAACATCAACTATCTGCAAGTGAAAGTCCTATCAAAATAGCCTTAGCCGTTTTAGAGATTTGCAGCAACAAACAGGCAGACAAAAGAACGAATGTGCTTTAGACCACACGACTGATGTAAAACGTAACTTCTTTCTTCATTATCTTATATCTCCCATTGAATTTCTGTTCGCCTCGCCCGATCACACTTTTCGTAACGCTTTCATCCGTTTACTCCCCAAGTAAAGAAGTTTTACTTCAAAAAATATTTTTATAAGCACTTAGTGTGAATTTGAAATAACAAATAGATACTCTAATAGTATTTATATATAGATTGAACTATTTCATCAATATGCATATAGGGAGCGTGAATTAATTAAAAACCAAAATCTGGCAGATAAAATTAATTATGAAAAAACGAGCATGTAAAATTGTTTTTGTCAACAACTTATGTAAACAAATTGCTACTGTATTTACGCTTGATATTTATCATAAAAACGGTGCAAGGTGTCTGTGAGGATTGAAAATGATTGAAAGTACAAGGACATATTTGATTTGTTTATCGCGATAGTGGACATAAACTATTTGATAAGAACTATGTTAGTGAGGCATTAAGGCCTAAAAATATGTCTTTCTATTGTGTACAGATCAGTATTTGACTGTGATCTCACATGATGGTAATTGACAAATCCTAAGATAAGGGCGCGCTAACCTTAACCTTCTTTCTGCGGCCGACGTATTATTACGTCCTATCTAAAACACTGCCTCATTGGTCTAGTGGTTGGCATGTTCGACTACAGACATGAGGTTCTGAGTTCGAGTCTTGAGTTTTCTATTAAGATTTTTTCATTATTTGCTAAGTTGAGAAGCTCGCGATGTGCTTTACCCCCGTGCCTCGGAGAGTACGTTAATGGACTATGAGAGTGAAAAAATAGAGAATGCACTTGTGTACTATGGCTGCCAATCCGCAGTGAGACGGTAATGGATTGCTAATTACGTCGTGACCACGAGCCATGCAACTGTGTCGAAATATCGACAAAATTCAAAAACGCCATTGTGATATGTGCCCGTTAAAACAGTTTTCAATATACAAAGAGGTCTATGACAAAGATGCTTCTTGCATACGAGAGGTTCAGACCATTTTTGTTAGGACGTAATATCTCGCCCATTATACTACAGAGTGGACTGCGTAAAGTCATCCGCACGGAGCGGAGCCCATGAAAATATGGTCCAGCAGCAAAACTGTTAATGTTAATTGAAGGAGTTAAAGATTTAACATGTCTAATAATGGGTGAATTAAAAAATACGATCTGGGAATTTTATGCTATCGAAAATTAAAATTACGACCTTTGTAAACATAAGGCAAGTAAAGTCGTAAACACTGAAATACAATTAAAATATTTCTTTCGTAGTGAAACAAAGTCATACATAGCATAAATAAAATAAATTCGCACTTCATATCGAACGAACTTCTACAACCCTTATACTTTTTACGTGAACTTTTAATAGATGGCGTTGTACAATTTTTTGCAAGTTAAATTCATTCAAGAATCAATATTTCGGAAAATAGGTTAACATTATGTCATCCACTAAGTTTTAAAAAAAGAATTTGAACTAAGTAGAAAAATAAAAAAACTACTTTAATTACGATTCAACAAGATTTAAAGGGAGAGTGTGACCTAATCGTAGGAGTTGAAAAAAGGAGGTTTCCAAACAGCATTAAATTAATCGAAAATGAGGTTCATTCAAATGTAGGAATAATTAAAACACATTTATATACAATAAATTCACTATTTACTTTCCCCAAAGTATCATAGTTTTAAACATCTTACAGTAAATACCAACCCATATTGAAAATTGATAAATTTTTTAAAATTGAGTCTTATTTCTAGCATTAATTTTGTAATGTTTGTATTCTTAGTTTATAGTGTGTAAATTATAATAAAAATTTGTGAATCACGTAATGGGCAAGCCAAATTTTTGTCATCGTCATCTTAACCTGTTAACCGAGTATGACGTATATTTACGTCAAACATAAGATGTATCAAGTACAGGTGTAATCTAGGTCTAGAAACATCTTCGACAGAGTGAAACCTGGATTAGTGGACACTTTATATGTGAAAAACTTCTGTTATTGATAATTACAATAAGATCTTGTCATTGAAATGTCATAATGTACTGGGAATTTTAAAAACATTGTAAACTGAGTATTTTTCTGAAATTTTTTCAATGTTTACATATACAATTAGAACTTTGTATCTTAAAAGCCTGAATAAGTGTCACAGTTTATTGAGTATAGACAAGTTGTTAGTCAAATCTTTATAAACAATGTCAATTGCTGTCATACAGGCTTTGTTTCTCAGTACTACCTTAGGGTTTATATGATAAACATTATGACACTATAAATTAGACAATTGTTATGTTAAACTGAGAATTCTGGAAACTGATAAAAAAAAGCTTCATAATTGATAGAAAATGTAGGTCCTTTCAGATTTCACTCAACCAAGTTTTAATTGTACATGTAATTGAGAATAATTAAATAAATTCACCAAAACAAGATTAAAACACATTTGTATGCCTTACCCCGTTTGCGAAACTGATACAAAACATCCTCAGTGAACAGGTTATTTTGCGTTTTATTACACTTTTGTCATGATATATAAACGAATATGTTCTATACATTACTAAATACTTCATATATATTTGCACCGAGAATTTTTAGCTTATCATTCAATGTAAGCTGTTGTGTTACTAGATCTGGAATGTTTGTGTTATTTTTGCATGTATTTTTTGTTATTAGCTCATTCACCACAGGTAGTAGCTTAACAAAGTGCATCTCAATTTTGTTGACATCAACAAACGGGTCTACATTAGCACCCAATTTCAATGCTCCATTTGTAATAACCTGATCATCTAGAACCTCTAAGTGGTTCTTTTTGGTGGGCACCCACTTTGTTGCAAATAAATTGGCAATCTCATCGACTACTGTTGAGAAACTTCTGCTTACAGTTGACATCACCACTGACGTCACTTCATCACTTTCCAACACATCCATAGTCTCTTTCACAATTGTATCAAATTTTGCATCATTAATTTCAGTATGGTCAACTAAATAATGAGCCATTTTCTTAACAGGATCACCATCATTTGTATCTGTGCACAATATAGTTTGAATAGACCAAAATACTTGTTCAACTTCTTGTAAAGTAATTTTCTTTTTTAATGAAATTGGTTCAACAACCCTTTTCACAGCTTTTTCAATTTGTTTCACTAAATCTTCCACTCCTGGTCCAACAAAATGATGACACAATGATAGGTATTTAGCTTGTAATTCACTATCAATGAGCGGCTCCTCATCATGCACAGAGTCTCGATAAAGATAACCCCCTATGATATTTAATTGCACTCTTAATGTTACATTAAGGATAGATAGTGCATATACTAAGACACAAATCCTAGTAAAAATCATAATTTTCATCTGCTCCCATAAAGTTAGTTTATTTTCTGATTTTTCCTGCAATTTTTGCACTATTTCCTCTGTATTAAGCATGCTGAGGATACTTTCTGAAACAATTTTAGATAGTGACAATATAGTTTGATTGCATGTTCTCTCTGTACTCTCAAAGTGTTGTTTCTTGCGAGTCATGTCAAAAAATTTTTTTGCTTCCTTTTCTTGCCATTCTCTGAGCCTTTTTTGGGCATAGCTCAAAAGCAAATAAATCGATCCAAAGACAGCCCCTGTTACTATGAACTTCCTTTTGTGACGCTGTAAAAAATTTCTAATGCTGGAGAACATTTTGAAGTTAATAATAGCAAGTTTTGTTACTCAAACTCTAGTGGAGCATCAGAACGATACTTTGTTGTGTTCATAAGACGTTTCGTGATGAATGTAGTAGAGTCTATAAATCTTTCAACACAGTTCATAATGCATATTTCGGTTTTAGAGTCCAGCCGCAATGATGGTCGGCCCATACATGTTTCCCAGCATGTATCAGTAAGTCCGTGTACGAGGACCTGTAATATGATCATAAAAAGGTCATTAGAATACATCACATTTGAAAAGTAATTTATTCATGATAAATTCGAAAAGACTGGGCAAAGGTCACCAAAGGTACTATGCTATTGTTTTAGTAATAACTGCCACGTCATAGATACATTAAGGAAAAACAGCAGTTATGAATATAACATATTATTATTACACATTATTTAATACCTGAAATCTTTGTTTCTGCGTTTCTGAGAGAATGAAGTTTTCTAATTGAGGGTCTCCACGCTGCGTGTCACTCATAATCAATAAGGAGTGAATGTAGGGTCGTCTTCCCTTTTTGTAAAAATATTTTTTATAAAATTAAGGACATATATTAACAATTTCTAATCGAAATTCCTTAAATCAACGCCACCACATTTGGCCGAAAGAAGGAAATGTCAAATGTCAATCATATATAACAATTGACATTTCTGCAAAATATGTCACTTTTGAATTTTTATTCATCCAGTTAATGTAAAAGGCCAAGGTTTCAGACAATGCCGACTTTATTTATTTAACTGTCAAATAATATGCCAAGAATTATCACAGTACATTATATGATAGCTATTTTACAAAAAATATAACAAATGTAACGTTTGAATCACGTATGTAATGTAACGTTGTAATTGCTAAACCATCGGGGTATATTAAATAAAAAAAAGTTAAGTGGATATACTTAAAAAAAAATAATAATGCATCTACTTGTAATTTTTTTGGCAGGCTCGTTTCTTAATTCTTATTAAACTCAGTCAACTAATTCAGTATTCTGACCAATATTTCCAAATTTATATTGGCACTGTACGAATAACCGTGTAATTTTAACAATATAACTATTTCGAGTACACAAATATATAATTCCATATTATGTATTAGGTC
This sequence comes from Elymnias hypermnestra, assembly GCA_015832385.1. Taxonomy (NCBI): domain Eukaryota; kingdom Metazoa; phylum Arthropoda; class Insecta; order Lepidoptera; family Nymphalidae; genus Elymnias; species Elymnias hypermnestra. The sequence continues at coordinate 2,051,766 of JACTOM010000051.1, forward strand.
TTTACATATGAAATTAGCGTTTCGTCGTATGGAAATATCTGCTTTTTGTTTAAGAATTCCAAATTCAAACCTATAAATTCATTTGGCTGGTACATTTGAGTTTTGAAAACAGTCATTAATATCTTTGTTCCGGTGTCGGCCCTACAGATTTCTAAAATCTGGTCAAACGATTACGGCAGATATCTAATGTTAGCAAGTGCATACCATGAAGGAGGAGCTAGCTGCTTAAAAACCGAGACTGGTCAATGGCTCAAGGCCACTGCTGCTTTACGACAACGCAAGACCACATATTGCACAACAAACAACCACTAAGTTAGATGAGCTACAATTTGAATGTCTGCGATATCCATCTTATTCCCCGGACCTTACTTGCTTGCTTGCTTGCTTGCAAAACTAAAACGTTATACAGAAGTCGAGTTATCTAATTAAACACTAGGGCAACTTTTGTATAAGTTCGTGTTTTAATATCTGTTGAATAATGTTATTATTTGTTGATATATTTTCTTATATGTCATTAGGCGGCTAATGTTATTTACAACCATTTTATCATTACTTATTCCATAGACATTTTTTTAAATATAGGAAACCCAAAAGTCTGTATTGCCATAAAAAATTTGTGTCATGACATGCATTTTGGCAATTGACAATTTACATTTGGCATATCAATTTGATAAACAGGAATTGGTACCGGTGATATTTAAAAGTGAAATTGGTGTTTTATTAAGTAATTAGTAAATGCGATGGATAAAACCAATATTTGGAAGTTTATTGATGACAGCTCTTTAGTAGGTTATACGACAATAGTCCCAAGTGTAGCCGTCGGAAATGTCGGACAACTTTCGTGTGACTTGCTAATTTCCTCACTAAAAATGCGAAAAATTGCTTCAGTTTATAGTCCTGCACAAATTCCTGTTATCGGTTACGATCCTTACGATCTAAATTCTAGTAGTCTATCAACATCATGTGAACTATATAAGTGTGATTCACGAAAAATTTTGGTACTCCAGGTGAGAGCACCATTAGTTCATAAATATGCAAATATTTTTCTACAGGATGTAGTAAGAACTTTAAAGAAGAAACAAGTAAAGGATTTAATAATCTTGACGAGTAGCTTTGCTCACGAAAAGAAACACATTATGACCTCCCCTTTTAGATATATTGCTAGTGAAGATAATTCTTACATAGTAAATATAAGAAAAACAAATATTTTAGAACATGAAATGGTATCTGATGAATTGAGAATATATGGGGGAGGATATGCATGTCTTCTTTACAAGACTTGCTTGGAGACGTCACTGCCAAGTGTAATATTATATAAATATTGTTCAGAAGGTGACAATATACCAGATGCATATGAGATGTTACATTTCTTATCTAAAATAGTACCTATATTTGATGAGGAAAAGGACATACTTTCACAGTTAATCCAGCCTGTATCTTGGACTCTGCTTTATGGCTGCCCCCCTCCTCAAGATATTTATTGATTATAAAATATATCTTTTTACACTTTTAAATAGATTTTTTTTATTTATTTTTATTTTGTATTAAGTTAAATCATTCATTTATATGTCCTAATTTACAATTCATACTTATATTTCCATATAATTATTTCAGCCCATAAAATGTCATTATGTGTAAATAATAAAATAACATTTGGTCCAGATATGACTAATAACAATTATTTAAAAGTTTGGATAACAATCTTATTCAATTACTTACATTATGGTAATGATGATCTAGCTGCAGAAAAGAATTGATAATTTGTGATATTAGTAAGAGTGATGGCAGATCGTCCCCTCCTTTTTGTATTGTCACTAGCTTGTACTCTGTACAAGATGTTCAAAGTTTTGTTAGTACAATGTGTTCTATTCATTAGCTCAAGTTCCAATGATTGCCTTGATTTTGAAAAATGCAGAAAAGGTCTACATTTACAGGACTAAATAAAATACACATACATATATTAACTACTTAGCATTTCAATTTATTATTTTTGCTTCACTTAATAACTTTTTGCATAACTAAACTATGTAAATAAGTTTTACATCAAATAAATACATGATTTTAAGGTATTAGTTGAATCCAAATAGATTTAGTGTAAATAACAGCATAAAATCTTGCTAGCTATGGTTCATTTCTGCTATTGTTTCATGAAAAATTGGTCTGAATGTAACAATAACTGATAACACATGTTTGCACATTGGGATAAATTTAATTAGATTTTATATAAGACCTATCAGGGCTGTTGATTTTGTAAAATAAATAAATATAGGACTAAAGTAAACAAATCTAGTTGTTTATCGTAAAACACTGGCTGGTATAGGTATAGATGAGATCATGAAACTTACCTCTCCCTCACCCTCACATCATCCCTCTAATAAAATTTTACTTTACGAGGGGCTATAACATGCGACCATTTTGTGGTACGCCCGATTTGAAGTCATTTTAATAAAACTGCTTATATAATGAATTTGGCCTTTGGTAAAATTTTTACCCTCATGCGCCTAAAGAAGTAATCATAAATTACAGTGGGGGCCCTATATAAGTGGTCTATCGAACAGGATCAGCTCTTACGCGGTTAAATAAATTCGTCGTCTAACTGATGTTATTTTGACTGACTGACGACTGACCAAAGACGTTTAATGTTACTAAAAGAAAACCCCTTTCGAAATAAATCAAGGTTTCTCACTGTTTTCAGAATTAGAGAGGCTCTTTTTTCGTGTTATCAAAGGGAGATGTCTGTATTACTTGTTTGGGTTCCCAGCCATTCCGATAAAGAAACGAGAAAATTAGATGCGAAAGCAGCAGTCCAACATGGAAAGCACGAACATTTTCATAATTGTCCACAAGACTTAACCTCACTCCAAAACATTCCTGAAAAGATCCTGGAGTTCATTCTGGTCATCAAAATTGGCCACAGGCAAATATTATACCTCCATCCAACCGAACATACCAAGGCGACCCTGGATTTTTCTTCATAGATATGCTAGGCGCTGGATTACCGGTACTATCTCGTGGTTACGCCTTGGTCATGTTTGTACACCTGTGCACTTGGCCAAACTACAGATTAGGGACCACTCCCTCTGTCTCCCCCGTTCTGTCTTTCATAACGTTCTTAATTGTCTGACGATAGAAACGCGTGGGACCAAACTAATTGCTCTATTGCTAATTTAAATTTAAGAAAGTAAAAAAAATACAAAATACCCGACTAAGTTTGTTGTGGGCCCTTCTCAGATCAGGACGCGAAGGAACCCTCGTAGCTTTAGATTTTAAGTCGTTCTTTAATACCATCATCAGACGTAAATTAGAATTTGTGAGCGAGAAAAAATATATATTTGACGATTTAAAAGTGCTGTAAAGGCCTTATTTGAATAAAGATATTTTGAATCCGTCACATTCTTTGTTAGTTTAGTTACACTTTTTGTAGAAAAGTTATTTTTTAAATCTAAATATATTTAAATCCAAGCATTAAAGAATGTTAGATTGTTTTTGGGCTTGTCCCATCTAGGCCAAACTATGAAATTGAATTTATGTAAATTTGGTAAAGGGTTTGTCGTAAGTTAAGAAACTTATACGATAGAACATATCTTCATCGTAAGTTTAACAATACTGGGGTCTTCGATAAATATATTATATAAAATATTTATACAATCGTGCTCTCTGTTTAAGTATTTGTTAGACTCCCTGGCGCATCGAGTTCGATTTCCGGCAGGGCATATTTACGTTATTGTATTTTTTTTATGATGGTAAGTGATGATACAGTGTAAGATGGAAGCGTGCTTATTCAATTAGAGGCAATTTATCTCTTATGGCTTAGCGGAAAATAAATCTCTTACTTGGTGGTACTTTTTTGCTGGTAGGTTGGCAATTAGCCACAGCCAAAGTCTCCTACTAGCCCAAACTCGGACAAATTAGAAAATACAATTCACTTCGCAAAGCGAGTATTCCCACCACTGCGTCAGCGAGGGTGTCAAATGACTGTGTTATGCCTAATCTTATATTGTTGGGTTTATTTGATACCTAAATTTCTACATGAACGGAACATTCCAAGCGTAATAATGACACATTAAGCTACTGCGGAACTATGTTATTTATACAATAAAGATCCTTGAGAAAGTATATCTTTAACAGGAATCATAAAACTGAACTTTTAACTTTATAATTTATTATCGTATATTCCTATGTATAAATATTGGGTAATTTTAATATATTAATATATAATATAATATAATATATTATATAATATAATATAATATATTATATAATATATTATATAATATATAATATATTTTATGTAATTTTAATATATTGGGTATTTTTAATGGTTTTGCACAGTTTCGAGCCTTCCGGTTTGAAACTGCAAAACTGCCTCATTGGTCTAGTGGTCAATTAGTTCGGCTACAGACGTGAGGTTCTTTTTGTCAGTCTCCTTTCATTCATTCTCTCTACGTGCCCAAACCATGTAAGCATACCTTTCTCAATTTTAGTCACTATATCTTTTTTTATACCACAATGTTTTCTTATCACACTATTTCTTACTTTGTCACTCAGTTTCAATCCACTCATACTTCTGAACGCTCTCATATCTACCGCATTTATTTTAATTTTGTGCTTCTTCTGCCATACCCAACTTTGACTACCATACATAAGTGTTGGCACCAACACTCCTCTATGCACAGCCAGCCAATTGTCTGGCCCTTTGAGACACCATAAGGCTATTTATAAAGTCGTACAGAGCACCATTTACTATATTCCCTGCATTAATCCTTCATTCATCTCTCCTTTTAATATCACTTTCACGTGTTCCATATTTTGTAAATCTAGATCCCAAGTATACAAATTCTTACGACTCTTTCTCTCATTTCTTTCACCTCTTCCACTTGTTCCTCATCTATCAAAATATTGTAATTCATCATAAATCGAAGTGCAAACCCTTTGTTTTGGCGGCACCTTTTTGCTGTTAGGGCAGTAATAAGCCACAGCCGAAGCCACCAGTCGAGTTTCAGATAAATTAATAAATGCAATTTCCTAAATTTGTCGTGCCTGGACCTTTACTAACGATGCGAGTAGTCACCACGAAGCCGTCAAATCTACTTCCTATAAATCCCTAAATCTATCTAAAGTTGTCAAATGATTAATTATGTCGCATCGACTTATGAATTTGTCTACGTTAATCGCATCAACAATCTGTCTCTACTGGGCTAAATAAGTTACATCATTATTTACATGGAACTTTGGAAGCGTAAAGTGTGTTAGCGCTTTAGCTGTGAAGCAAAGCGAGGGCGACGCAAGTGTTATAAATTGCTTGTTATCGTCCAGGCAATAACTCTTTTATGGCGATATAAAAATGAACGTTTTATATCGCAAAGACATTTCTATAAACGACCAAGGAACTTAAGCAAATGAGAACAACCGAATCTTCTATATTTATAGTAACTGTTACTGTTGATGATAGAACAAATATACTCGTTCCAAACAAATAAAACAATGTCAGATGTGAAACTTCTTTCGCAAACTATTTTTTAAGTCTTGTTTATAATATAATTGTCATTAAAATCCACGTATTTTTGTCAATATTAGAAATGATTTATAAAATTTTGTTTTTGAATTTCAAATTCAGAAAAGAGACTATGAAATATTTTATATTTTATGATGAATAGTTTAATGAATTATTTAATGACGAGTGGCAAATAAAAATGCCACATATTATTTGTAAATATTAAAACTACCTGACCTTCAAACGAATTAGCATAAAAAATGGTGCACATCTTCGTGACGCTCCTTAAAAATGTTACCCTCATGCGCCTAAGAATATTGGGAATTTAATCAACATATAAAGTCGTTACATTCAATTACCGAGTATATTATGTTCTAACGACTGTCCATTATGATTTGTAGATCAAGTATAATCCTATTTCAGAGTGCCTCGATTCCCTGCATGTTAATATTCAAGCAGTGTGATCCGATTTGTGTTACTGGAGCCCATAATGCCTTTAGCAGTGATTAATATTTCGTCCGTAACACGGCCTCACAAGTAATATACAACGTAATTGAAATAGTAACGATCGATCGATACCTTCAAAGATTATTTTATTTATATTACAATCTCCTCAACACGGAAAGCAAATGAAAAGGTTTGCTCTGTTAGATAACAGTTTCATATGCGATGTTCTTTCATAATAGCTGTAATATTTACGAAGAAAATTCACAAATAATATATCACAAGCGTGTATTTGTACAGACTGGCTACAATTTAAAAAGGAAAAAGGGTTGAATCGCACTCATTAAAATTCATTACACTCTGGCAAAGAAAGAATTATTAACGACAGGTTTGAAAGCTTCAGTGCTATAAAAAGAGCCGCATTTTATTATATAAATACAGAATACCCTATATATTATAATCGTGGATTAGTTTAAGCGCAATAAATATAATTGGTAAACATTGGTACAGAGATCAGATTTTAAAGTTTTTATCAATTAAATTAATTTCAAACTGCTCTCTTGTTCAGTTGTAAGAAGACTTTCTTAATAGGGACTAGCGATATATAACCTCTTTTATATATTAATCCATGAAGAAAAACCTTTATACGGCATTTTACGAAAATTGCGCGGACGGGGGTGTATGAAATTTCCCACAGTCTCAGTTTATTTAGGGATACAAAATGCCGTAATTCTTTAAAAAATCTGCATAGAAATACCTTAGAAACACACATCCGAATATAGACTATATATGCGTATCTGTCAATCGGTGACATTTATGTCAAACGCCATAAGGTTAAATTAAAAAAGGTTATATTGTCAAAAGCACTAAGGAGGTCACATTAGAAAAGTAACTATGGTGTTGAGTTATCTTAAAATTACTGATGGTATACGTAATTTTGTTAATTTTCTTTTCATAAAAAACTCCCCCTAACTGTAACAAATAGAACAACAAAAGAATTATCCAACTTGGATTAGCCGTTCATGCGTGATGCCATGACAGGACAATTGGGACTTGGTCGTCATCGCTTCAACCGATGGACGTCCACTGCTGGACATAGGTCTCACGTAATGACGTCCTCAAGGCCCGATTTTGTGCCGCATGGCTCCAGTGGTTACCGGCGACCCTATTTATGTAGTCGGTCCACCGTATGGGGGGTCTCCCTAGACTGCGCCTTCCGGTGCGAGGTCGCCACTCCAGCCCCTCCGGGCCCCAACGTCCATCGGTCCATCGTACTATGTGTCCAGCCCAGTGCCACTTCAGGTTGGCAATTCGTAGGGCTAAGTCGGTGACTTTGACATGACATTTCTGATTTGATCACGTATAGAAACTCCGAGCATAGCCCTCTCCATCGCACGCTGATCAACTCTGAGCTTTCGTATGAGGCCCATAGTCAGCGACCACGTTTCGAAGCCGTAGGTCATCACTGGCAACACGCACTGTTCGAAGAGCTTTGTTTTGAGGCACTGAGGTGTATCGGACGAAAATATCTGCCGTAGTTTTCCGAACGCTGCTCAACCGCGTTGGAATAGGGACATATTTTTATATAAATAGATTATTGCAACAACTTTGATTATAATCTTTGAAAAGAAAACCTTATCATGTTCCTAGGTATAATTCAAATTAATTATGGAATTTCGACCACTGTGCGATCACTAGTATATATTAATAAATGTAAAATAATCTAACTAGGAATACGCCATGAGTGAAGTTACGATCGATTTCAACACTAGACAGTCAATTGCGTAATCAAATTAAATATCAAGGTGGGATACGGTCTCGTTCACTGAATTGGGATTCAAATTAATTTCTCTTGAATATTAGAATTTGATCCACATCTCCTTGGTAACGTGAATTTATAGATACTTTAATCGTGGATTGAATTGTGAAAAGAATTTTGTTATTATTATGGCAATATTGTTGTGTCTGTCGACGTAATTACTTTACTAAAAGGCAAAAGACCTTAAGAAACAATTAATTATTATTTTTAAGTCTCACAGATTAATATAAATTAATTTTTTATGGATTTATTAATGTAAATAATATTATGTACCTACTCGTCTAATATTATGTTGTAGATATTTTAGATACAAAATAAAAGCATATTACATAACACAACACATTATATAACACAAGCTGAACCCGCGACTTCGTCTGCGTTGAAAGTTTTTTTCATTGGTTTGAATGGGTAGCATTTTCATTAATTTAGGCAAATCTCTATACAAATAAAAACATACGTATAAGTACTTAATGAGTTATTTGCTGTGTATTACTGGAAAGAGCTTATAATCCTTTTTCAGGCTCTAGATTTCAGGCTATACCAAACTGCAATCAATTTCGCAAATCGCAAATAGCTGATCTCTACTAAGCAAAAGACCTCTACTCGGCAAAAGGAATATTCCTACCAAATTTCGAGTCTCTACGCCTTATGGTTCCAGAGATATCGTAATGAGTCAATATTTAACACCCCCGCAACCCACCTTGCGGGTGGTATTTCGTAAAATCCGTTCTTAGCCGACCTCTACTCGCCAAAAGGAATAATTCTAACAAATTTCAAGTCTCAACGCCTTATGGTTCCAGAGATATCGTGATGAGGCAATAGATACATGAAAATCTCTTTTATATGTAAAGATAAGTGTATGTAAAAAGAAATAAACATTAGGAAACCCAATCAATTATTACTTTGAAGATTCAGAATAATTCCATATTAATTACTTATGAATTCATTGATTTACAAATGACAATATAATAATGAATTCTCGGTTTTGTTATCGGTTCTTTTGATAGAAAACAACAGTTTAAAAAGTAACAGTAATCGTTATGGTTTAAAAATAAATAATCTTTGAGATACCTTAACAATTATTACTTTGAAGTCCTGAAGGATTAATTCCCATTTTATTGCTTGGAATCTTGTACACATAGAAAGTTGAAATTTTATAGATATAGATCTTTGTCTCTCTCTTTTGTATGTATAAGTATTGGCATTCTGGAATCTTCGTGAAATAGGTCAGTTGGAACAGAAGGTAAAAAAATAAAGGTAAGCGTAAAAAGTGAGTAGCAGCTCATTACCGTCCCACTGCTGGGCACAGGCACACTCCTCACTCCGAGGAGCGAGGGTTTTTAGAGCCTACACCCACCACGCTTCTCCACTGCGGATTGGCAGGCTAGGTAAACGTGATATTGTTTAAATTCTGTTAAAAAAGGAAAAAGAGAGAAGAGTAATGAAGCATCAGACTAGCTGACCCGGCAACTTTGTAGCGCATCAGAATCAATTAATAAAATCTAAATAGTTACTACAGAATGTTTCAACTTAACAAAATTACCAGAACAGAATGAATTCGTAAGAAAAAAAAGACGCAAAGCGTCTACATTCACGATAAGTCCGTCAAATATTTTTAGGTCCTCTGCTATTTTTAATTTATATAAACAGCATAGGTAGTCTTGGCCTTAACGGAGATATCTCATTGTATGCAGATGATACGTGTTAATTCTACTTTGGAAGCTCAATCCACAAAATAATATCCGACGCACTTGACACTTTAAATGATTGGTTTCAATATAATTTGCTTACCATAGATATTACTAAAACATCATATATGCTCTTTATGGCAAAAAACAAAAAACTTCCTACTTATGACCCTTTAATTATAAATAACCAAATCATTAAATAATCTGATATAGAAAAATATCTCGGTAAAGTTTTAGACTCTAAATTAACATGGCGCAACCACATAGAATACCTCCGAAATAAAATAGCGTCACTTACTGGGGCTTTACGTAGATCGACTAAATGTATACCACAAAATCTTTGGTCAAGCCTTTACTAGAATACCTCATAGAAATATGCGGAACCGCGTATGAAACGAATCTAAAAAGTCTTCAAACTTCTCAAAACAAATTTATAAAAACCCTGTACCAACTAGATTATCGCTTTCCAACTAAAGACCTTTATAAAAACTAATGTGCTTTCAATTACTCAGTTACACAAATTTAAAACATGCATCTTAATAAGGAAAATATTCACCGAAGGTATACATACCCAAATTACTTTTAAAACAAAATCCCATTTAAATATAAGAAATAGATATAAATTACGTTTACCGAAAACGAGAACTAAATATGGCATTAAAACTATACAGGTTGAGGGAGCACTACTACATAACAGCCTACCGAAAGACATTTTCTGTGAGAAATCGTTTATAGCATTTAAGAAAAAACTTAACACATATTCTCAAAATGCTTGGTAAACACGCCATTTAAATATCTAAATGTTTAAATAACCTACTTTTAAGATTTGCTCTGTATCAAACATAACGTATATATACTTTATTGTTTATTTGTTAATTTCTCATTAAGTGAATTCTGTATTCTTTTGAGAATAAATGTCTTTAAACCTAACCTAAACATTATAGTTGCGAACAGAAATTGTCAGTTGTCAATGTCAAATGGCAAAAATACTGAAAGTCAGAAGTCAAACTTTGACAAATTACTTTTAAGTCTTGTTTATATTTATACAGATCTAAAACTTTAGATTAAAAGTGTGGAAAATTTATACAAATAATTTATTGAAATCTCAAACGACGAATTGTATATAAAAATGCCACGTTTTTTTTGTCAATATTACCAATTAATAAAATTTAGAAAAGAGAATTTATGACATATTGTTATTTTATGAAAAATAGTACAGTAAATTACTAAATGACGAGTGACAAATTAAAATGTTATTTGTAAATTATAAAACTACCAAACATTCAAACGAATTAGCATAAAAACGCTGCAATCTTCGTGACGCTAATCATGCGTTTCATTTCAAATTTTACCTTTAACCTAAAGAAGTTTTACTTCAAAAACAGAAGTTATTCTTTTATATTTAATTGATTCTGAACGAGACGAGACGAACATCAAATATTTGACGAACGCCAGGTAGGAATAGTTTCCAAGGGAAAGCTAAATTGTTGTTTTTACTATATTCCAAACATTTTTTTATATATACTCATCTTTTAAACCTTCCCTATATTTCTACAAATAATTCCGAATAAAAATTAGCTAAATAAAATATAAATAACATAACATATAATTTAAATAACAGAGCCCCATCGTTGTAAATGTGGTGAGTGGGAAAATCAACTCGGTCACCACGGTCCGTCTTGTCTTCGTAGTGCTGGTCGTCTTCCGAGACACGCCGGCATCAACGACATCAACAGAAGGACTCTTGTCACCGTGCCGTGTTAACGTGCCGACTATTCTCGAGCCGAATGGAATTGCACGGGATGATGGTAAGAGACCTGATGGTATGTCGTTAATGCCTTGGAAAAAAGGAAGGTCGTTGGTGTGGGATGCTACATGTGTTGATACGCTTGCACCATCTCACATTAACGCTACCTCCAAATCAGCGGGAACGGCGACGTCATTAGCTGAAAACGCCAAAAGGGCGCAAATATGAGAGCCTTGCTTTAGAATACATATTTGTGCCTTTCGGCGTGGAGACATTGGGACCGTGGGGCCCTGAGGCTAAAAGCTTTTTGAAAGAAATTTCATCTCACTTAGTTGATGTCACCCGTGACCCTACGGTCGGGAGGTACTTCGGACTGCGTTTAAGTATCGCTGTCAAAAGAGGTAACGCTGCTAGCTTTATGGGCACCAATCCATTTGATCCTGATGGCGCATTTTAATTACTTTTATTTTCTGTATTAATGTTAAGGTTCGATATAATGTTATCATGGGTAATTGTATATAATAAATAAATAGTGTCTAATATATATTTTCCACGCTAAATCAATCAGCAATTTATTAATATATATAGAAGTTTGTTCTCAGAGAAATCTGGGGTTTAATTAAGTTGAACGTTGAATACGAATACTATCTAAATTCATCTTTAGAGTACATATAAATATACTAGGCGATACCTCTCGAAATAGTTACAGTCTAAAAACAGTAATTCATGGAAGTAATGTAAGAGTAGAGGAAAACGTCTTCTCTGATAATTGAATTAGTTCATGATTGTCGCCTAATTAGTCTTCTCTTAGTCTAATTATAGCTCTGTTACCTTTTAGGCTAATGGTCCTAGAGTAAGGGCTCTATATATATTTCAATTCCTACTATTAGTTCTCTCTGTATATATCTTGTTCAAATTATCAATCTTATATAAAAGAAAACTGTAAATATTCCATTGTACACGTGGAGAAAGTAAAGCTTATTTTGTAGTAATCAGTATTTAGTAATATATACAGTACGTAAGAATATCCATTATGAATGAGCCTAGTTTTTACTATGTTTAAATAACCTTGTCTTTAAACATAGTAAAATCGATACACAGGTTTTCTTTTGTGTCATTTTAACCGACTACAAAAAAGGAGGAGGTTATCAGTTCGTCTGTATTTTTTTTATGTTTGTTACCTCATAACTTTCGACTGGGTGAACCCATCTTGATGATTTTTATATGAAAGGCGGTGCTTGTCGTAGGGGTCCCATTTTTTTGTAATCCAGTTCTGATGATGGCATCCAGGAGAAAACCGGACATGTCTTAAATTTACATTAAGCATGTGCTCGACAAATGGACGAATAAGTCAAGATCACTTCAACAGATTTCGATTATTCTTTTTTTATTGGAAAGGATATACTTTAAGGATTGTTTGATGATAGTTTGGTTAGGTTTCGACCATGGGATCCATGACAAAGTAACGGAACTCATTAATTCTTAGGAGCAAATTAGCGATACTCTGCAGAATCTTTTATAAGATCTTCGGATATTTGAGTCACTTACCGTAATTTCGGTATGGTCAAGTGATTCTCGTAGTTAAATATGATGATCAATGGAACTCCACAACAGCTTACAGTAAGGGTGCGATTTTTGTCAGACTATAAAACTGCCTGTAATCAAATAGCAATGAGCTTACGTTTGTTGCTGCATTGCAATATTTATAAGGTGTATCATGTATAAAGCGGTGGTTGTGCTTTTTTATGCTGTTGTTGTGATTACCATATAAAAGACTGGTGATAGCGGGGTGACAAAATAACTAACTTGTAACGTACGACTATTAAGAGTCTCAAAGAGAATACGAAATTATTTTTTACTTTTTAAAGCATATTAATATATTTGTAAGCGTTTGGTTTGAAGGCGGTTCTTTTTTTCTTAAAATTTTTATTTATATCGACTTCAGGTACTAGGTAATCGTTGTTGGTCGTTAAACTAACTTCAGTTCTGTATAAGTTTTAATTAGATCTGTGTAACGATGCTCCTGCAAAATTTATAAGTGGAGGTTTTTGGTTTGACATAAATTCCAAAGTTCCGACTAACTTGTAACAAGTTGGAAAGTTGATATCCCTGCAGTGACAGTGCTGGGAAGCATTGACCGTAAAAATACAGTTTTTTAACCTGTTGTGAATGACAGTTGGTGTTGTAATTCCATATGTTAAATTCCTGTGTAAATATATTAAATATCATAGAATAAAGCTCTAATTAAATGTAATTTTGAGTGGATAACTATGTTTTCTGATTAACTAATAATAATTTTGTACTTTGATAAATAAAACATGTAACAATATCTACAAAAAGAAGACATACTTCATGGCGGTGAAATTATTTAATAAAATACCAGCAAATTTTCAAAACCTAGATGCCTTAATGTTTAAGAAAAAGTTTAAAGACTGATTGCTGGAAAGGACATTCTACAACGTGGACGAATATCTATTATAATTCTTCTTTGACTTTGTTTTAATTTTGAATATTTTTTTCCTTGTGTAGTTATGGAATATTTTGAGTAATTTGAATTTAATTCATGTAATTTTAATAATGTTAATTTAATCTAATAATATTTATGTAGTATAATGTGTCTTGACTTTTATATAACATATTTGCATTCCAATCATTGGCTGAACGTTTGTACTTTTGACATTTTGTACCACCATGTATTTCAAATGTGTTTTTTGGCAAACAAATTATTATTTTATTCTATTCTTAAAATTAATTGTATTTATGTTGTTGTAGATAATAAAGTAGCTGCATCAACGCCATGCTGTTTTAAAGACAACAAAAAAGTACAATATCAATATTGTATTTTTTTTGTCAAAATCTCCTGTATTTAGTTTAGTTATAATTATATTTAATTAGTGTATATTATTATTAATTTTGGAACATTTTTATCAGGTCCTGTAACTTTAGATAATATATAAGGATAGATTAGGTTGTATCGGGCTGCGTAAGGCTGGGAGGCGATGGTCTCCTTCTGTGAAAATGTGATGTCGCAGAAGGAGGCGGCGGAAAGTCTCAGAGAGATGGAAGGAGACGCTTCCGCCATGCGTAGGAGGAGGCAGGGGCTAAGAGGGGCGGCCCATGATCGACGTCTACCCCCATAGGGTTAGATTGTGGCAACAGGTACGAAGCTTGTTGCCCGAAAGCGAGGGAAGACAGGTGAAATGTCGAGTGCTCCGGGCATGCCATCCGAGCGGAGGAGTTTTGTCGGGGAGAGCCTTGTAACACATCGTAGGCAGGAGTGCGGACAGCGAACNTGCCAATCAGGCCCTATTATTCCGCCAACGACGTGTTTTCTGTGTTAATGTTGAAGTAATTTTCCATTGTCCTTGGAGCACTTCAATTAAAGCTCTAACATTATTTTAAAGTCTTACAAACGTTTATTAGTGTCTTAACAACTTCGCTGTATCTTCATGTTAATGAGTTATATTTGATTTTATTTTTGGCGCGTTCGCCATTTTTACTCTTCCATCTTATGATCAACCTTATTCTGCCAAATTTATGTTAACGCGGACTTTCTTTCAGAGCACTTTAAAAAGAAGAATTTCACTAAGTAAATATTTCTAACACATTTCGTTAATGCTTCTTTCCTGCTGATTGTAATAGAATGTTATACAGCCTTCCTCTATAAATGGGCTGTCTAAAACTACAATAATTCAATTAGAAGCACTAGTTCTCGAGATTAAACATGTCGAATTAACAAACAAAACACTTATTGATAAAATTACTATGTTAATAAATACCGAAACGAATCATTAGTAAAATCCTTATAATATTTCTTTGAAACCATTTTAATTTGGAAACATATTGAAGGAATTTTCCTTATTCCGATAAATCCTGGTCATTATTTCAGCATAAATGCTATCCAAATTCATATTACATCAAGTTAATTAAATAATTCTTTTCATTTCCTTGTGATGATTTAAAAACTTCCTATTGATTTATATAAATGAGGGAAAACAACAAACAAATTAGAGGCAATATTGCCTCGGCAATGTTTCAAAGTTTATTTTAGACGTGGAAAAATACTGCGCTGTTTGCGGATATTTATACAAAAGTTTGTTTTGATGGAATTTTATTTGTCTATTCGATTATGGCAATAAATGTCGCGTCCGATGGGAACATATAAATAACGTACTAACACTAAATAAAATGCAGTTAAAACATTATAAAGATTTATTTGCACTTACATTATCGTCCCACTGTTGGAAACATCTCATTCATAGGAGAGAGGGTTTTTAGAGTAACCACGCTACGGGTAGGCAGGCATAAGTGCACTCTTTATTCCTTCACTATCATAGTGGTTTGTGAGCAATCCGACGCTCGCGGAAAGAGATCAGGCGCAGGACCGACGGCTTAACGTGCTCTCCGAGGCACGGGGGTGGAGCTCACCGATAACTACACAACTTCCGGCAAATATTGAAAAAATGTTGATAGAAAACTCAATATCGATTTTTTAATTCCTCTGACCCGGTACTCGAACCTCATGTTTGTAGCTGAACCTGCTGACCATCAATGAGGTAGGCAAGACAGCGTATATATTATTCATTGTTGTACTACCTGTTGTATTAATGATAGGTCTTCTAATTAGCGGTGTGCGAATATCGTTTGAATCGAAAATCAATATTCGATTCCAAATTAGAATCGAGTAATTCAAATTTATCGATATTCCACGAATAATTTGGAAAAATCGAATACATCGAGTAATTGGAAAACTCTAATATTTCGGAAATTTTCGAACAATTTCTAGTTTTTCGTGTATCGAAATATTCGACTTTTAGCAGGCTTGTATTTATTGGCATTTTCTTCTACTATATTTCCACAATTAAATTTATATTTGAATATTGAACATAAGAATCCCTGAGTTTAAAATACTCGAAAATTCACTAATAATTTAATAATAATGAATAATTCGAATTATTTGAAATTTTTCGAATCGATTATTAACATTCGATTCGGAATAAATAATTCGTAAGTTAGAATTATTCGCGCACACCTGCTTTTATAGCGTCATGTTTTAATAGTTTTATAATTTATAAAAATTTATAATAATTAATATGTCAAAAACGTGAAATATATAAAATGCAAGTTGTCTCTTTTACGTAAGGGCTATCCACATATACGGTGAGTGAGAGTGTAATTTAATATTGTAGTAGGAATTTCGTAATGAATGCAATATCATTTTTATGAGAACTTTAGCCAGACTATATTAATATCAGAATTTAAGCAAAAGTCGTGTTCAGTTTAGCAATGAATATTAAGATTAATTTGCTAGTTGAAACAACGGTTTTAGGAGCGCTTCTACGAACATTTAGAATATTTAATTACCGATAAAGTTTATTGTGGGATTGGCGAGAAACTTTAGCATTGATTTTAGAATTCAACTATTAACTGCGTTATATTTACTTGAGGCCGCTGAAGCAAGAGCGGCATATTTACAGGATTTACGAGCCTTTTGTATAATAAACACTTCACACTTATAGTGATGTTGTGTTATTTTTCTATTTCTATTATAACATGGGTTAGGAGTGTGGGACTCAGGGAGCAAGATGGCCACATAATACCCAGCGGAACCCTCTTCATCCATGAATGAGGCACCAGGGGTTCCATTTCCGCTTTGATCCCTGGTGTCCCGGATGAATCTGACTGAGAATTTACGCAGGCGGGAGGACTTACGTAAACAGGCGCTGTCACCCGCCTTCAATCATTCTGTCATTCAATACTAGATCCCGTGGGAATAAGAAGATGCCCGTGGGAAATAACCGTTTAAATTACAAAATTAACAAAATTTCATCAAATGGATCCAACGCTTTAGATGTGACAACGTTACAAATCAAATGAAATCAAATTTAATTATTTTTCCATTTCTTAGACTGATGGTTCTTATGTAATATGAGACCCTGGGTCCTGAATTACATTTAATTTGTCCTAGTATAGTATAGCTATACTAGGGATTGACAAAAATGTAAAAAACAAACGTCTCCAAAAGAGAATTGGTGCTTACGAGAGAAAGTGATTTGAAAGTGGGTTGTTTTCTTGTCTGTTGTTGAATACAGGAGATGCGTGTTATCAATTAATTAAATAATTACATAAAACTGACAGTTATATCCTTATTTATAATAATTGTAGGTATAAAAAAGATTGCGATGATACTTGGATGACCGATTGAAAGGAATACGCGAAAAGCCGTACTTAGTAACAGTGTAGATTGCAAAGATAGTCAGTTACTTTTTAACCGACTTCAAAAAAAGGAGGAGGTTATCAATTCGTCTATATGTTTTTTGTTGTTGTTATGATTGTAACCTCATAACTCTTGACTGGGTGAACCGATTTTTAAGATTCATTTTTTATATGCAAGGTGGTGCTTTCCTTTGCCAGTTGTGATGATGGCATCCATGAGAGTATGTAAGCGTCAAATAGTTCGAATAACTCAAGATCACGCCAATCGATTTCAATGATTCGTTTTCTATTGGAAAGGTCATACTACAAGGGTTGTTTGATGATAGGTTGTTTAAATTTTGATTATGAGATCCATGACAAACTCTTCAATTCTTAGCAGCAAATTAAAGATACTCGTCGAAATCTTTTGTATGCTATCCAGATATTTGAGTCACCTATCGTAACATTGGTATGGCCAAGTGATTGTCATCTGTAATCAAATTGCAATGAGCTTACCTTTGTTGCTGCATTGCAATAATTACTTAAGGTGTATTATGTTTGAAAGCGGTGGTAGCCGAGTGGGGGAGGGGGAGGAAAGTTTTGCGTATTAATGATATGCTCGATAACCATATAAAAGACAGGTGATACGTAGCTAAATAACCGACCTGACACGTATCAAGTTTTTGTGACAAAATTTTTACTTTTATTAGATTTATTAGATTTATCAGACTATCTTCGCAATATTTCCCTTCTAATGTGCCTGGTTCGGTGCATATTGCATATTATAATTTCTTAAATATGTATGATTAAACACGCATGTTGAATATTAAATTATATTTTCTAAGTTATCTAAGTTTGCAGTAGTGGAAAGCTTCGGTTGTCGTAATTATATCAGCAACAAGCGTACATTGATAAACTCTTTTGTTTATTTTTAGGTGGAATCCAAAAAATTTTTGGGCTTAAAATTCAATTGGTATTTCCCCACATTTCCAATGGATAGGCAATAATAATTAACCCAGAGGGTGCTTAGTCAGATAATCTGTCCGGTTACTAACTAATCACGCGGGTAAGCGACCCCGGGTACCTCGAGCTGTTACTACCGCTCTACACTATCCTCTCCGCGGCAGTAATGTCCTAATCCCAACCCAAATACCCCCCGTAACTCCCTTTCTTGAATTACCGACACTTCCTATTTATAACATCCCACCGACAAATGGCGGTATATCCATTCTCCGCTGGCCTAAATGCCACAGACCGATAACGGGCAGCAGCGTTATCGGTGCGAGAAGGTCAGCACTGCGATCACCAACCCGCCTGCCAAGCGTGGTGATTATGGCAAATCCACGTATGATTATAACAAGGCAGCAATGGCCCCCAGTCCCCGGCAGCCCCGCTATTCCTAGCTCTGGCAGCGGTTACGGTAACGGCGGGGCAGGGGGTGCTAAGAATCTCCGGAAGAGATTCCGCTGCCAACCCCGACGACTTGACCTGGCAACATACAACGCACGCACTTTGAGGACCGACGAAAAGATCTTCGAACTGGAAGAAGCAGTAAACAAGTTACACTGGGATATTATAGGATTATCGGAAGTCCGTAGAGAGGGGGAGGACACGATAATCCTCGAATCCGGTAACTTGTTTTACTACCGGGAAGGTGAAGTTCAATCTCAAGGTGGTGTCGGATTCCTTGTCCACAAATCCCTCGTCAACAGCATTGTAGAAATTAACAGCGTGTCCAACAGGGTAGCGTACCTGATACTCAGAATCACCAAACGGTATTCGCTGAAGGTCATCCAGGTTTACGCACCCACATCATCACATCCAGATGATGATGTAGAGGTTATGTATGAGGACATTTCCAAAGCCATGCATACCTCTAGGACCTTCTACAACGTTGTTATGGGTGATTTCAACGCAAAACTCGGCGAACGAAGCGGGGCAGAGTTGAGAGTGGGGCAATTTGGGTATGGGCAACGGAACCAGAGGGGACAGATGCTCGCTGATTTCATGGAAAAGGAGGGACTCTATATGATGAACTCTTTTTTCAAGAAACAGCCGCTCCGAAAATGGACCTGGCTGAGTCCTGATGGTTCCACGAGAAACGAGATTGACTTCATCATGTCTACGAAACGGAACATATTCAATGATGTCTCTGTGATCAATCAAGTGAAAACTGGGAGCGATCACCGTATGGTAAGAGGCACATTGAATATCAACGTACACCGAGAGCGGTTCAGACTGGTGAAGTCTACGCTCCGACCCACTC
Source organism: Elymnias hypermnestra (assembly GCA_015832385.1). Classification (NCBI taxonomy): domain Eukaryota; kingdom Metazoa; phylum Arthropoda; class Insecta; order Lepidoptera; family Nymphalidae; genus Elymnias; species Elymnias hypermnestra. Next base: position 2,071,419 of record JACTOM010000051.1, read on the forward strand.
GCGCGCATATCCAAAACCCCGAGAGCTTTCAACTAGAGCTGCAAAACCGCTTCGCCTGCCTCGAGGATTGCGAATCTGTGGACGAGCTAAACGATAGGCTAGTGGAAACTGTCCATACGGTTGGGATGAAATTTTATAAACCCCGTAAAAAGCAAACCAAGAGATTCTCAGACCATACTCTTAATCTCATGGAACAGAGACATGCAATGAGCTTGCAGTCTACAGCAGACGCGTCCGCATACCGGCAGATCAATAGACAGATCTCTAAATCGCAAAAGCGTGATGTGCGTCACTTTAATGCCGAGCGTATACGAGATACTATCGAACGCAACAAAGGCACTAAAGTGTTCGCAAAAGATCTGTCTATCGGTCAGAGCCAGTTGACGCGGCTGAAGACTCATAACGGCGAACTCATTGCATCTGGACCTGAGATTCGGAGGGAGGTTGAGAGCTTCTATGGACAGTTGTACACATCGACTTGCAAGCCTATTGATAGTTTGGCTAAAGATCCCCGTGCCAAACTGACCCGGCATTATACCGAAGATATCCCGGACGTCAGCTTGTACGAGATTAGTATGGCTCTCAAACAGATGAAGAACGGCAAGGCACCGGGTGATGACGGAATCACAGCGGAACTCCTGAAGGCGGGTGGAAAACCCATTCTTAAAGTCCTTCAGCGAATGTTCAATTCCGTCATCCTGGAAGGCACGGTGCCAAAGGCATGGCATAGGAGCGTGGTAGTTCTGTTCTTCAAGAAAGGTGACAACACCTTATTGAAGAACTATAGACCTATTGCGCTGCTAAGTCATGTCTATAAACTGTTCTCGAGGGTCATTACGAATCGTCTCGCTCGCAAGTTTGACGACTTCCAGCCTCCCGAACAAGCCGGATTCCGAAAAGGCTTTAGTACCATAGACCACATCTTTACGCTGCGGCAGATTATACAGAAGACCGAGGAGTATAATCGGCCACTTTGCTTGGCGTTCGTGGACTATGAGAAAGCCTTCGATTCGGTGGAAACCTGGGCGGTGTTGAGATCTTTACAGAGATGCCGAATTGACCACCGGTACATACACGTGTTGAAGTGCTTGTACGAAAACGCCACCATGTCAGTCCGTATACAGGACCATAGCACCGAGTCTATCCAACTGCAGCGTGGAGTGCGACAGGGAGATGTAATCTCCCCGAAGCTCTTTACTGCGGCGTTGGAAGACCTCTTTAAGCTTATGGAGTGGAACGGACTGGGCATCAACATCAACGGCGAGTACATCACTCATCTACGGTTTGCCGATGACGTGGTCATTATGGCAGAGACTCTGGAAGATCTCAATGCAATGCTCGATGACCTCAGCAGAGCTTCTCGACAGGTGGGCCTAAAAATGAACATGGATAAGACGAAAGTTATGTCCAATATCCATGTTCCGCTCCACCCAGTCATCGTTGAGAACTCAGCACTCGAAATTGTAGACGAATATACATACCTGGGACACATTGTCCAGCTAGGTAGGTCCAATTTCGAGAAAGAGGTCAACCGCCGAATCCAACTCGGTTGGGCAGCGTTCGGGAAACTACGCCAGATATTTTCGTCCGATACTCCTCAGTGCTTGAAGACAAAGCTCTTCGAACAGTGCGTGTTGCCAGTGATGACCTACGGCTCCGAAACGTGGTCGCTGACTATGGGCCTCATACGAAAGCTCAGAGTCGCTCAGCGTGCGATGGAGAGGGCTATGCTCGGAATTTCTCTACGTGATCAAATCAGAAATGAGGAGATCCGTAGCAGAACCAAAGTCACCGACATAGCCCTACGAATCGCGAACCTGAAGTGGCAATGGGCGGGGCACATAGTCCGACGGACCGATGGACGTTGGGGCCCGAAGGTGCTGGAGTGGCGACCCCGCACCGGGCGGCGCAGTGTAGGGAGACCCCCCACAAGGTGGACCGACGACATAAAGAGGGTCGCCGGTAGCCGCTGGAGCCAGGCGGCGCAAGATCGGGCCTTGTGGACATCATTACGTGAGACCTATGTCCAGCAGTGGACGTCCATCGGTTGAAGCGACGACGACGACGAAGCGACGAGGCAATAATATGGGTGACATGGCCGAGACAATCTCTAAGCGTTCGTTACGTATTAAAGGTAATAAAACTTTGTTTTTTAGAGGTTCATAACGATGCCACGTTATAAATTATATTCTCAATTACTAAGAAACCGCGGAAGTAGTGAATTATGACTTCCTCTGAAGTGGATCACAATGGATCATATATCTGCGATAGAAATGGGGCCTTAAAGACAAGCGAGCAAATGAACGCCATTATCTAATATCACGTCGATGAATAATGGCGGAGAATGGGCATTTGGATACGGAAATTGCCAATTAATGTATCCGTCCTCCCCTTCGCCCCTTCCTCTATACGCGGATCCTTTTTAGGGAGATTTATTTTTCTCACCATAGAATATATGTATAGTCATTTGTAAATAATTGTATCTATTATTCTGTCTCCACTTATGTGGATTCCAGCAACGTCCATTATCTATAGTAATATTGTTGGCTATATATATGTCTGAGAATAAGAAAGAAGGAAGCGTAAAGCACAGGGGCTTAGGGTTCTCCGCCGACATCGTCATAAATGGCATCTATAATTTCCATATTGTGGGCGTTCGTGGGTAATGTTGGTGCAATCAAACACTTTATTAATTAACTCGGATTATAATGTTCAATCACTTAATGTTCCCAATATAAATTTACACAAACTCATTAACAATAATAGCTAGGAACGCGACAATTCCAATAGTAGACTACTCCGGTCGAGCGCCACGCGAGAACTGCTGAGAGACTCCCGCCGGACTGCCACTATTGACTCTGTCCCACGCCGATAGATGGCGCCAGTGTTCCACAGACACCTACCCTCCGACATATAAATATTTATTTTGAAATTAATATAAACTGTGCTTGAGCAGCCATAGCTTATATAATTCTACTAATGAAATTACAATTTGCAATATAGTAGTACCTATAAACATATGTTAAAGATAATAACTTGTTTTTAATAATAAAGTTTTACATCAATGCGCTTGTTTCTGCAGGAAAATGCTTTAACGCACCTCTGCTACGAGGCGGAAATTTGGGATTCACCGGCAGTAGTTCGTATGGACGCCTGCCCCACAACCTCCTCCTCCGAAGGGTAAGGATATCTGCTGTAGTTTCACGTTATTACTCCATTGCCTCTTTCAACGAGATGACTGGATTAATTTTATGATTCATGATTCATTTGAGTCATGGACACTACTAGCTTCACTTTACAAAATAGCACGTGCTTTTTCGAATGAGAGTCATTGTATTTTTCTATAAAAGCAAACACCGTGAGGAATTCTGCATATCCCGGGAGTATTTCTGGAGTATCTGTGCTTTGGGGTGTCTGGAACGAGTTCTAGAGCGAATTTAGGAAATGGCATTTTCAAATTTGTCTGACTCTTACCAATGAAATACAGAAATTACAAGCGAGTTTAGGGGTGTGCGAATATAGTTCGAATTGTGATTCGAATTATTTGAAATTCCACGAATAATTCTAAAAAATCGAATAATTTGCAAATTAATGAAATTGTTTCTATTTGAATAAATGAAATCGTGTATCGCAATATTCGACTTACGAATAATATACTTTTCGTTTAGAAATCAATTCCCCAGAGAATACAATTTATTATTTTCAATATATGTTCATATTTAATATTTTTAAACAAAAAATTGTAGCAAACTTTCAAATGTTATATTTTTTGAATTTTTATAATTTAATTGTTATAATTTAATTTGGAAAAATTCTAAGTATTCGGGAATCATTCGATTCGAATATTAACATTCGATTCGCAACGAATAATTCGTAAGTTGAAATTGTTCGCACACCCCTAGTAAATTTGTTTCTCGTGTAAATGATTTTTTAATTACAATACTTTTCCATTAATAAATAAAAAACTTATACAATTCCTTAATTTACTAAGTTGTTTATATCGTGTCTTCTTTAAATTATATTTGCATTAAAGTAAAAGTAAGTAAGTAGCAGCCCATTAACGTCCCACTGCTGGGCACAGGCCTCCTCGCTCCAAGGAGCGAGGGTTTTTAGAGCATAGACCCACCACGCTGCTCCACTGCGGATTGGCAGGCATAGTACACAACAAGTGCACTCTCTATTCCTTCACTCTCATAGTCCGATGTGACGGGAATCCGACACAACCGGAGAGAGATCAGGCGCAGGACCGACGGCTTAACGTGCTCTCCGAGGCACGGGGGTGGATCACACCGCCAACTTCCCAACTTCGGGCAAATATTGAGAAAATCTTAATAGAAAACTCAATATTGATTTTTGAATTGGCCCGACCCGGGACTCGAACCCAGGACCTCATGTCTGTAGTCGAACATGCTAACCACTAGACCAATGAGGCAATCATATTTGCATTAAGCGCTTTGAATTGCTTAACTACTTCTTTGTACATAAACGAGCTTGGTCTTCCTTTGAGGTGATTAAATATCAGCTTGCTTAATTAGTCTCAGAGCTTGAAAGTGTTTTTACACTACTGTGACACTTTACTAACTCTATTTTTTTAATATAACAGAGGCATGGTTTTTTGCTTGGCATCATTTTATACTGATAGGAAGATAACTAGCCCGAATCAACGTTAAATCACATCAGGACTGAACAAACAAGAACATACAATTTTTAAAATTTGTCTTGCTGGTAATCATTACGCCGACGAGATCGTCAAATATTATCAAGAGGAAACATTTTTGGTATTTTTGTATGTAAGTTTGTATTGTTTACACATAAAAACTACTGGGCGGATTTCACAAAAAAATTCATTATTTAAAAGCCAATTTTCACAGAGCGAAATTGGCTATATTACTTTCTAAAAAAAAAAATAAGAATCCCTAACAAAAACGCATTAATATAACCCAAGGTGTGAAACAAAAATCTGTTATCGCGTGAGCTGCGAAAACTATTGAAGATAGAACAAAAAAATGTTCCACAATATTATAGAACGTATTAATATCTACAAAAAAGTCCACGATACCATATGTCCAACTACTATAGTTATGCCACTATAACTGCTATTTTACAATTTAAAAGTTAACAAAAGTGCCGACATTAATGAAACCATATTATTCATATCTCTATATTAATCCTTATCCTATTAAATAAATTTTACTAAAGACCGTTTGAATACCTGTAAATTACTTTTTAAGTTATTAAAATTTAACATTCCATTCAAAAGATATAACGAATTTAAAAATGTCAATCTAACAAAATAAATCCGACTTAATAGACTTCCCATTGCCACGAGATCGGTATCTACGTGTGTGAAACCGAGGGGCATTGCTAGTGTATTATAAGATTGTTTATATCTATATCCATTGTAGATACTGAAACCTTCTAAAGGATGTGCCCCAAACCTGTAAAAGGGTGTCACGAAGATGTGCAGCGTTTTTTATGCTTATTCGTTTGAAGGTTAGGTAGTTTTAATATTACTACACTCACCTATGAAAACACAAAAAAAACTTGTTTGCTCAGTTCCTAAAATCTATTAGTTTTATCTCATATCTCCATCTGCCATGGCTTTATTTGAAGCATAAGATAACGTTTAAAAAATGTAAAATCCTATACGCTGTTAGAAGACAAAGTAAAATAAGCAGTAAAGTTTTATAAAAAGCTTAAAAATACCGTGTCTATAACAGGTAATATGTAATTAATAATTAGGATCGATAACAAACAAAACAATAGGCAATAATCCATTCAATTGCCAGGAAATCCACTGACTGACAGCTTGTTGGCCTTTTACATGATATAAAACCTGTTTATACTGAAAATGTCGTGTTTTATACAATTTTAAGTGAGTATTGCTGTTTTCTTTAGAAAAAGTATGATATTAGGAAATACTTAAGCAGAAATGTAGATACAGTGAAGTTTTAGAATTGTATATTGAGATATTCTCGAGAGGATTGGTACAGCTGCTGGGTACAGTATCTCGGCTACGGCAGTTGCCTACGGGACGTAGCTGTAGACGCTACGCGGTTACTACGCCGTAGCAATTTCAGTATACGACTTTCACCTTTTTGTGCCAAAAAAGTGTGTGTAATTCAATCATTTTAATTCCAGTGACGTCATTTTCATTATTATTAAAAAAAAATTAAAATCGTATAAATTTAATACATACAAAGTAATGAAAATTTGATCTCAATTTTTGAGCTTTGATTTGTGACGGTTTCATTGTTTGAATTCATAATTAGTATTGATCTCAAATAAATCGTGATGATTGAAATTACATAACTAGTTACAGAGATAAACTTAAATAGATCTTGAAAGATGTTATTTCTTATACGTTTCTGATATACATTTACCAATTTTCACGTTTTCTGTTTTACTGTAAACAATCAGCTTGTAATAAAAAAGAATCATACATTTCTATTAGATTAAATTATAAATGGTTGGTAACTTGCTCTTTCTGAAAATTAGTCTTACAAAATAGCTCTAGCATTGCTCTAGTTAAGAATCTTTATAAATAGGTTGTATAAAACTCCATTTGTACAAATATTCCCGTCGTTGCAATTTATAGTTTTGTCTAAATCGGGAACAAGTTATTTTTATTCAGACCGATGAGTTTAGGTATAGAATCTTTCCGTCTACTATATTTATAGCCATTTTAAAAGTTATTGTTTTAATTAATTCCTACTTTACAAATAACTTAATTGATTCTATGTACATTGACATTATCTTTAAAGCCTACATCCTAACACTGAAATTTGTTTAGACTTACTTAAATTAATACACAATTCAAAATTTAATTGTAGACGGCTTACACTGAATAAGTATCGTTACTTCGTTAAAGACATTTACGAAAGTGCTAACAATAGTTGAACAAAAGAAAATGCGATATTAAACCTACAAAAGACTATAATTTTTATATATAAGTAAAAAAAAATATTAACTTAGATCAAAAGCTTAGTGTTAGTTGGACACAAACGCAAAATATTACACATTGTTACCTAAAACTCTACTTAGAAGAGTAACCGTTGAGTGTCTTGTCATTTTCTTCTCACCGGATTCAACTTTCCAAGCCGGTGGTAGATTTGTTACCAACGAACAGACTATTGACGATTCATAAGTGCTTTATGAACCTGCGTGAATAAAGAATATTTTGATTTTGATTCTGATAAGGTATAAAATATATCGAAAATGAATAGTCTTGATACAGATCTAGATATCTTGTAAAAAATAATATGAAAGTTAAACTTTTATACAGTTGTAGGTATAAACATAAATAAAGAGAAAGGGGTGATTAGGGTATTAGTATTTTTACTTAATAGTTGTCAAAAATATTCAAACTTTCCTTCTTAAGTGTTCAAGCAGAATTGAAGAAGATTTTTTTTGTGTATAGTTGAATTTTCCTTCTTACCATCGTAGTCTATTTCTCTAGTCGACTACCATATGAATAAAGACTTAAAAGACTTTTTAATAAAGATTTCCAATAAAATTATCTTCTAAAGTTTTCTGATTCAAACAAAAATGCAAATAAACTTTAATCTACAAATTTAATCAGGTATCAAAGTTAAAAGCCCGATAAAAGCTGATTAAACAAATTAAGCCGCCAAATTGTTCAATTTTCTGAACAGAGAAGCGATTAAGTAAATGTACTTGGGCGATGTAGCGAAAATTTGCAAAATAATGCGCGTTAATGCGAAAATTATTCACAATCTGTTTTAGGCGCTTATCAAAATAAAAGTTTTGAGTGTACACTCGATAAAAGGAAATTAGATTCACTAAAGTGTAAGGAGGTGAAAGAAGAAATGACTTCGTTAAGAGTTTTAGGTATAATAACCCTTTTTGTAGCTGATGTATGGACTGGAACTTTGCAACACAAAGGTGAGATTATAATTTAGTTTACACAAGTAATATAACTTTCTTTTTAGTTATTTTCTTCATTATTTTTCACTATAAATGAAAATAAAGTATTTTAACTTCGACAACCTCGCTTAGGAAGTTGTAGTCTAAGTCTAGTCTTGTAGGAGCCTTCGGTGGTGACTTATTACCACTCTACGACCAATGTCGTACCGCCAAGCAAGAGATTTGTACTCCGGTATGATGCTGAGTAGAAACTATACCAGGTAAATTGGCTCCTATCAGATTAGCGACCTTCCATATTTAACGATATCATCAATTACCATCACCTGTGATCACAGTCCAGCGCTAACCCGTCTACAATAAAATAAATGAATTAATAGTTCTTTTACAAATTTTGATTTTGAATATGATGGGGTGGTCTTTTTATCGCTGACAGATTCGCGTTTGACTGTAATCTCACCAGATGGTAAGTGGTGATACCATCTAAATTGGAAGGTCGCTAATCTGATAAAAGCCAATTAACCTCGTATAGTTTTTACTCAGCATCATACCGGAATACAAATCTCTTGCTTGGCGGTACTACATTGCTGGTAGAATGGTTATTAATCACCAGACTAGATTAAGACTAATTAGAAAATACTAAACTAAACTTCCTAAGCGAGATTGTCTAAGATGAAAGCTCGCTAATTTGGTAAGAGGCCGATATACCTTTTCTCTTATGGTTTGTACATATCACCGTACCGGAACATATATCTCATTGTTTGGCGGTACGTCTTTGCTAGTAGGGTGGTAACTAGTCCAGACACAGATAAATAAAAAAATACAATTTCCCAAATTTATCCTACCGGGAATCGAATTCAGGGCCTCTCCTAGCAAAGTGAGTACTCGCACCACTACGCCAGCGAGGCCGTCAAATCTTTTAAATTTCGATTTCCAAGGTCAAATATATCTAATTGTTTTAAATTTTCGTGATATAACGAAATATTGAAATCTGTTTTAACGGGTACATACCACGATGTGGTAATTGTACTGTGTAGATATTTAAGATATTTGAGAGTTACGTGGTGACTACGATCCATGCAACTGGATCTAAATGTCCCGCCTGGGGATCTCAGCCACTCATTATGACGTCTCTGATCGGCATAGACCTCTCACTGGCAGGTATTATGGGAGCAATACTTCTCAGTGAGCAGGCCTGGAGAGCGGTTGCCTATTTTTGCAAGACTGTCATCTCGCTTAAGGAGGCACGGCAACGGGAGAGGGTGAATGCCGCCGAAACACTCCAGCCCCGACGATGGAGTGCAGGAAACATGAGGCGGAGATTCGTACAATTCCTCCCCCTGTAGAATATCCGTGAGCTGCAACCGAGGGGCTAGAGAGGAATGCGTCAACGAACCTCTGGCTCCCCACTCATGGTTGATGGCGGTCCCGCTGGGTTTTAGTGGGTATTGCGAGTTTGTACCCTCGCAGAGTCCCACACTCTCGACCCCATGAGTTGCGGTGCGTAAATGCATTCCCCAGACAAAAAAACTGGGTCTAAATATAGACAAAATACAAAAATGCCATTATAACTGATGTCAAATATAAAATAAAAAAAAAAATCTTTATTCAAGTAGGTCTGAAGTAGTAGTAAAATTTATTTAATTAAAAAGTGCTTTTGAATTGTTGTTGATATATATCCAACTGAGTTAGTTGTGGGCTCTTCTCAGATCAGGGCGCGATGGAACCCTCGTAACATTAGATTTTAAGGCGTTCTTTAATATCATCATCAGAACATTATGTACATTAGAATTAGTGTGTGAAAAAAATATATTTGACGATTCAATAGCGCTGTAATATAATAATGATATTTTGATTTGATTTGATATTATCAATAAAGTGCAATACTTTAATACTTTAACGTACACAGAAACGGAAAGTTTACTCAAGGTTCAGTGTTAACAATTAATTCGACTACACTACATAATTGCAACCAAATACACACACAAACACCCACTTAAACGCATATATTGAACACGCATATACACTTACTTGCACATACATTCATAGGCATACCCTAAATAAGATTTTAATGTAATTTTAAATGTAATATATACAAGAAATATATAGTTCCCACATATCTTAATAGTTATAATCTGAAAATTGTACTGTTGCAGTCCGGCAAATCTTATTTTCTTTATTTTAAATGTTTTATTTATACTGTCATTATTTTTGTTTACGGAGGAAGGTCTT